>JEMP01000185.1:66616-120129 GCA_000738655.1 Venturia pyrina ICMP 11032 | reverse complement strand
TTCTATCCTATAGTATTCTCTAGATTCTATTCTACTCGCTTTACGTAAATTATCCTTACTCGCTTGAACTCGAAGAGCCTAGTTT
The DNA here is from genome assembly GCA_000738655.1 of Venturia pyrina ICMP 11032. Lineage (NCBI taxonomy): Eukaryota > Fungi > Ascomycota > Dothideomycetes > Venturiales > Venturiaceae > Venturia > Venturia pyrina. Next base: position 120,044 of record JEMP01000185.1, on the reverse strand, counting down.
CTAGGTCGATATATTCCCTAAAGAGCTGATTCTTAGGATAAATATCGAGTAATTTTGCTAGCGGTTTCCTAGCTCTATTAATATTCATTTAATAGATCTAGAAGTCGGTATAGGCTAGCTATATTTTCGCCGATATCTATTTCTTATATAGTATAATACTCTAGCCTACTTAGTAGATAGCTATAACCTTCTCTATATTGCTAGTTATAAGCTCTTCCTAAGTCGTATAGAATAGGAAGAGATAAATATAGCGCGTCTAATAGCGCTTTTCTTAGCTAGGTAGGAGCTATACAATAGTACGTTCGTAGATATCCTATACTCGGTCTATATCGCCTACTAGCTCTTCTAACCTTACTCGATCAATCTAGGAATCGTAGTTCTTAGGATTCTATCTTAATTCGTCCTTATATTAAACTTGTCGTTTTATAATTATATTAGCTTTAATACCTTCTTAATTACTAAATTGCTTTTCAAAGGTAGTTTAAGCCTTGTATAGATTTATAGACTTTAACCTAGCTATTCTATTAAGGGCAAACTTATAGATAGCCCTTACGCGATCAAATTCTTTCACCTTATATTTGAATCGAGCAAATTTAATAAATATCTTTTCCGATATAAATTTATCTTCTGATATCTTAATAGCCTAGGAGAATACCTCCCTAACTAGATCTTTATAGTTATTATCCGCTTCGAATTGTATCTATTTTAACTAATTAGTAGGCTTAGGATAGACTAAAGTAAATCGCTTATAAAGTACTCTCGTATTATAGATCTCCTTATATCGAATTTCGAACTTAATAGTAGTAGACTATACGGTAGTATCTGGCTCCTATTATAGCTACCGGTTAAATACTTCTTAGGTACCTAGGATATTACCGAGCATCTCTTCGACTATAATATATTTAAACTATAACTTATCAACTTTAGGTAGGATACTAACGACGCGACCTAGCAAATTCTATATATAGTTAATATTTCTAGTCTTAAGCTTAGTATCTATATATCTCATCTATACAAAGGGATTTACGGAGTAGAATTCTAGGTATTACCTGAAGATACTTCTTATTTATATAAACTAGTTCTACTCTACTTCCTATTTTTATAGCGTAAGAAGTTATTTAGTTTACCTAATTTTATTAAATATAGTCCTTAAAGTCCTTTCTCTTTCTTCCTTTAAATTTATAGAGCTCCTTAAAGTCGGCAAATTAGGTAGTAGGTACTTTGACGGAGGTTTCTATACGGTCTATAGCTTCGCGTAAAAGCTATTCGGTAGAAATTTATTCTTTAGGGAGCCTTATTCTTAACGCGTAGAGGCCCTCTACTAGTCTCTATACTAAATAAGGTAGTAAGATTACGCAAGTTTAGGAATATATTACGGAGGTAGAATAGTTACTTAAGCTAGAGTCGCGTAGATATTGCGTAGGGAATAAACTTAAAAGTTTTGTATACGGGCTTAGACGTTACATAGTAAGACTCAAGAACAGCGTCTTCTCCGTAAACGTAGCTCCTAAGACTAGGTACTAGATCCTCGCGTATAATAGAATACTCTATCGTACTAGAGATGTCTATGAGCTATTATATAATACTCATCTAACCCGCGTGAAATATTATGATGTTAAGTCGTATAATAGAAGCGTAGGGGTACTACTACCTACCTACGTATACCCCTCTTATACTAAGCTAGAAGTCGTAAAACATATACGTAGGGGTACTACTACCTACTTATATATTCCCCTTTTATACTAAGCTAGAAGTCGTAAAATAGACGTATAGGGGTACTACTACCTACTTACTCCTTCCCCTTTTATACTAACCTAGAAGTCATCCTATTTATATCTCTATATTGATTGGGTATAGGGAGAACACCTTTACGCTAAATAGAGTTTAAGGAAATATAGGCTTTAAATTTCTTTAAGAACTAATCTTCTACGATATTTATATTGAGGTAAATATAGTCTCTAAATCTATTATTCTCTATATACATATTTAGGATATAAATTGGCTATCTATTTCTTATCGACTTTACTATTACGCTTCACGAGTACAAACTTACCCCTTATTCTCTATTATAACGAAATATCTACTACTCTTTCTACTATCCTTGAGCAGAGCGAGTTTCTAAAGGGGTTTAGTATTTTTAGATATTATAGTACCGTTAGCGTTAGGTAAGAGTATAAGCTAATAATATACGTATATAGTATAAAAGAGTATTCTCTTTAAGATCTCTAGTTCTAGGATAGTCTTATACTCCCTAAAATATCCTTAGATCTCAACCGTATATATCCGCCGAAAATTAAATTTACTAAAGTACTTCCGTTTTAATAGCTTCCTATTAATTCTCAAGTTTTTCTCTATACCGAAATACTATTCTATAAGATATTCTAGATTCTTAATCCGTATAGTATTACCTATAATAATATAGATCCTTAATATTATCGCGTAATATAGGCTAGAGTAGGAAACTATACTTTATCCGCCTAAATCCTCTTTTTATAGTAATCTTTTATTTCCTTCTTAAGGTTATTAACTATATCTTAATAGTACTTAGAGTAGATAATATAAGCTATAGCCTCCTAGATCTTCTATTTTTTATCTTTTTCGTTATATCTCGACCGAATTTATATTAGGCGTTCGAAATAAAGCAAGAGACCGGCGTTAAGGTCGGTTATAATACGCCTAANCTATAATAATATAGATCCTTAATATTATCGCGTAATATAGGCTAGAGTAGGAAACTATACTTTATCCGCCTAAATCCTCTTTTTATAGTAATCTTTTATTTCCTTCTTAAGGTTATTAACTATATCTTAATAGTACTTAGAGTAGATAATATAAGCTATAGCCTCCTAGATCTTCTATTTTTTATCTTTTTCGTTATATCTCGACCGAATTTATATTAGGCGTTCGAAATAAAGCAAGAGACCGGCGTTAAGGTCGGTTATAATACGCCTAAGTTTTTTAAGCTAACTAAGGAGATTCTTAGACTTTATAATTAGCTCCTATTTATTATTAGGTTCTACTAGTTTAAACTTTTCCTAATCAACTTTAGTATATAACTAACTATATCTATATTCCTTTATAGAATAGAGCACGCTTATACCTCTAGGTCGCGATAGGGGATTAGAGGAGTTACTTAGTATATCCTATAGTTACTATTCTAGAGTTATTAATAGTAAGTATATAGCGTTATCTCCTAGCGTATTAATATATTCTAGATTTACTCTATCTTTATCTAGGTCTAGCCTAGGCCGTATTAATCCTTTACTATCTAGCGTACGACTAAGTATCGTAAATCTTAGTACGTTTTAGTTTCAAAATTGCTATAAAATTAGTATAAGAACGGAGATAAAGCCGGAGGTTTTCTTTGAAATAGTATAGATACTACTAGTCGCGATAGCCGTCTCGATAATAGTTACTAGTTTCTAATAGTTATTAAGTATATAGTCGCTAAGTACCTAGGTAGGGATAGATAAGATAGAATCTAGTGTACTAGGAAAGAAGGGCGCGGTATAGCTAGGGTCGGCCGGATACCTATTTTAATTTATAGGGCTAGCTTTTTCCTAGAGATCCTCGAGTATTATAAGCTCTTTAAAAAGTTTATAGGTTAATCGAAATTCAAGTCGGGCGGCGTAGGAGCGCTGCCGGTAGGAACTTAACTAGGCTTTTCGAACTCTATTTTCTACAGGTCCCTTTTAGTTATATCGAGCGTCCTAAGATAATCAAGTCGATACTTTAGTAGAATATCGACTACTATTCTAGACTTCTCGACTTATAGAAAGCTATACTAGATCCTTCGAACCCTAATAATAGACTAAGACCGATCGCCGACTATCTTTATAGAATAGTACTATTATACGTAATATAGGCCTAGTCTATAAATCTATAATATTTTAGGTAGAACTATAGTTATAGTCCCTATATCCCGAAGGAGACCTACGTTATAGAACGTAGTAAGATAGCTCTTAAGTTTATCGAAATATCCCTCGACGAGTCTCGACGAGTTTAGAGTATATAGAATAAAGGTAATATAGCTTCTAGAGGTAGGATTTTATTCGATCGTTGACTTTCTCTCCTATACGTTTCTACTAATCGGACAAGATGTCGGAGGGTATAATCTCACGACTAATATTGATAGTAGTAGATATCGTGTTATAAATATTAAGCGTGTGTCTAAGATTAGAGTTAACGCGATATAAGAGTAAGTAGAGCGTCGGTTCCCCTTTGTATAAGCTCTTTATATTCTTACCGTTAATTCCCCAAAATATATCGCGTAATAAGTAGGGCTTAGGATTATTCTATATTTACCTATTAACTTCTTTAAAGAATTTAGGTATTATATTTTCTATAATATAGTATATTTAAGCTATTTTATACGTAGATACGAATTCTCCCTTTCTCTATTCTATACCTTTTGCCTAGGAGTCTGCTTCGATAATAAATAAAGTCTCTAGGTATATATTAGAAGCTCGAGGGGGTATTATAATATCTACCGCTACCTATATAGCCTCGTTATAGAAGAGCTATATATCTCAATTAGTTAAGTAGTTCGAGGATCGGCACTTGAAATATAGAGAAGGTAAAATAAGGAAAATCTAGGTATCTTAGAATCTAGTAAAATATCCTATCTAAAGGTATAGAATAAACCTAAGTTTATAGTTTTCGAGGGTTTAGTCTCTAGTATTAGGGTCGGTTACTATAATCGAGAATAGTCAATAAAGTAACAACTAGTAGTTTTTACCCTTGTATCTTTATAGGTACTAGGACTATAGGGAGCGTATATTCTATAAAGTATTATATTAGATATAAAAGCTATTAAAGTTAAATTACACCTCTATCTAAGAAGCGGGACTTTAATTAACGTATAGATATATATATTGTTTCCCTAGCATTTTCTATTACGGTATATCTCCTTATATTATCAACTTTAATACTTAAACCCTAAGGAATATTCCGCGCGTCGTATTCGAATTTCTGAGGAAGCCTATAGTACCTAAGCTGATATAGTTATTACTACCTAGCGTAGGTATATTTAAAAACTTATACGTCGTTAAGATAGAAAAGTAGCTAGTAGTAACGTTACTATAATACTCCCTTTAAGCTTACAGATACTCCTCTATAGAAAAGCTATTAAGGTAGTTTAGGGAGTAATTAATAGCTACCTAGTAAAGATATTGCCTTCTTTCTAACTCCTCTAGACTTCGAAACTCTTGATTATTAACTCCTTAGAAATTGTAACGTCGATTATATAGTATAGATAGAGGACTAATATCTTTATTGAGAGGGGAGTTGCCTTCGTTTAAATAGGAGTCGCCTTTATTTAAGTAGGAGTTACTCTCCTTAAGAGACCGAAGGTAGATATAACTAGGGAAGCTGATTAGGTAGAGGGTTTTATAGTAGATATACTAGTAAGGGGTAGGTCTAGTAATATTAACGTAGAGCTTTATACGTTAGAGTGCATTTAATATAGAGTCTAGATAGGCGGAACTAGAGTAGGTATAGGTAGTTTTTAATATAAAGTAGGAGGTTAGCTTTATAGTACTATTTCGCTTTAAGATTTAATCTTTAGTAGACCCTTCTTCTTCTTCTTAATACTTCTATCTTAAGGGTAGTTGTTCGTCCGTTTTCTATTACTATTCTTAATAAGTGTTCTTTTTATTAGAGCTAGGCGTGCCCCTTTAACTTTAAGGAGGGCTTACTTCTAGAGAGTTTTTTTACGACTCTTTATAATTTACAAATCGGGAATCTACGAGACTTAATTAAGGATCTTAGACTAGGAGTTTTCCTATAGAGACTTAGTATTATTTGATATTATTATAATAGATAGTGCGAAAACAATATTAGGTATATATTTAGATACTAGATTAGCGACGTCTTAACCTGTCTATAAATTTGAACTTAAAATAGAAGGTAAGAAGGGTAGGAGGAGTACGATTGAGGGATTTTAGATATAGGAATAGGTTTAACCCTAAGAACTTAGGGATAGTCTTACGGTTAGGGATAAGTTAGGGGAAATTTTAGTACGTTATAATTAGTATATTCCCTAGTTGAACCTATTCTATTTTAGTAAACTAGCGGCGATACCTACGCTTCTTATAACCTACCTACGGGTTTTTTTTTATTCTAAGGCTCTTTACCAGAAAAATAGATATAAAGATATGTATTCTATATTTATTAATAATTTAACTCTAAACCTAATCTTAAAGAATACCTAGCTCTATCTTTATCCTATTAGTTCTAAGAGTTACAGAGTTTCATAATACTATGATTTTATTATAGTATTATTATGATTTATAAGGGTTAGGGTAGGTCCAGATTTTACTAATAATTATAGATTATAAATTCTAAAGTGATATTGAGATCTAAGCCTTACTTATTATAAGTTGATATTTTTACTATTAAGCTCCTCTTTTAAGGCCGACGAGTATAAAGGATACCGTACAAAATTACGTACGTTCTACTATACTAGAGAACTTCCCTCTAGATCTACACCTTACCTTATATACTTTAATATTCTTACTCTTGAGCTCCTAGTCTAAGGCCGACTATTAAAAAGGATTCTAGACGAAATCGCGCGTAATACGCTGTTTAGTAAAGAAGTCTATAGGGAGTTTAAAATACTTTCTAGATTTCCTACCCCTAAAGATCCGGAAAGGGAACTAGGTAGGTACAATAGTAGTCGTTAGGTAGTTTAAAATACTTTAAGCTTTCCTACCTCTAGAGATTAGGGAAGGAAATAGGTAGGTAGGAAATAAATTAGTAGGGGTAATAAAACGCTTTCTAATATTTCCTCCCTTTAAGGATTAGGAAAGGCTAAACGTAGGTAGGAATAAGTTAGTAGGGGTAATAAAACGCTTAAAACAGTTTTCTACATACGAGGAGTAGGAAAGGCTATAGGTAGGTAGGAAATAAGTTAGTAGGGGGATTTAAACGTTTCGAATCTTTCCTACCTCCGAGGATCAGGAAAGGCGATAGGTAGGTGAGAAATAACTTAGTACGTAGGTTTAACTGCTTCGAATCTTTCCTACCTACAAGGATCAGGCAAGAAAAAATTAGTATTATCTAAAGATCTCTCGTTTATAGACTATATAAGCTTCTAGTATACTAGCTATAAAGTACCTGTCCTATTAGTATCCTTAATAGACTTTTATACTCGGTACCGTTTATAATATTTTTTTATAAAGTTGATGATTCTAGTACAATAGAAAAAGAATTATAAATTTTCTTACTTTTTAACAATAACGACCTTAAACTTGAAACTTAGCTAAAAGCTACCTCTAAGCCTCATGACTCTAAATCTTTAATAATAGTCTAGTATATCCTTAAATTCGTCTTACCCTCACCTATATCATAGTAATATAATGAAACCTTCCTATTTTTATTAATATCGACTAGATTTTGTTTCTTAGAGAGATTAATTTACTATTCCTTTCCTTCTTAATTCTAATAGTAATAATAAATTTTATCTCACTACTTAGGTATTTGTTATAAGTAAATAATCTATTTATAAAGATATATATACTAGGTATTTAAGTTCAAAGGGAGATTTATAAGTCCTCTATCTTTATTCCCTTACTACTATTCAAGTCTTTTATTAAGTTTCTAAATATTTTCTCTTCCTAGATCTTACAACTAGGTATTCTAGGAAAAGTAAAGAATATCTTATAAATAGATATATATACTTATTGTACTCTTTTATTGATAAATTCCTAATTCTAATTATTATAAGATTGACGAGTACTAATCAGCTTGACTTTATAGAGCTATAAGGTCTTTCTTATTCTCTTTAAGAATATAGCTATTAGGAACTATTTATTTACCTTATTCTAGGGTCCTAAATAGCCTAGTTTTAAATCTTCTCTCCTTTCTTTTAAGCTCGGTATATTCATTAAAAGCTTCATTTGTACTGACTTATTTATTATAAGTTTATATTATAATAATATCTAGCTATTTACCTTCTTAAGGTAGAAGCTATAGATTATAAAAAGATAATTCTATATCAAGACCTTCTTTTAAGTCCCTAGATTAAATGTTACATAAGTAAAGTCCTACTTTACGGAGACTATAAGGTAGCGTACTAACCTTAATTATTATATTTAGTCGAAGATTTTACTAAAGTTCCTTTAGAAGGTATATATAGATAGTCCTAGAAAGATTTTTTTAATTAGTTATTTATTTAGTTTATATCCCTTTAGAATATAGAAAGTACTCCCTTTATATCTTAATAATTTGGTTCCTTATTCATAAGTAAAAGGGTTAGGAGTAGAAATAGCCTTAAACTTACTCTCGAAATAAATAGTAAAAAGTTAATCCCTTTTCCTTATCTATAGAACTCTAGCTTACAGGTCGAAAGGGCTTTCTTAGTATACTTATAACTTAATCCTTAGTATACTTATTACCTAGTCCTTAGCTTCTCTATTTAGTCTCAAGGTAAAGATTCTCTACTCTTAAGTATTCCGGTCTTTTATAAACTTTTGATTTATTTATCTCTAGGAGTATTAAGATCTTCGAGGTCTAAAAATCTTTAATATAATAGGGGTTTAAGTCTTACCTTTTTTTCTTAAAGTAATCCTAAGCTCTCTATTACTTTTCTCTTTCTTAAATAAAAGGAATTATTTTTATCCTAGAGATTCTATAAATTCTTTAGTTACTAGCTTTAATAGGATAATAAATGAGGGGTTCATTCCTATTAGTTAGCTATTATAAATAATAATAGAAGACTATTTATCTTAGCTAAGTAGAGTTGAATAAGGTAAGTTTAATCTTTTAGGTAAAGGTATATAATAATCTAAGTACTTTTTATAGTTCAAGTCATAGCTATCCTAAATTTTCTATCTAATCTATTAGTATTGAAAGTATATTTATAGCTATTTTCACTTAGTAATATATAGTGTCTATATTAACTAAAAAAGAAATTCTATTCAGTAACCTTTTCTCCCTTCTTAAGTATCCTAGGAATAGGTTAACTCCTCTATCCTAGTACTTAGTTAACTTAATACTCTACTTTTTTTTCCCCCAAGCTCTTCTTTTTCTTTTTCTATCATATATTTTCTTTATAAGACACTGAGGAGTACTAATAAAAGGTTTATTATCTTAAGGCTTATACTAAAAATAAGAAGTATTCGGATAAATCTATTTAGTCCTACTATATTATAAGTTACTTTTATTATTATCTAAAGTAGGATTAATAGAGTTCCCCTCGTAGCTTTTCTTTAGAAATAGCAAAGGACACCTAGCTAATATAGAATATTTTTTAATAAGAATACCTTAAACTTATCTATTTTAGCTATTTACTTCCTCTTTAAACTTTTGAGATTTATAGTTTTTACCTATATCTATAATGATTATGTTGAGTAGTCTGGGGTATATATTAATATTAAATATACTAATTACTCATCGAAGTATCTTTATCTCGGTATTAAGAAGTATATTTACTACCTAGAGACCTAGATCTATTTTGACTATATAAAGAACCCTAAGTACTTATACTTCTATCATATCTATTAAATTCGCTAAGTAAAAGATAAGGTTAGTTATTAGGGTTATCAAATATCCTATTAGCTATTTTACATTTAGTTAATAATCCTTATAGAATCTTTTTAAATTTTAAGAGAGTTTGAGTCTATATCTTAATATCCTACTCTTACTTAAACTATGAATCTTTCTAGTAGGAATTTAACTCCTCTATATAGCCTCCTTAGATCTTATTCTAATAGTCATAATTCAATCAATATAGACTAGTGTAATTGTTTAGCCTTATTATCAAGCTGACGAGAAAGGTAGCTAAATTTTTGTATAAATAAAGTCTTTCTAGATCGTTGAATCATATAACGTATTAAGTTATTTCTCCTTTTTTCTAGGTTATATATATTCTTTAGATATAATAGAAATAATATTACTATTAGTTATAACTAACTGATAATGAGTCTGATTAGTGTCGGGATATTTATTACGTAAGAGATTGACCTCTTATTATTAATACGCTATAGTAAACTACTACTATTATATTAATAATCTTAAGATGAGGGTTTGTCTAGAGAGCCCTAACTTATACTTTACTTACTATTAGAATTCTAACTACTCCTATATCTAGGATAACTCTCTGGAAGAATTCTACTAAGTTTATTTCCTCTAGTATATATATTATATAATAAAGAAAACTGAATATAGATGATAATAAAAATTAAGTCTACCTTATAAAGGATTAGTACGTAAAACTATTATTTAGTTAGACTACAATTAAGTATTTTTTCTACTCCTCTCTATCTTCCTCTTCTACCCTAAGGTAAATTAATAATACTTCTTCTTAATATATCTTATCTTTTCTCAGATTAATTGCTTTATATCTATCTTTATTAAAGCTAGATTTTTAAGTTCTGCTTACTCTAAGCTATACTATCTCTATTAAAACTATATATTACCTCTTAACTTAACCTCTCTAAGATAAATGATTATCTTCGCCTTTTTATAAAAATATACTCTTTATCATTAAGATAAATCTTTTATAAAGATGAAGCTGAAAGATTTCCTTTACTTATTCTAGATATATTTGTTCTTTTCCTTGTCTTAGTATAAAGTAAGCTTATTCTTAGATAAAATAACCTTTCTTATTAATCTCAAATTTAAAAGTAAAGATTACTACTTTCTTTATTGTATCCTCCTTATCTTTAAAAATAGTTCTAAATATAACATCTTATCTTACCCTATTTCTAACTTTATATTAAATATATGATGATATAGTAAAAGAAAATAAATTATAATAGGTAAAATATACTAATTAAACCTATATTAAGGACTCTTTTTCCCTTTTAACTATCAGTCTTTTAAAAGATTTAAGAAAGATATAAAGAAGACCGACCCTGAAATTATTTATTATTTTAAAGAGATGAAATAATTCAGGTAATAAAGGATACTATCTTATTTAAAAAAGGTTTTAAGCATCTTATATAAGAATTAAAAAAGGTCTCTTTTAGTCTAAACCTATTGTATATTATATTAACTACTACCTTATAAACTCATATTATTAATATATATCTAACTACTAAGATCGAGACTAAGTTACTTTATATTAATTTATTTGTTTATCTAGGCTTATAAACTAAATTAAATCTTTAGTTTTAGATTAAAGTAGCTTTACCTAGTAAGGAATATCTTTCTAGTCTAAATCTTTTATATATTTTATTATATTCTTCTTTAATATAAACTTTTTACAAGTAAATTACTTACTCTACCTACTTAAAGATTACCCTTACTTAGGTGTTATACTTAACGTACCTACTTAAACTTACAGGTAAATTTCTAGTAGTTCCCTAGATTTAGAGACTAACTATACCCTCCTTTTCAAAAGTAATATTTATCTACTTTGAAAAAAGATTCTATAATAGATAAAATAGTCTCTATATGATTTGAGTATAGGTTTCATAGTGTTTTAAAGTTATTCTATTATATATTCTTCTAAAGAGATAGTCGTATAAAAGTAGCGTGTATCTTAGATATCTTAATTATACTACTTAAAATCTGTTTCGAAGAGATAGTGAATTTCCCCTGATTATTCTACCGCCAGCTAAGGTACTTTTTACCTATCTAGTAAAATAGAATAAGTAGCTCTAATATTAACTAAAAAGAATATAATTTCTCCTTTTCTAAAACATTTCTAGCTATACTAGGTAATCTGCTTCAATATAACTTAAGCTGAATAAATTTTAGTCTAGTAACTATATTATTATAAACCCTTATAAAGAGGGGATAAGATAATAACGATCTATTTTCATATTAGCCGTAAAGGTAGAGACTTTATTCCAGACTAGATATTATACTTAAGTATATCTCTAGAGATTTATAAACAATATCCCCTTTAGGATCAAATTATTAGTACCCTTACTATAAAATACCTAGCTTTATTAGTTTATTAGTAATTGAATTTAGATCTTTTACTAGGTATATATTTAAATGGCTATAAGACTACTAGATGGATAAAAGATCCTTATATAATCCCTCTCTTTAGGAGTTTATCTATAAGATATTTAGTTTCTTCAAGACTACCAAAATACTCTTAGTGAAAAAAAGTTATAAAAAAGCGTGTATAACTAACTATCTAGGCGTTTACTAAGTAACTACGCTCTATATTTAACTTTGACTTGAAGGTTAAATAAATCTATAAAGTAATCTTTACTCTATTACTTTACTTATAGACCTCCTTTGTAAGAATTATAAGAAGTATGAGAATAGATTTAATGTCAAAGATAATCTCTGAGGTTCCTTCCTTGCGAGGAACCTGCGACCTATATGCGTATAGGTTAGGTGATCTATAATCACCTAATTATCTCCCAAACTCCTTTCCTTTGAGGAATAATCCTGAACCTTATTATAATTGCCTCCCCCTCTAGGAGGGCGTCCTCGCACTCGAGGCGACTATAAACCGCGTAGGTGTAGGCTAGTACGCCTATGCGTTACCTAGACCCTTAACTATAAATCCTAAGAAAACCAAAACTCTAAAACTCCTGGGAATTTCCTAATCTTGGGATCTATCGTAACCCTAACGTAAACATTGCGCATCGTAACACAATAACATGCGTGCAGTGCACGCGCCTCTATAGAATCTTATAGAAGTGCTTCTTAAAATTAAAACAAAGTAAAAAGTTGTCTACTCCTTTCCTTCTCTTCGTAATAATATTATTATATTCTTGCTAGTATCTTACTAGCACCTTACCTATATACTTACAACTCCCCTACTCTTACCCTATAACACTATAATAGCTCCTAAGCGCCCCGCCCCTGACGTACTATCGACTCCCCTGCCTAAGCGATCCTAGAAGGCGCTATAGCGTCTCAACTAGGCCTGCTGCTTGCGCTGTACGTAGTACGTACTTGAAGATAGCGCTACGCTACGCGCTAACTATAATAAGAGTGATACTAAGAAGTGCTCTTATTACGCTACTATACGCAAGCTATATACGGACGTAAGTACTCGACTATTTCGCGTATTAGTCGCACCTACTAATCGTATATAGATTCCTAGTAAGTATATCTCGGTTATTAATAATATCCGGGAGGAGTATAAGCTCCTAGATAGCGACGATATCCCGCCTACGCTTATCCTACGCCTCGCCGACGTTAATAAGTAGATACGCGCTTATAAGTAGAAGGCCGAGCGCTACGGCGGTACTACGAAGCTAAAGAGTATACTCTACGTTAGTATTACGATACTTAAGGAAGTAAGTAGTATACGAGCTTCTATAGAGTATATAGTAGACTCCTTCCGCTCGGTCGTATATACCCTACGCGTTACTTACGTAATATAGGTACTAACTATCTTATAGAATAATTAGCTACCTCTAGCTCCTCTAGAGAGTAAGGATAAGGAAGAGGAGGATAAACCTCCTATAGAGGATACTAATAATACTAGGGAGTAAGTAGAGTATAGGTTTAGACCGTATTTCGCCTACGCTATAGGTATATTTAGTATACTTAGAGTATAGGCCTCTTACCTACTTATTAGAGTCTAGAGTAAAGGATAAAAAATCCTTTAGGCCTCGTTAGTCTATAGCTTAATAAAAGGCTACTTCTCGGTTACGAGTCTCTTATAATATAATTATAAATTCTCTATCTTAGCTTTCTAGTTATCGCCGAGCCTACGCTTAGCTAGTAATAAGTAGTAGGTTCTTATTCGTTACTATACCTATTTATTACCCTTTTCCCTTAGGTTCTTTTAGAATCTTAGGGTTTTAGGATTTCTTATTTAGGTAGGCCGTAGCCTCGATTCTCCGCGCCGTAGCTTCTAAGGAAGAGGTTACTAATATTTATTATAGTCCTATAAGGATAGGTATAACGATACTAGTATACTCTTCTTATCCGCTACGCCTACGCTTCTTAGTCTCTTCGAATATACGAATTACTCCTCTAGTATTCTTAATATTCTATTCTAGTTCCTAGGAATTATATTCTAGGCCCTAGTCCTTCTAGCGTATATAATACTATATATATCCTTATCGCTTACTTTTCGTAAGTACCTCTTCTACTTCCTACTCTTCTTCTCCTTTAATGATTTCTAGAGGAGGAAGGATTTCTTATTCGCCTACGCGGCGGTAGTAAGGTTCTAGTAAGGAGATATAGAATACGTTATATATCCTAGTACTACTTAGTATATAGATCCTATATACTTATAGACCTATAGGTTTATCTACTCTAAATAGTCCTATTATACGAGGAGATAGCTTCCTACTTACGCTCTTTAGGCGTAGATTCTTCGTAGAGACTAATACTAAGTTATTCTTATTAAACTTCTTAGGTTAATATTTCTTATTATAGTATTTCGCTTAATTCTCGGATATATCGCGTAGGCGCTACTCTAGCTCCTTTCGTACGATATAAATACGCTAAATTCTTTCTTTTACCTCTAGTACCTCCCCTTTAGAGGTACTATCCCTAGTATTAAACCTTATTTTAGGATTATATCCTAAAATAATATAAAATAGAGATATATCTAGATCGCTTCGATAGCTATTATTATACGCGAACTCTATAATAGGTAGGCGCTTCGCCTACTCTACTTAATACTCTAAGTAGAAAGCTCTTAAATACTCCTATATAGTTTGATTTTATCTTTCTATCTATCTATTAGTCTATAGATAGAAGGCTATACTTAGCTTACGCTTTATCTTCGTATAGTAGTAATATTATAACTAGAACTCTAAAGTAAATCTTAGATTACGGTTAGAAACTATTCCGTCTAGAAAGCTAAACCTCGAGAACACGCAATCGAGTAGTAGGTCTATTATCTGTATTACGGTTATCGACTTCTTGACAGCAAAATATAAAGCTATTTTTAAGAATCGATCTATAACCACTAAAATCGTATCGTGCGCGATACCGTTCCGTATACTTAGCGGTACTCTACTTATAAAGTCTAAGGTAATTTCTTTCTAGGGCCCTTTTGGTACTAGTAATACCTCTATCTTTCTATATAGTAGATGTCTTTTCACTTTTGTTTTCTGGTAGATATCGCAGCTTCGCACGTACTCCGCGACGTCGCTATCTATGCTTTGCTAGTGATATTTGCGTTTAAGTAGTTAGGTTATACGTGTAGTTCCAGAATACCCTACGTATAGGTCGTTATAGTTACGCCTTAACAGCTCCTCGCGCACGGCTTGCACGGGAGGTATAAATAGCCGCTTTTTAAACATAATTAGATTACCCTTAATCTTCTAGTTCTTGTTTATCTTCCTGTCGGTAATTCGACGGCGAAGCGACTCACTCTTAGCGCCCCTACGCTGGCTTTTAGTCACCAAACTTTTCGTAGTGGGAGTAAGCTCCTTATAGGCGGATTCTGCCGAGAGGGTTAGGATAACATCTATACGGATCGCTATCGATTCCTATACGTCTACCTATTCGATTACTAAGAGTCCTTCCTATAGTATTATATATTATAGCTCTATACTAGTTACGCGTATCTACGTCGTATTCTTTTCACTAGATAGAAGTATGTTTATAATATCTTTAGTTAGCTTAAGGGCTAACTTCTTAACTAGTATAGGTAGTATTTTATTTATAGCCCTTATACTATTATCGTAGTCCGTACGTCTCGACGGCGTATCGGCGGGGTTTGTCTTTCCCGCACGATACGTAATAATAAAGTTATAAGTAGATAGTAGTATAGCCTACCTAGCTTACCTACTATTTAACTACTTTACTCTAGCGAAACCCGTAAGATTCTAATAATTAGTTAGAACTTTAACTAGGTTCTTACTCCCCTCGAGGTAGTATCGCTAGTATTTAAACGCCGCTACGATAGCGAGGAGCTCTTAGTTATAAGTCTTATAATTACGTTCGGCGTCGACTAGCTTACGAGACTAGTACGCTACGGGTTACTACTACCCGTTATTTTTATTTAACTAGGATAGGATTACTATAATAGTAAAGACTAACGTATTAGTCTTAACCCTAATCCTTCTCCTAGGATTAAAATATATTAGTATAGGTACCGTCGTAAAGGCTACGATTAGCTTACGAAAAGCTTTATTAGTATCTACTAGCTATAGAAATAGCCTAGCCTTCTTTCTATTCTAGCTTCCTTTTAGTAATACTATTAGGGGTAGCGTATACTTAGAGTATACTTCTATAAAGCGACGGTAAAAGTTATAAAAGCCTAAAAATAATTATAGCTCTATAAAAGTATAAGGTACTAGCTACTTAGTAATTACTTTTACCTTACGAGGGTCTATCGAGACTCTATCGGTACTTATAACGAACCCTAGGAACTCTACCTTCTAATAAAAGAACTTATATTTCTTTAAGTTATAGTATAAGCCGAAAGATATTAGTCTCTCGATTACTTATCGTACGTGCCGCGTATATTCCTCGCGGGACTACGAATATATTATAATATTATTAAGATAAATAATATAAGTAGTATTAACTAACTTACTAAGAGCTTTATTAATATAAGCCTAAAAGGTAGTAGGCGTATTAGCTAAACCGAACGGTATTACTAAATACTTAAAGTATCCGTATCGCGTACGAAACGCCGTCTTCTACTCGTCGCCTCGACGGATACGGATACGATAATAGGTATTCTTAAGATCTAACTTCGTAAAGTACTTATAGCCTTAGAGCCTATCTAGGATCTCCGAGATTAAAGGAAGTAGATAACGGTTCTTAAGAGTTACCGTATTTAGCCTACGGTAATCGACGTATAAGCGTAGGCTACTATCTAGTTTAGGTACGAATAGGATAGGGGAACTAGTAGTACTAGTACTATCCTAGATCTAACTATTCGCCTTCGCTTCGATAATATATTAACGTAGGATCTCTAGTTCTTTAGCTAATAAAGGATAAATTAGGCTATAAGGTAGAGGAGCCGTTATCTTAATCGTATACTCCGCGCCTTTATTAGGTAAGCTTATAGTACCTTCTTTACTAAAGGCCGCCGTTAGATCTAAGATTTTAGGTAGAAGAACTACTATAGGGTTTATCGTAGGCTCCTTACCGTCGTCTTTATCCGGTAGCGTATATACGATAAATAGGTAAGGACTATCCTTCGCCTCTTCCTAAATATCCTCCTATATAAAGAGAGAAAGTATAGCTATAGTAGAGGACGTATCCTTATCGTACTAGAATCGCTAGGTAAGATCCGCCGTATTATATACGATCTTCTACTTATATAATACTAGTATACCTAGTAGTAGAGGTAGACTAACGTAGTTAATCGTATACGCTACGTATTCTCCCTATCTACGCTATCTATACGAATTAACTACTTCCTAAGCAAATTAATAAGCGCTATAATAATAGCTAATATTTCTATTTCCCTATTTAGGTCTAGATAGAAGCTCTACTAGTACGCTTTATAGTCGTATCTCTAGCGTAAGGCTAGGGTCTATTACGGAAATATCCGTACTAGTATCTAGTAAGGTAGATACCTCTAATTTATTTAATATAGATAAGATCTAACCCTTAACCTTAAGAGTAGGTAGTCTTACTACTAGTTTAAGATATCGCGTCGGCTATCCTTCGCCTTCGCTTCGTAGTTATAGCGACTATCCTTCGTCGTCTACTTCCTAGATCCTCCCCTCTACGACTAGGGAGAGGACCCTCGTCCTTTTCCCTAACTACTACTAGCGTTAGAGTTACGATCTACTAGCGCTACGATAGTAGGACTAGATTCTAGATACTTAGTAGTATAATAGCTATACTTATAGTATCTAAAGTATTTAATATAGCTTAGGTCTTAAGCTTTACTTAAGTCGTTCGTATTACCTACGTAACCCCCGCGAGAGGATAATACTCCTCTACTACCTCTTTATCTACCCCTAGGCCTATCCTAGCCCTTAGGCTTCTTAGTATCTTTCGTACTTTCTTCCGTATACTTTCGCTTATTAAAGGAGGATTTTTCGATACGCGTAGCTAGCGAGACTATTACGTCTCGTATAACTAGTATATCTTAGTATTAAAGAATAGTATATCTTATAGACTCGTTAAGCTTAGTCTATAGGTAGGTCCGTCGCTACTCCTACGTATACTCTTCGTTAAGCTAGGTTTCTAGAGAGATAAGATACTAATTAAATTCCTAGGCTAACTACCCTAGCCTTTACCTTACTTCTTTATATAGTTATACTACGCCGAGCTATCGATTCGTAGGGTCTTCGATAAGGTTAAGTAATATATCCTTAAACTACTTCTATATATAATCCTCTATAACTCCTATAGAAGCTAGATTCTGCTATATAGTAGCTAGTATCTAGCGAAGAAATTACGCCGACTATATAATCTTAGCTATATCTCTTTTAAACTTACGTAGCGCTAGGCGAAACGTATTCTTAGCGCCGCGTATCTACTTACGGTATTCTCTAATACCTTTACTATAGTATTCCTTTAGCTTCTCGGGTTAAAGCTCTACCGGGGGACGACCTTTATCGTTACTATCTTTTCGGTTACGACGTGCCTACGCGGTATCGTCGGTAACTAGGGTTTCGAGAGGTTCCTTATCTTCTAGCTCGTTAGCTAGTACTATTAGATTTCGGATAAGAACCTTATTTTCGTATTTAAGACGTTAAAGTTCCTCTACTCTTTTAAGGTATTTATTCCTCTCTATAGTATCTCGTAGCCTCCTCGTAAGAGTATCGGTATCGATTCGTTCGGGCTCCTCTTACAGGGCTAGGCCTATCTACTCTATAGATAGATCTATACTAAGATCCCTCGCATCCTACGAGTCGGTGTCGATATAGCTGCCCGGTATTGTCGTTTTCTAATCTCGGACCTCTTAGAGAGAGAGATTATAATTATAAGAATTATAAGAAGTATAAGAATAGATTTAATGTCAAAGATAATCTCTGAGGTTCCTTCCTTGCGAGGAACCTGCGACCTATATACGTGTAGGTTAGGTGATCTATAATTACCTGATTATCTCCCAAACTCCTTTCCTTTGAGGAATAATCCTGAACCTCATTATATCCTTAGCCTAATAAGCTTTACTCTACTCTATAATATTTTAGACTACTAGGGTCTCTCTACCTATTCTTTACCGTTTAGTTAGCCTTTATAAGTTAAGACTACTATTTAGCCTCTATAAAAGCGTAAGAACTATAATAGTTCTTTACTTTATAAGTAGCTAAATACTCTACTTCCCTAACTACGCGTTACCTCTTTGATAACTCCGATTTTAAGCCGGGTTTATTTAAACGACGCGGACGCTCTTTAGCTATAGAGATATTAGGATAGAAGTATAACTTAGATTATAGTAGAACTATCAATATAGATAAGGGCTTTAGACAATACTACTTAACTTACTAAATATACTTCTAATTATGATCTCTAAAACCTACTTAATATTTAGATCCTAATAAATAAGATCAAACTACGGAAGATTTAAAGTAATCTAGAGTAGAGGAAACTAGGGACCTAGAGTCTATATATAAATATTATAAGAATTATAAGGAAGTTAAGAATAGATTAATATTAAGGATAATCTCTATCGTATCTCCTCTATAAGGAGCCGGCGACCTATAGGTATAGGTTATATAACTCCTTATTAACTAACTTGCTTCTTAACTACTCTCCCTTTAAGGAAATATCCTTAACCTTATTATAATTACCTCCCTACCTAGGAGTACGTCCTTATACTTAAGGTGTATATATAAAGCTCGTACGTTACCTTCTATGCGTATAGGCGTATTCTAGACCCTAACCTTCTAAGTCCTAAGATATCCAAACTCTTAGAGTTCTAGGAATTCTCTAATACTAGGATCTATCGTGACGCTAGAGTAAATAATACGCGTAACTATATCTACGCTTACCCGCCGCCTACGTCTCTGTATAGAATCTAATCGAATTATCCTAATAAATAAAACAACAGTTGCTTACTATTTGCTTTCTCTTTAAAATAATAATATTATATAACCTGCTAGCTCCTTACTAGCTCTTCTTTTAATTATATAACTACCCTACTACTCGTAACCTCCTTGACTATACCTCCTAAGAAAGCTACGCCCGCTAAGCTAGAGACTCCCCTACTCTAATATTCTTACCAAGCCCTTGAGTATCTTAACAAGCGCTACTTTATTTACTATATATAGTACGTACTTAAAGTCAGCGTAGAGCCGCGCGCTAATTATAATAAGATAGATACTACTAAGTATACTTATTATACTAATATACGTAAGTACTACGTCGATATAAGTACTTACCTATCTCTCGTAGCTAATGCGCCTAGTAATCCTATATTGATTCCTCTTAAATACTATAAGGAGGTTAATACTATTAGATATAAGAGAGAGAATAAGATAAACAACGTCGCTTTAGCTACGCTTACCGAGCGCCTTACTATTATTAATAAGTAGATAAGGAAGGCTAAGTTTTAGAGGACCGCTTTAGTAGCCCCTTAAAGCCGAAGAGTACGGTAAAAGTCGGCATTACGCTCCCAAAGGAGGTAGGGGCTATAAGAGTCGCTATAGAGAATATAGTAGACTCTTATCCTTCTATGATATATATCCTACCCCTTATATACGCGATACTTATACTAACTATATAATAGAATAGCTAGCCTCCTTTAGCTCCTTTAGAGAATAAGTTAGGTAACTTAAAGTAGGGGTATTTAGTATAGTATTAGTCTACGGATTACCTACGTTTTAGGTTTGTCTAGTGGGTAGATAGGGGATTTTATCTTTAGTAACTTTTAGGTAGAAATATCCTTAGGCCTCTTAGGCTATTAGTTAATTAATAGACTTCTCTTCTCCTATAATATACCTATAATATGCTTATAATCTTAATATACTTTTTTATACTATTGTAGAGCTAGCGTTTAGCCTAAGACATTTAAGTATCTCTAGTTTACCTTACTATTTACTTACTGCCTTCTTTTAATAATTTGAACCCTCTAAGGTTAACTATTTAGCTTGAACCGTCTACTTACCTGCGTCTAGTATACTGTCCGTATATTAAACTTCTTCAAAACCCTCTCCTACTTACCCAGCTACACTACCTCAAAGTCGAAAATCTTAGTATTAAAAATCGTAAAAACGCTACACGCACCGTTGCAGACTTGCGCCTGCTCCGTAAAGGCGAAATGAAAAAATATAACGAGTTAGAAGTCCAAGTTTTTGTAGGACTTTTGATATATTTAAAAAAAAAGATATATTTATTAATTAGATAAATATGCTTAGTGATTTGAAATCTGTTTACTCTATTCTAGTACGGTCGCAAAATTTTGAAGTTCCTCGTACCTAGCTACTACATAGAATTAAGCTATATCCGTATTGTAGCCTAAGGCTATCTTTATTACAGCCTATACAGCGTACTAGCTACTACGTAGAATTAAGCTATATCCGTATTATAGCCTAAGGCTAACGCCTAAGGCTAGCGTAGCCGTACTTACTACGCCCTAGCGGGGTAAGGCGGCTGCGTACGTTATATTATATAGAGGTTATATAAAAGAATTAATTATTAATATAATATATCTTTTTAATCCAAATAATAAGAAAGATAATACCAGACTATTAAAAATTATTTAGAGGCGAAGACACCTTAAAAGTTGAAAATCTTAGTATTAAAAATTATAAAAGCGCTATACGCACCTTCGCAGTTTTACGGGTGCTCTTTAAAGGCGAAATCGAAAAATATAACAACTAAGAAGTCTAAGTCTAAGTTTACGCCTGCTCTTACAATATATTATATAAAAAGAACCGGTCTATTAACTAGATAAATATCCTTAGGGATTGGAATTTCTTTTACTCTTCAAATCCTAATTTTGCGTAGTTATAGGCCGTGCTTTTAAGTGATACGTAGCCCTAACCTAGTATTTTTGTTTTCCATCTACTAAGGTCCTACTACCGCTAGTTAGCCTATCTATATTAGTTCTAATACTACGCAAGACGTATACTTAGCGAAATAGTATAAAGTACCTACGAGAGTCGCGTGTATAATCTAAGGTAATATATAGGCCGCGTATACCTAAGCGCCCCTAGCCCTTTATTAATATCTTAATAATATAAACGTAGCCTCGCTTTATAGGGAGCTCGCTGCGAGCAGAGCTTAAAGCTAATACGTAGCGTTTATAACTTAGTACCTCCTAGTAAGATATTACTACAACGCCTACGCGTACGCCGCGTATAAGCTAGGTTGAGTGCCTTAATATAACGCGTTCGCCTAGGTCGTAGCTACGCGTAAATCAAAGGGAGCTATAGAGAAGGAATAATGATATAGTTTCTCTAATATATAAGGAAATATTAGCACGCGCGTAGGCGCGTACGGATATAGGCCGTATAGAAAGAGCTAGGAGGAGAGAGGTTCGATTTAAAAAAGGCGTATATACTACTCGCGAGGGTATAATTAGAGATATATAATAGGTACGGTAGGAAGGAAATGCGATATATACGGATATAGATAATTATATTAGATCTATACGCTCGTAAGAAGTTGTTCTTCCTATTCTTCCTTGCGAGGCTATTCTAGGATAAGAAAGATCGTTTATCTAGACGCAGCCGGAGGCTAACTTACCCTAGAAGTTTAAAAGACTTATTTTAAAAGGAGCGAAGCCCGCGGACAAATAGGACTATATTATACGCGAATTACGGTGTTCTTACCGCAGCTTATATAAGAGATAGAGTTAATACTTATTATAGTCCTCTAATATATAGATGTAACGGTATCGGCTTATTATCTATTACGTACTACCCTTACGCTTTCTACGCTCTTTATATACGCGGATTACTTCTTAGGTATTCTTAGTATTCTATTCTAGTTCCTAAGAATTATATTCTAGACCCTAGTCCTTCTAGCGTACCTAGTACTATATAGTACCTTATCGCTTATTCTTTATAACTACCCTTCTTTTTCTATTCTTCTTCTCCTTTAATGATTTCTAGAGGGGGAAGGATTTCCGGTTTGCCTTTACGGCGGTAGTAAGGCTCTAATATAGAGATATAGAACACATTATATATTCTAGTACTACTTTGTATATAGATTTTATATACTTATAGGCCTATAGGTTTATCTACCCTAAAAGGTCCTATTATATAAGGTGATAGCTTTCTACTTATACTCTTTAGACGTAAGTTCTTTATTAATACTAATACTAAATTATTCTTATTAAACTTCCTTAACTTATGTTTCTTGTTATAGTACTTAACTTGATTCTAAGATGCTTGGCGTAGGCGCTATTCTAGCTCTTTACGTACGACGTAAATCCGTTTGATTCGATCTCTTACTACTAGTACCTCCTCTTTGAAGGTACTATCCCTAGTATTAAACCTTATCTTAGGGTTATACCTAAGAATAATATAGAATAGCGATATATTCAAATTATTACGATAGCTATTATTATACGTAAGCTCTATTATTAGTAAGCGCTTCGCCTACTCTATCTATTACTTAGAATAGAATACTCTTAAGTACTTTCAAATTACCTGGTTTTATCTCTTAGTCTATCTATCTATCTACGGATAGAAGGGTTTACCTAGCCTATATTTAACTTTTATATAGAAATAGTACTCTAACTAGAATTCTAAAGCAAATTTTAGGTTATAATTAGAGGCTATCCTGTCTAGAAAGCTTAACCTTAAGAAGACGTAATCAAGGAGCACGTCTATAGTGTAGATAGTAGTAATTATCTTCTTTACTAGGAAGTATAAAGCTATCTTTAAAAACCGATCTATAATAATAAGGATCGTATTATATATAATACTATTACGTATACTTAGAGGTACTTAACTTATAAAGTCTAAAGTTATCTTCTTCTACGGAGCTTAAGGAGTAGGTAAGGCTTCTATTTTACCGTATAGTAGGTATCCCTTTACCTTTATCTTCTAATAGATATCGTAGCTCCTTATATACTTTACAACGTCGCTATCTATACTATACTAGTAGTACTTTCGTTTCGATAACTAAGTTTTATAAGAAGTACTAAAATGCCCAGTATAGGGGTTGTTAAAGTAGCGTTTAAGGAGCTTATTACGTACTACGTACACGCAAGGCACAAATAGCCGATTCTTAAATATAATAATAAGATTATTTCTAATCTTCTAGTTCTTATTCTCCTTCCCGTTATTGATACGACGGCAAAGAGCCTTAGCCTCTACGTAACTACGCTAATTTTCGGCAACTAATTACCTTATTAGGAGAATAGGATCCTCGTACGGTAACTCTATATTAAGGGTAAGGAATGCTTCTACGCGAATTATTATCGTTTTATCTACGCGTCTTTATTTAATAACTGAGGGACCTCCCTATAGTATTATATATTACAGCTCTATACTAGTTGGCCGCATCTACGTCGTAGTTTCTAAACTAGATAGGGGTATATTTATAATATCTTTACTTAGCTCTAAGGCTAGCGTCTTTACTAGTATAGCTAATATCTAGTTTACTACTCTTAGGCCGTTATTGTAGTCTGTACGTCTCGATAGCGTATTCGTAGGTTTTATCTTACCCGCCCAATACGTAAAAATAAAATTATAAGTAGATAGTATTACAGCCTATTTAGCCTATCTACTATTTAACTACTTTGCTTTACCGAGACACGTAAGATTCTAATAATTAGTTAAAACCTTAATTAGATTCTTACTACCCTTAAGGTAGTGTTGCTAGTGTTTAAACGCCGCTATAATAGCAAGGAGCTCTTAGTTATAAGTCTTATAATTACGTTAGTTAACTAGCTTATAAGACTAGTATACTATAGGTTACTACTACCTATTCACCTAATTTAACTACGAGAGAATAGCGACGATAGTAAATACTAACATATTTTCCTACTTTCTTGTATATTCTCTCTATATAAGTGCTTAAGATCTAAGTAGAATTCAGGAGATACTAACCGGGGTTAGTGTAGTTTATATCGTTAGTATAAAAGAGAATTACTTCTAGGTATAGATTTTCCGAAGTTCTTCATTACCTTATTTATTATTTTTATACGTTTGAGTACGAATACTGCTAGTAGTAATATATTAGCTAATCTTAGGAAAGTACTAGAGATAAGTAAAGTTAGTACTAGGCCCTTTAGCCTAGGGGTATTAATCCTAGTAAACTCTCTTTCTCAGTTAGAAGTCTAAATATCTTTGTTAGTTAGTATACTATACTATCAGCCCAGAGGAACTATATAGTAAATATCAAAGTTAGATATACTATAGAAGAATACCTCTACTATATTAGTAGTATTATTGTCCCTTTATATAAACATCTACATGACTTCTTAGTAGTATTTATACTCTTATAGAAGGTTTGATACTTCTATTTTATTAACTATTATAAGAAAGAGGTAGATAAGGTCTAGTTTAAAAATATACTAGTTCTTAGTAAGTTTTTACCTCTTATATATAGCTTATATCTTAGCCTAAGGGTGATTTGTATAGTACTAAGTTAGTTTACCATAGATATTATATTTCTTCCTTTTAATAGACTTTACATATATAAGTAGTATAGGGCTTTGTATAGGTAGTCTATATAGTCCTTAGGAGGAGTTATATCTTAGCGCTTACTCCCTTCTTCTTCCTCTTAAATTAATCTTTAGTCTTAACCTTTAGAAGATACGGTTAGTTATGAATTACTCCTATAGATCCTCTAGTTATTGTACGGTATTTTCTACTATTTAGTCTACTAAGTTATCTAAGGTATCCTAGAAAGTATTATCCTCCTAAATACTAATCCCTATACTTCCTAAAGTTTAGGAGATATAAGATATCTCTTAGAGTACCTTAAACACTTTAAATATACTAACTTCCTCGAAAAGGGCTTGTCTATACTTAGAGACTTCTTAATAAATAATTTTAATATAGGTTATAACTATTTTGTCCTTATAGTTGAGTATAGTATCAATCCCCTTAATCTAGTTAAGAAGTATATCTAGATATATAACTTAACACTTACTAGAGTTCTTTTTAATAATTACTATTTAGGATATATTTATCTGATCCGTTTAGTACTTCTAGCAGCTTTTATACGCTAACTTTGCTCTTATTTATTCATAGATATCTATATAGCTACCTGTATTAAGTAATACTAATAGTTTATTACAGAAGTTAAGGGCCTTCCCCTTTAGTATAACTAGTATTCCTAGATCAAAATAGTAATCTAGAATATTAATTCTACTATATTATTCTTCGAATATCTATTCCTTACTTCTCTAGACATGTTATTTTTGTCTACTATACTAGATAGTATCGCGATAGAGTAAACTAAGGTACTTTAACCTTTAAGTTATATCCTTTAGTATATTAAATTCTTTATGATCGTTCAAGGTCAATATCGTATTCTGTGGGTAGTTTACTACTATACTTTAAAGTAACTTAGGTAGTACGGCGCTTAGCTATTATCTAGCCTACGCTATATTAGAGAGTAGTACCCTAGTACTATATATTAGTCTAAAAGGTGTTATATTATTTCCGCCTAGAGTCCTAAAGTTAATTAGTAATTCTTATATATTATAGGGCAACTCCTTTTACGTATATACTCCTAATACATTACGGGGGATATAATATAGCTCTTTATATACTTATTGCTATTCAATCTATAGACTAGGCGGTAGTAGTACTCTAAGGTAGGCTAAAATATTACGTATATTGTCTATAACGTTATACATCTACGTAATTATAGTTGCTTACTATTTATCCCTTACTTATAGCTAACTCTCCCTTCTTTATTACACCCCTTTTTCTATTGCCTCTCTCTAAGGTCGTAGGATCCTAGTAGTATACTTAGTTGAGTTCCCATAAGAAGGAGGGTTTTACTAATTCTATCCTAGTCCCTAGGTTCCTCTTTATTTCTATTTCTACTTACTATACTCTTTTCTTTACCTTTCCTGCTTACCTAGGCTTTAGATAGTTCTATTTCTACGATCGCTATAGGCCCTACCTAGAGTAATAGAAAAGGGTCCTTTATATTAGTAATTTAGAGTAGTGTATTATATAGGTACTCTTTAATTCTTATTAACTCGAATAGTAAGTACGCTGTAGTTTTCTATCTACTAGTAGAACGAGCTATCCTATTTCGCTTTAAGAGGTACTTAAGTTAGTAAAGGAGCTATTCATTATTCTTACTCTATACAATATATATCTAGTTCCTAAAGTCTTTAATAAAAGACCCTTATAATTATGACTAAGAAAGANGTCTTAAACCTAAGTTGAATCCTGTAACTCTAGGTATTAAACTAGATAAAAATCGAGATCAGGCTAGTCCTAAAGATTAAAGTAGATACTAGTAGGAAATAGGTTCTCTTATATATTTAACGATATTTGCTAGACCTGATTTAGCTTATCCTATTAATAAACTAGCTAGATTTATATCTAATCCGTCTCCTAAGTATTTTAAAGTATTAGACGTGGTCTAGTCCTATTTAGTTAAGACTAAATATCTAGGTATTTCGTTTTAATCTAGCTCTTACCCTATTATCTTAATAGGGTATAAAGATGTAGATTAGGGGGGTGATTTAGTTACAAGAATATCTACTATAGGGTATATTTACTTAGTATATAAGTTCCCTATTAGCTAGGCTTCTAAACTATAAAAAAAAAACCGCAATTAGCCCCTGCGAGGCTGAAAATATAGCCTATAAGGGAGCTAATACGGAAAATCATTTTATTAATTACTTTATTTATAAACTACTAAGTTACGTTTCTAAGTTATTTAATGATACAAGAAACTTTTATACGGATAGTCCTTTATAATAGAACTATTTAAAAACTCTCTATATTACGCTAGATCTAAATATATTAATATAATATACTATTTCTCTAGGGATAAGACTCTAAATAAAGAAATATGTTTAGAGTATATTCCTACCAAATGAATACTAGCGGATGATTTAACTAAGGGACTCAGTAATCCAAAATTTCAGAAACTTATAGAGGGTTTAGGTCTAAAAGAAATTAATTAGATAGCTAAAAAGCTATACTAATTAAATAGACCAGAAAATAAGAGAAACGAGAATGGATTTATTAATAGGATAATCTTATTAAAATAATAAGATATATACTATTAATGGGCTATACCTCAGGCTTTACCGAAATTGCTATTTTAAAAGCTTAAGGGGGTATATTAGTTTCTATACGGAGATTGAGGATTTATATTAGAAACTAAGGTTAATAAGGGTTTAAAAGGGGNAAGATCTTCTTACTATACGTGCAAAACAGCTTAACCTAAGAGAGGGTAATTTATGAGAAGTAGCTACTAGGTAGTAGTATATACGCTAAGAGGTAATCGATTACTAGGAAGTATCTTGCGCGTTACGACGTTATACTTCGAAGCTTAAGGTTAGTAACCTAGTACTCCTATATAATGCGAAATAGTTTAAAGCTTTAGTAATAAGTTAGAATTTAGGTAGCTTAGGCCCTATAAGATTTCGAAGGTATATATAGATAAGGATACTAGTCGTCGTATTAGGAGTTATAAGCTATCTAAGCTAGATAACACGGTTACGTTTAAAAGTATACATATAGACCGTATTTGAGTATTTATTCTAAGGGAAGAAGCGTTGTCTAATTCTAATAAACCTAAGAGTAATAACGGTAATAACGTAGAAGCGTTTATTCGAATCACGAATCTAAAGGGTTTTAATTAAGGGGAATATAATATCTTCTCTAATTACTTATCCGATGATATAACCGTAGACGAGCTGGAGCTAGATATAGATCTAATAATTTAAATTGCTCGCCCTATAGACTTCGATCCTATAGAGTATAGAGATTTTATCGATATTCCTCCTAATATGAACCCGGAGATTAACGTAGACTAGTATTTAGACTTGGATGCCGATTAGTATAGTATATTCACCTATCCCAAGGTAGAGCAATAAGGGAGGGAAATAATATTAGGAGTTTTTAGTATGAATTATTTTTAATTTTAATTTATTATTGTTATTACTATTCTATTAAGTCTTCTTTCGATTTATATACGCTTAACTAATCGAGAGTACCGCGATATAGTTAAGGACGTCGAACCTAAGGGGGAGATCTACAATAGATAGGAGGAAAGAAAAAAACCCTAGGAAGGGTATTAGTAGTTTCTTATTAATCCTAAAAATACTATAGATAGGACGCCGCAAGAATCTTGAAAATATAATAGACAAGACGTCGCAAGAATCTTGAAAATGGATAGATAGGACGCCGTAAGAATCTTAAAAATACGATAGGCAGGACGTTATAAGAATCTTGAAAATAAGATAGACGAGACAACCAAATTGTGCCTATACGCGGACGGTAGTATT
The DNA here is from genome assembly GCA_000738655.1 of Venturia pyrina ICMP 11032. Lineage (NCBI taxonomy): Eukaryota > Fungi > Ascomycota > Dothideomycetes > Venturiales > Venturiaceae > Venturia > Venturia pyrina. The sequence continues at coordinate 90,862 of JEMP01000185.1, read as the reverse complement.
CAATATACGATAGATAATATAATAAAATGATCCCTATACGTAGACGTCTGTACTAAAAATGCGATAGATAAGAGAACAAAATTGTGCCTATATATAGATATCCGTACTAAAAATATAATAGACAAGATAGTAAAATTATACTTGTGCGTAGAAGTCTGTACTGAAAATATAATAGACAAGATAGTAAAATTATATTTATACGTAGACGGCAGTACCAAAAATACGATAGATAAGATAACGAAATTATATTTATACGTAGATAGTTACGCTTCTGACTACAAACGATTCGCTATCCGTTAAACGTTAATAAACTAGATTATCTACTACTAGATTTTATGATTAGAATATATCGATTCTCTAACGATAAAGATACTAAGAAATTTCGATATCAGAGTAACTCCTAGGGCTAACCTTAGATATTAAGCGGTAACCTCTAGCTATTATTAGATAGCGCATACGGGTTAGAAAAGAGGTATCTACGGAATACCTAGGTGTCGGTTCTATATAAAGAATTTACGGTAAGAAGTTCCGTATAGCGAGTTCCTAGCGGCGAAATTTCTATAAAACGGACTTCGCCGATATCCGGGGCTAGCCCCGGATATCGATACGCTCTAAAGTAACTATCGTAGTATTATAAAACCGGGAGCAGCTATCGTAGTATCGCGATATATAGTACTAACATTAATAGGATAAGAAAGAGCTTATAATAATATATTTTCGACGCGATAGAGCTCTATTTTATATTTATATAGCAAGTTATTCTAACTATGGGGAATTATATTAAATTTGTTCTACTATTTTACGTATATCTTTCATCTTTCTTTTTATTAGTTAACTTGATTCTTACTTTGTAGAGTTTTCCTTATAATACTAACATTATTTAGTTATTCGCTGTTATCTTTTATTTATTAGTAGGATATTCCTATTATTATAGTTGTTTCCGTATTTCATTTCCTTTAATTAGTATTTTCGGCCTATATTTACTATTTCCTTAGTGTTTTTATTCTATTAATAGGCTGGGACTAGAAATACCGCGAGTAGGAATACTAGAGGAGCGGCTACTTAAGCGGGTAGATTCTTTCTCTCTTTTCTCTTTCTTTTCTTTATTATAACCTTCTTTACTTATACACCTAACTATATCCACGATTACGAGCGGAGTTATAACTATATAAATATAACCTAGCTAAAGTACTTACTATAGCGTCCGAAACTTAAGCTAACGAGGACACTACCTCCGTATTAGTACTAGTAGGAGACGTAGTTAAACAAGAAATAGGCGAATCTACCTCCGGACTAGTTAATACTAATAATACTCTTATAGTTATAAGCGGAGTAGGCGTGACGGATATAAATAATACTATAAGCCTTCTATAGTCTATATAATTTAAGTCGATTGTATAGGACCCTAAGAAGTAGTATTAGGTATTAGATAGTATAGTACTAGGAGACCGTATCGCTTATCTTAAGAGTCTTCGTTAGGAGATTAAACTACGGTCTACTTAGAATAAGATAGTTTTAACGCTGTTTATTAAACATCTGAAATAGAGTAAAGACAGAGAATTTAAGCTACTTATCCTAACCGCGGACATCCTTAAGGAAGCGCGTAATACTAATTTATCTATTATAAATAAATACACGATTTAAGGCTAGAAACCCTAAGGCTGGTTATAGCTATAAACTAGGCTATTCGCGATATAAAGCGCGTAGAGGATGCTAATAAAGTAAATAAGCACTTTATTTAAGTAGGTAAGTACTTTATTAAGTAGGATAGCGGTTATCCGCGGACTTCTTAATAACCGATAGTCTCCGCTCCTTATTAATAGACGGGATAATACTATACTATAGACTATAGAATACTAACTTAGTCGCAACCTACTTTAAGGCCTTTGTAAGTATCTTAAGTCGGTTAGCGAGCTCCTAGTTTAGACTATACTTAAGATACTTAGCGTGGCTATATACTATTACCTTTTAACGAATAGATAATCTTAGAACGCCTTATAGCTTATATAGAGTAATATAGCTAGACCAAACAAGGTTATTAGTACGGCGGAGGGTAACGAGATTAAGTAAGTATTTTACGATAAGTACCCTAAAGATTTTAACTAGGAAGACTTTAGAGGAGTTAAGTACCCGAAATACCTCTTACCGATTACTCTAGAACAACTTAATCGCTACTATACGCGCCCTAAGGAGATCGTATAGTATAATAACGATAACTATTTCCGAGAACGTACGCTAACGTATTCCGTTACTAGTTAAGAACCGTTAGGATTAGCAGCTATTAAGCGCGCGTTGCCGACCGACTTTTAGAATCTTGCTAAAGCGATTACCGTTATTAAGGATAGTATATACCTAAATAATCTAAGATATATTATAGGATAGGCAATACTTTAGATACGAGTAGGCGATATATCTATTCTTACTAAAAGCTTAATAGAATAGGCAGGCTATTCAAATCCTATTAAGTTTATAACTTCTCGCGATAAGTTTAAATAGTTTCGCCTAGGTAATCGTCCTACCATTTACTCTAACTATATTACTATCTATACTTATAAGCCAATTAACGTTAACGTCTTCGAGAAGAATATAATAGATCCTATTAAATACGAAACCTTCTGCGACCGTCTCTAGACTAAGGCCGAGCTTGATAACTAGGAGCGCGATAGTAGTATCCTAAATAAAGCTACCTTCAAATACTAGACGAAAGAAGATACCTCGTTTAATAAAAAGATTAACGAGATTAAGTATTTTAAGAACGTCCCTACCGATTTATAGAAGATAGGCAAGCTCTAGACTATTAAGGATATTACTAAGATCAAGTTAGAATACTATATATAGTATCTTTATAAGGTAAATAGAAAGAATAACTTAGCGTAAAACCGAACTATTTACTATAGTATTACCTAGTAGGTAATACGCTAGTCTATTACGTACTAGGTTCGATATATTACGCTTTATCCCGATTATCGATTCTAGTTAATCTCCTATCTATACTACGGTAAGACTACTAGGAAAGATGATAACATCTTCTTCTACTATATCGATATTAATATAAAGGAGGCTATCGACTCTAATAAGGGTATAAACTAGATCTATAGCAGCCTAACTATATATAGGGAGACTAAGAATAACTATACCTAGTATATTCTAATAATATATAAGATAGATAACTTATAGGTATAGTAGGATATAAACAAACTCGCCGGCGTCTTACTTAGCGATAGTTAAATTACAAAGATCCTTCCTAAGATATAGAACAAGAAATATATCGAAAAGTTTAGAGTAGACTTCTAGCGCTAGGTTACGAACAACTATACTATCTATATTACCTATCCTTTAAACTTCTATAGGTCTATAGGAAAGGTAGATAGTATTCGTCTAACTATATTACCCTAGTACTACGGCGTTAAGGTTGATTATTTAATACTCGAGATTCCTAAAGGCGGTACTTAGGAGGAGCTTACTAAGACTTATCGTAATCTCTAGGTTAGATAAGCGTCTCTATCTAGTCACTCTATTCACTATAGCAAACTACTATATCCGTTTCCTATATACATTACCCTATATTCTGTCGAACTAATTATATGAGTACTAATTAGTCGTCTCCGATAGGACAACTATAACGTTATAAAGCAAGTTTGAATAATTACTACGGATAACTACTACTTTTAAGAACATTATTAATAAGTAGGAGACTAAGATAAAGAACTTAGTTACCTAATTCCTTTTATTCTTTTATCNCTTTTGAGGTGTCGTAGCTAGGTAAGAAGGGAAGAGTTTTATAGAAGTTTCATACTCCGAGTTTATCTATGTTATAGATATATAGTAGGAATAGTATATTAGCTACAGCTATATAGAAATCGATAGTTCCGATTAGGATAGGTATTTCTATAGTACGTAGGGATAAGGCAGTACCTTAAGTAAATACTATATAACATTTTCCTACTATAGAGGAGTTGAGAATAACGTATATTTAAGCTTATAAAGCTCGGAATTAGGGTTCTCCTACGGTTGAAACTCCGACTACTCCTATATTAGGTAGAATACCTTAGAAGATCTTATCAGAATACTAGGTATCGAATTAGAATATCTCAAGTTGTATAACTTTGCTTGTATAGAGGATATAGTACGTAGTATTATCCGCGACTTATCAAGTAACTATAAAGTATAATTCTAGTAGTTTAAAATCTTGTAAAAATATAGAATAAACTTCTTCCTTCTTAGAGATATCTGATCCTTTAAAGAAGTCGACTATCTATATATACTAGTCTGCAAGTTAGTAGGTAGAATAGTAAGTAGGATATAGTATTTTTGCTTCAAACTTTACGTAGCTTGCCTCTCTCTTAGTAATAGTATAGCTGTTAGACTAATAGTTATTCTTACTATAGATAAAGTATAGTCTATTTCTTTTCTTTAGTTTGCTAACCCTATCTCCCTCTTGCTTAGGGTTAGGACGACCTTAACGTATATACTAAGTTATACTACCGCCGCGGCCTCGGGGCCTACTACTTCGGTTATTAAACTTCTATAAAACTCTTCCCTTCTTACCCAGCCACAATACCTAAAAAGTCGAAAATCTTAGTATTATTAAAAATCGAAAAAACGCTATACGCAGCTTTGTAGACTTACGGGCGCTCTATAAAGGCGAGATCGAAAAATATAACAACTGAAATATCTAAGTTTCCGTAGGATCTTTTGATATATAAAAAAAAAGGATATATTTTTTAACTAGATAAATATCCTTAGCAATTTGAAATTTTTTTGCTCTTAAAATCCTAATGTTGCGTAGTTATAGCCCGTTCTTTTAAGCGATTCGTAGCCCTAACCTAGTGTTTTCCATCTACTAAGGTCCTACTCCGCTAAGTTAGCCTATCTATATTAGTTCTAAAATTACGTAAGACACGCACTTAGCGAAACAGGGCAAAGTACCTATAAGAGTCGCGTATATTACTAATTAAAACACCTACGCGCTAGATTTGCCGCCTTCGCCTACGTACTTCTAACGTACTACGCCTTCTCCTCCTCTAAAATAACCTAAGAACTACCCTTCGAATACTAGTAAGACCTATTTATAGGTAATACTACCCTATCCGTACCCCTAGTAGCTCGTAACGTACTACGTAAAGTACGTAGTAAGAGGAGGATCAAAATAGCTCGTAGGATACGACGTAGACTACGAACTATATAATCTAGTCCTATTCGCGCCTTATAAGACCTACCTCTTTCTATACCTCTTACCTCCTTTACTATACGCGTAAGGGTTTTACTACGTATCTACTTATAATAACGTCCTTTCCCTAGAGCGCTTACGGAGGAGAGTAAGGTAATACGTAGGCCGCGTCTACCTAAGCGCCCCTAGCCCTTTATTAATATCTTAATAATATAGACGCAGCCTCGCTTTATAGGGAGCTCGCTACGAGCGGAGCTCGAAGCTAATACGCGGCGTCTATAACTCTCTAAGTCCTAGTACGATATTAATACGGCGCCTACGCATACGCCGTGTATATGTTAGGTTAAGTACCTTAATATAACGTCTTCGCCTAGGTTGTAGGTACGCGTAAATCAAAGGAAGTGTAGTAGGAAGAGCGCTGGTGAGGTAAGGACTAGATATTATCATCCGCCGTTAATAGGAACTCAGATTACATAGTATAATAGGATAGAAGTAAGATAAGATAGAAATAAAATATATTGCTAAAAGATGAGATAAAAATGATCTCTTAAGACTACTTAAACAAAACTAAGAAATAAGAGTGGTTAATAGGTTAGTTAGTTCCTTGGATAGTTACCGAGTCCGTCTTATATATATAGAGCTATAATTGTATATCCCTACTATATTCCCTCCCCCCTATTCNAAACTACTAGAATTATACTTTATAGTTACTTGATAAGTCGCGGATAATACTACGTACTATATCCTCTATACAAGCAAAGTTATACAACTTGAGATATTCTAATTCGATACCTAGTATTCTGATAAGATCTTCTAAGGTATTCTACCTAATATAGGAGTAGTCGGAGTTTCAACCGTAGGAGAACCCTAATTCCGAGCTTTATAAGCTTAAATATACGTTATTCTCAACTCCTCTATAGTAGGAAAATGTTATATAGTATTTACTTAAGGTACTGCCTTATCCCTACGTACTATAGAAATACCTATCCTAATCGGAACTATCGATTTCTATATAGCTGTAGCTAATATACTATTCCTACTATATATCTATAACATAGATAAACTCGGAGTATGAAACTTCTATAAAACTCTTCCCTTCTTACCTAGCTACGACACCTCAAAAGTCGAAAATCTTAGTATTAAAAATTGTAAAAACGCTATACGTACCTTTGTAGACTTACGCCCGCTTAGCAAAGGCGAAATCGAAAAATATAATAAGTTAAAAGTCTAAGTTTTTGCAGGATCTTTCGATATATCAATAAAGTCTAAGTTTTTATAGGATCTTTCGATATATTAAAAAAAAAGATAATTTATTAACTAGATAAATATCCTTAGCAATTTAAAATTCTTTTACTCTTAAAATCCTAATTTTGCGTAATTATAGCCCGTGCTTTTGAACGTTGCGTAGCCCTAATAGAATTACGGCCTAAGGTATCTATATATTCAGCCTATATATCGTACTAGCGACTATATAGAATTAAGCTATATCCGTATCGAAGCCTAAGGCTAGCGTAGCTGTATAACGTATATAGCCTAAGGCTAGCGTAGCTGTATAACGTATATAGCTATATAACGTACGTAGCCGTATAACGTGCGTAGCTGCACTTACTACGCCCTAGCGGGGTAAGGCGGCTATATACGTCACATAACACGAAGGTCATATAATAGAATTAACTCTTTACTATAATATATCCTTCTAATCCAAATAATGAGATGAATAAAACTAGACTATTAAAAAATTACTTAGAGGTAAAAAGTATTAAGAATTATAAAAGCGCTATACGCACCTTTATAGTTTTATAGGCGCTCTATAAAGAAAAAATCAAAAAATATAATAACTAAGAAGTCTAGGTTCATGCCCGCTCTTACGATATATTATATATAAAGAATTATTCTATTAACTAGATAAATATCCCTATGGATTTAAAATTCTTCTACTCTTAAAATCCTAATATTACGTAGTTATAGCCCGTGCTTTTAAGCGAAACGTAGCCCTAACCTAGTATTTTCTACCTACTAAGGTCCTACTACCGCTTAGTCTCCTACTAAGGTAAAAAGAGTAACTAGAAGCGTACTTGCGTCAGAAATGCTCGCTATATCTAACGGAGTAGAGAACGCCTTCGATATTATAGTATCAATTTTCTAGATCTTAAAATAACTAGGTCTACCCCCAATCCTTGTTATAGTTTATATAGACTTATATTCGCTATATAAGTGCTAAATAAAACTAGGAACTATAAAAGAAAAGTATCTAATAGTCGATATTATGGCGCTACGCGAGTCCTACGAGAATAGGGAGATTCTAGAGATTAGATAGATTAATAGTAATAATCATCTAGTAGATTTACTTATAGAAAAGAATCTGAACTCGAGTCTAACTACGCTAGTCTCTAATAATTAATCAGATATTCGAGTCGAAGGATAGGTCAAGCGTCTATATAAAGTTATAGGCCTAAAAGCCTACTAATTATAGATAATCTTCTATGGGAATACTCATATTAGTATTTTTCGAAGAAGATTTTAAGGCTAATTCTTATTAGTAAAACTAGGAGGTATTTTCAATTCTAAAGATCCCCTAGGATTACTATAATATGAGCTCTAGTATATATACTAGAATATACTACTCTAGAATACATTTCAGAGCGTTTTAAAAATCAAAAGCCCTAAAAACCACGAAAGTACTTTTCAACTAATACTATGATCCTTAGACTAGTATATACTAACAATCCTCCAAATTGATCAAATATAAGCTAATATATATACTAAATTAGACTAAACTTTAACTCTAGTAAACTATAAGTCTACCTTTAACTAATAGCTAAAAGTAATTACTATCTCTATTATTTGTAAAAAGCTCCCTATACCTATTAGGTATAGTAATACTAATAGATATATCTATAAGAAAACAACAACCTTTAGTACTATTAGGGTTATCCCCGTTTATAAACCTATAGTTAGTATAAGTATTATTCTACCTTAGCCTAGTAATAGTGCTACTAGTCCTTACCCTAGTAACCCTACATTCCGTAAAGGGCTTAACTTTGTTAGGATTATAATAATCAGTATATATATCCTGAACTATAGGGTATCCTCTCGCTATATAAGGCATAATAGTACCAAGATAGGTATTATGAAACTAGTTACTCTTATATCCTTAAGTAAAGCTAATAGTACTACCTTTACAACTATACTATTAATATATAATCTAACGTATATCTCTAATTAGCTAGTTTGCCGTATTAGTACCGAATCTAGGATTGATAATCTCCTTTAGGGACCTAGTAAGAAGGTTTTTAGTCCTAGGATTAAGGTCTAATTATACTAAAGCTAAATATAACTCCCTTATATTGCCTAAGCTGTTAGATTAATAGTTAAGGGTAGATAATATAGTCTCTAAACCTGCCTAAGACCTAATACCTATTATATCTTAAATATTAAGCTAAATAGTCTTATTTAACTAGCGTATGGTATAGTCTACCTCTCTAGGACGCTAGATAATCTATATAGGAGTAGAAACACTCTATATACATTAGCTTATAATTAAAATATTACTCGAAAATAGAGTTATACGGTAGGGGTTACCTATCTAGGCATAGGACTATTCCTAGACCTAGATTTCCTAGAAGAAGTAAGAATTAGAGTATCTTTAGCCTATTCTTTAGCAATAAGAGCTACCTAAGAACTATATATATCAGCTTATATACTTGATTTAAGGGAAAAACAAAGGATTTTATACATAGTCTACCGATTAAAGATAGTAGGTCTAGGAACACTAGTAGGACTAGGAGAAGTAGGAGTATTAGGAGGCTTTTAGAGACTATATATAGAGTTATAGTATTCCTTCTACTCCTCCGAATAGGAAGCACTAGAGGAGAATCCTCTTTACTACTATTATCTTCTTTAATAGCCTTCTATACAAAAAGTTAGGAATGTATACTATAATTCTATATATATAAAGAATAGACTTAAGCTATCTTACCTTTATTACGACCTAAAGTCAGGAAGGGAGCAAACTTTAGGTTAAGAGTAAGAAGTTAAGAATAGATTTAGATTTAAAGTTAAAGAAGGAAGAAGAGCTAGGAAGAAGTTAGGGGATATTCGAGTAAATAGGAAAGAGAAATTTCAGGTTAAAAAGATAAAGTATATATACTTATTAGGAGTATTAACTATAGTAATAGACGGTAAATTATTTTCGGTTAAAAACGTAAATTTCGGATCCAATCGTATATTAGAATAATCCCTATTAGTCTATTATATAGACTATAACCTTAACAAACCGAAATATCCGAAACTATAGTATTAAGCCGCCTAGAGGCCGCTAATACTCGGCTAGATTTAGCTATATCCGCAAGTAAGAATTTTTGGATTTTAGTTAAATATAGTTTCCCTTAACTAGCCGCCCCGAGCTATCCTAGCGTACATATTTTGTATATATACGGCTATTATTGATATTTAACATATGCGATATCTTTCCGAGCTCATTGTCACGTTATTCCATAGGAGTTCGGATATTTAAGGCTATTTTCGACATTTTATTACATATAGTTATTCCAGTTATCTTAATCACCAAGAGAAGAGTTACTAGTATTTAGATCTTTGTATTTAAGATAGTATATAAACTTGTATATAGTCGCCGTCCTATAAAGGGTACCGGACTAGTGATATAACTAATAATATAGCTATAGGATAAGATACCTATAATACTATATTACTATATTACTATCTTAAATACTAGCATCTAAACTCTACGGATATAGAACCGAATGAGTGCAAACTCTAGTATAGAATATAATATACTATATTAGAATGAATCGATCAGACTAACTTATAATTCGTACTTATTATACTAATATATTACCCTAATTATTCAAATAACTGTTAAGCTAAGAAGGGGAGTAAAGTAGAATAGAATATCTAAACTACTATATTTAGTTAGTCTATATATATAAATATATATATATACTTACTAGATTAGGTCTTCTTAGCGTAGTAGTAGAAGGTAGGGAAATATTATAGAAGAATTAATAGTCGTGAAAGATCAACTATATTTTGCTTAACTAGATATAATAAAAGGAGAGAGAAAGAGACCTTAAGTATTCCTTCTAGAGTTTCTAGAACCTTCTATTAATTAGTAATTTATACCGATTAATAGTCTCTAGATCCTTCTAGTAATAGGTAATACTATATATAGTAATAACTATTACCTAATAGATTAACTAAATTACTAATAGAAATTCTATAAGATTTTCTAGAATTCTACTTAGTAATTTGAGTCTCTAGAGATTCCTTTTAACTTCCTTCCTTCTCCTAGGCTATTCTAGAAGGTTATAGTAATCCTTCTAAATAGGTAGGAGACTAACCTAATTAGGAAATCCCCTTTTAAACCCTTATTAACCTTAGTTTCTAATATAAATCCTCAATCTCCGTATAGAAACTAATATACCCCCTTAAGCTTTTAGAATAGCAATTTCGGTAAAGCCTGAGGTATAGCCCATTAATAGTATATATCTTATTATTTTAATAAGATTATCCTATTAATAAATCCATTCTCGTTTCTCTTATTTTCTGGTCTATTTAATTAGTATAGCTTTTTAGCTATCTAATTAATTTCTTTTAGACCTAATCCCTCTATAAGTTTCTGAAATTTTGGATTACTGAGTCCCTTAGTTAAATCATCCGCTAGTATTCATTTGGTAGGAATATACTCTAAACATATTTCTTTATTTAGAGTCTTATCCCTAGAGAAATAGTATATTATATTAATATATTTAGATCTAGCGTAATATAGAGAGTTTTTAAATAGTTCTATTATAAAGGACTATCCGTATAAAAGTTTCTTGTATCATTAAATAACTTAGAAACGTAACTTAGTAGTTTATAAATAAAGTAATTAATAAAATGATTTTCCGTATTAGCTCCCTTATAGGCTATATTTTCAGCCTCGCAGGGGCTAATTGCGGTTTTTTTTTTATAGTTTAGAAGCCTAGCTAATAGGGAATTCATTTACTAAGTAAATATACCCTATAGTAGATCTTCTTGTAACTAAATCACCCCCCTAATCTACATCTTTATACCCTATTAAGATAATAGGGTAAGAGCTAGATTAAAACGAAATACCTAGATATTTAGTCTTAACTAAATAGGACTAGACCACGTCTAATACTTTAAAATACTTAGGAGACGGATTAGATATAAATCTAGCTAGTTTATTAATAGGATAAGCTAAATCAGGTCTAGCAAATATCGTTAAATATATAAGAGAACCTATTTCCTACTAGTATCTACTTTAATCTTTAGGACTAGCCTGATCTCGATTTTTATCTAGTTTAATACCTAGAGTTACAGGATTCAACTTAGGTTTAAGACTAGATTTTTCAAATCTATTAAGGATTCTAGTCATATAGCCTTCTTAACTTATTACTAATTCTTTTTTACCCTTATCTCTATTAATTTACAAGCCTAGGAACTCCTTTAGTTCTCCTAAATTAGAGACTTTTAGGTTTATAGCAGATAAGTCTTTATATAATTCGTCTATATAAGACTTCTTCTCCGTAAATGCTAGTATATTGTCGACATAAATGACTCGTATAATAGGTTTTTCTTGAGAATAGAAAACAGTAGTATCCGTAACTAGATTAATAAAGCTAAATTTAGCTAATATCGAGCCTTAAAATAAACGCCATTATCTAGGAGATTATTTAAGTCCGTAGAAGGCTTTATTGATAAGATAAACCTGNGATTCTAGTCATATAGCCTTCTTAACTTATTACTAATTCTTTTTTACCCTTATCTCTATTAATTTACAAGCCTAGGAACTCCTTTAGTTCTCCTAAATTAGAGACTTTTAGGTTTATAGCAGATAAGTCTTTATATAATTCGTCTATATAAGACTTCTTCTCCGTAAATGCTAGTATATTGTCGACATAAATGACTCGTATAATAGGTTTTTCTTGAGAATAGAAAACAGTAGTATCCGTAACTAGATTAATAAAGCTAAATTTAGCTAATATCGAGCCTTAAAATAAACGCCATTATCTAGGAGATTATTTAAGTCCGTAGAAGGCTTTATTGATAAGATAAACCTGGTTACTAGGCTTATTGTTATCCTTAAAACCTATAGGTTGCTCTACGTATATAGTACTATCTATTAGGGCGTTAGGAAAAGCTGATTTTATATCCTAACTATAGATTTTCTAGCCTAGATTAGTAGCTATGAATAATAGTAACCTAACAGTATTAGGTTTAGTTATAGAAGTAAACGTCTCGTTATAATTTATGTCGTATACTTGTAAAAATCCCTTAATAACCCAACGGGCTTTATATTTATCTAGAGTTCCGTTAGGTTTTAATATCTTATTTAACACCTATCTACCTTTTAATACTAATTTAGTATCATTAGGTCTAGGTACTAACTTCTAATTATTAAGTTTATTTAGAGTAGAGACTTTATTTTCTATAGCCTCTTAAATCTTTTCTCTATTAGGCAAATCTAAACTTAATACTTCTTTAAAGCTATTTAGTACGTCTCTAGATATTAAGACTTCTTCTAGTAATCAATTATTTATAACTTTTTAATATAATTTAGAAGAGTCTTTATAATTATATTCTAGTTCTTCTTCTAAATCTTTAGAAGAATTTATATTTTGATTACCTGATTCTATAACTATATAGGGCAAGGGAGCTCTATCTTAAGTAACTTAATTATAATCTATAAGATCTTCTTCTTCTAGATTTTCTTCTAGATTATCATCTTAAAGGTCTTCTTTATCCTCTAGATTTTCTTCTTCTATAATTTCTAATACTTTAGTATTAGGCCTATCTTTGTTATAGAATTTTATATCTCCAGCGTGAGTAGTAGCATAATTACTAATATCTAGTAGTTTCTAGCGATTAAAACCGTATCCTAAATAATAGGGAGATGCTCGATTATTTAATTTAGATAATAGCTCTTTTAGTTCTCTTTTATAGGTTAAAGATCCCTATATTTAGATATTTTTAATATCGGGTTTTAGTACTATATCTAAGTTCATAGGGAGTTTTAAAATCTATACTAGAATTTGGAGTTCTATTATAGATATAAATAGTAGCTAATAGCGCTTCTCCCTAAAGAAACTTAGGTAACTTAGAACCTATTAATAAAGCTCTTACTTTATTAAATAAATTTCTATTAATACGTTCAGCCCCTCCGTTTTGTTTGTGCGAATAAGGGCTAGAATAAGTACTAATAATCCCTTTACTACTATAGTAAGTCTCTATTCTTTTAGACTTAAACTTATTATCCGCGTATATTCTTTCAACCTTAGTATCCGCATAATTTTTGCTTAATTCTATAAGCTCTTTAAGCACTTTATATAAATCCTTTCTATTTCTAAGTAAATAAACTTGTAATTCCTTAGAATAGTTGTTAAGAAAGGTAATATAGTACCTAAAACCATTTTCAGTCCTAGGATAAATAGGGCCACCGATATCTACATATATTTTAGCTAAATGACTAGTAGATTTTTAACTCGGTTCTCTACTAATTTTCGAATTTATTTTAGCTTCAATACACGTCTTGTAATCTTTAATAGACGTAGACTATTTGTTATTAGTAATTTCGCCACCTTAAGTATTATCTTTTAACTTTAGTAGCCCTTTATTACTAATATAGCTTAGTCTTTTATACTAAAGGTCTATACTAATAGAATTATTAATAGTCTCTTTTTCTTTTTCTTCTATACTATCAATATTCTTATTAGTATTTTTACTTTAAATATTAGTTGAGAGATAAATCATTCTATTTTTGATATCTCTCTTTAGTATTAAGGTACCTTGAGGATTGAATATAGAAGCGTAATTACCTTTAAATTGAAAGGTATTACCTTTCTCTATAATTAGTCCTAAACTTATTAGATTTACTACTAGTTTAGGACAGTACACAGCGTTATAAATAGTAAGTAGACTATTAGTAATAGGACTAAAAATTTCTATATTACCTATTCCACTTACTTTAGAAGAATTATTGGTATTTCCCTACTTAATACTAATATTAGTATTAGTAGAGAAAGTACTAAAGACCTCTCTATCTAAACAGGTACAAATAGTAGTGCTAGAGTCTAAAATCTACTCTAACTTAGTAGATTTAAAAGTATCTTTAGTCTATAATACTTTATTACTCATAGTATAAAGACTACTATTAGCTATAGTATTATTACTATTCTTTTTATTCAGATACTTTCTTCAACAATTATCCTCTAAATAACCTTTTTTATAGTAATAAGAACACCCTATTCTACCCCGTTTTTTATTATTATTATTATAAGACCTCTTTTTATTCTTAGTATTTAAAGATATTTCTATATCTTTATCTTTTGGTTTTTCTATACTAGACTACCTATTAGAAGTCTTATTACCCTTTAGGCGCCTAGATTCATCCAGTAATTAACTAAATATATCTACGATATTTATATTATTACTAGATCGAATAATTTGACTTATAATCGCAACTATATACTTGTACTCTTTTAAAAGGTTAGTTAGTATAAGTCCGACTATAAATCTTTGAGGGAGACTAATACTCTTAGCTTCGAGGGTATTAAATATACACCTAATATTATAGAGATATACTTTTATATTTCATTTAAGAGAAAGATAACGTAGTATTAAGCAGTTCTTTAATACTAAGAAATTCGGAACTAAAACCTTTAGCCTCATATAGATTTTTAAGGCTATTCTATAATATATTTAGGTTGGTAATATAACAGGTTTATAAAGGAGATCCGTTTTATAAAGTCAGTATAAAATAAGACGTAGCTTTACTAGCTTTTTCCTTTAGGATCTTATTCTCTTCTAGATCTAAATTTAGGTTAGTAGTCTCTCTAGTTATTATCTTGTAATAACCTTTTTCCACTAGTAGAGCCTAATTATAGGTTACTCTTAGGCTTAGAGATATAAGTCTTATACTATAATAGAAGTACTAAACTATTTTCTATAGAATCTAGAATACTGACACTTTACCTTCCTTGCCTTACTAATACTAAATTATCTTTATTCCTATAAAATTGTACCTCTATCCTAAAATACTATTATAAGCCCTAGCCTCTTCTATAGTTTTTATTAAGCTAAGAAGGGGAATATAGTAGAATAGAATATCTAAACTACTAGATTTAGTTGGTCTATATAAATAAATATATATATATACGAACTAGATTAGGTCTTCTTAGCGTAGTAGCGGAACTTAGGAAGATAATATAGAAGAATTTATAGTTATAAAAGATTAACTATATTTTGCTTAACTAGATATAACAAAAGGAGAAAGAGAGAGACCTTAAGTATTCCTTCTAGAGTTTCTAGAACCTTCTATTAATTAGTAATTTATACTAATCAATAGCCTCTAGATTCTTCCATTTATAATAGTTGTACTATATATAATAATAACTATTACCTTATAGATTAGGTAAATTACTAATAGAAATTCTATTAGATTCTATAGAATTCTATATAGTAATTTGAGCCTCTAGAGAGTTTTTCGACTTCCTTCCTTCTCCTAGGCTATTCTAGAAGGTTATAGTAATCCTCCTAAGTAGGTAAGAGACTAACCCAATTAGTAAATACCCTTATAAACCCTTATAAACCCTAGTTTCTAATACAAATCCTAAAACTCCGTATAGGAACTAACAATAACAACTACTATCCTTTATACTAGATAGGATCCGTAGAGATTTACTGACAGAGCTTTAGGTCAAAAGAAGCTTATTAATTAATTAATAACCTGGGAGGCTAATGGGGGTTTCCTACCTAAAAAGCTACTAGAGATAAATCCCTCTACTTACTATATAAGTAAGAAGTACTAGGAGCGCTAGTAAGGTATAGTCTAACTATATACTAGCTAAATTGCTCCTTATCCGCTTCCGCCTTACTTCCTTAAGGCGCTTTTACTAGTAAGCTTTTATAGTATATAGTAAGTATAAGTACCGCGTATATTAGGTATAAAATATGTACTACTAAGTAATCAGAGTCTACTATATTCTTTAAAGCTATATATATACTAGCTACTTCCCTTCGATACGCTATAGTAATAGCTACTATACTATTCGGCTTTATAGTACTACTAAAGTGCTTGTAAAGTATATTGGTAACTATTATGTCCTTTTTTACGTCGGTAAGTTGGTGAGAAAGCTCCTCTAGGATATCTTTATTAACTAGGTTAATTAGCTGCTCGTAGAAAGTATCAATCTCCTTGTAGTAGTAAAGAGCAAACTATAAGCAATTAGTAGGCGTAATTATTATAAGTACCTATTAATTACTTATATTCACGGGGGTCTAACGTATAGTTATAAAGTTTAACTACTTCCGAGCATCTTCCTTATCGAAGTAAGCGCGCGGTAAAGTACTAGCTTTATATAGGTCCTATATAAAGTAAACGTAGGGTCCTTAATAGGGCGGGGACAAATAATAGGAGTTAGGCTCTAGGGTAGGAGGTATTAGGCTTTTAGGGTACGTTCTAAGTATTAAGCTTAACCTAACCCGCCCTTCTAAGCCCTCAACTTACCCTATTAGATTAGGGTAGGGTCTTGTAACTCAACCTATTATAACTCGTATATTACACAATAAAGAATAAACGTAGAATTTAGGACTCTTATAGACTTTATAAAAAATGATTCTCCCGTAGTCTTTTAGTCGTCCTACTAGCTATATTTTATTAGTCTTAATATCTTCCTATTGTTAATCGAAGATCCCGGAATTTGAAGTTCTAGTAGTTTTCTAGAAGTAAAACTATATACGACAACCTCTATTTAGTCTATAAAAGTTCGAAGGCGATTTACTTCGTGTATAATGCATTGTCTACGTGTCTAATTAGTAGCTAATTACGACGTAATATATATAAGTCCTTTTTGTCCGCGGGCTTCGCTCCTTTTAAAATAAGTCTTTAAAACTTCTAGGTTAGTTAGGCTCCGGCTAGGTCTAGATAAACGATCTTTCTTATCCTAAATAGCCTCGTAAGGAAGAATAGTAAGAAAGAGGTTTAGAATATTTAACTTCTTACCAGCTTAGGTATTTCTTATACGTATTACGTAATACTATTCCGTGCCGATTATAATACTCTAGCCTCCTATTATACGCGTACGGATAATATTTATAAAGGCGAGGATGCGTATAATAAGTATCAGGTAGGCCTTAGTCTTTTAAAAGGCTATTATATACTTAAAGATAAGGCGGAGGGTACGTGAAGTAATTACCTTAAAGGTGGATATTAGGAGCGCTATAATAAGTAGCATAGTAGTAAGTTTATAACCTTTATAAGCTCTTGCGTTCTCTTATAGCTAAACGCTTTTAGTTCTAGTACGTAAGGTACTAAAGAAGAAGTTTATATTAGCTTAGGTACTAATAGAAGCTTTATACTATTTCGCTAAGTACGCGTCTTACGTAGAATTAGAACCAATACGAATAGACTAACTGAGTAGTAGTAGGACCTTAGTAGGTAGAAAATACTAGGTTAGGGCTACGTGTAGCTTAAAAGCACGGGCTATAAATACGTAATATTAGGATTTTAAGTGTAAAAGAATTTCAAATCCCTAAGGATGTTTATCTAGTTAAGGGCTACGTATAGCTTAAAAGTACGGGCTATAACTACGTAATATTAGGATTTTAAGAGTAAAGAATTTCAAATGCCTAAGGATATTTATCTATTTAATAGACTAGTTCTTTTTATCTTATATATCGTAAGAGCGGGCGTAAACTTAGGTCCGCTAAGCTACGCCTCTAAATAATTTTTTAATAGTCTAGTATTATTTATCTCATTATTTAGATTAAAAAGATATATTATAGTGAATAATTATTTATGTTATATAACCTCCGTGTTATATAACGTACGTAGAATTAAGCTATATCTATATTGTAGCCTAAGGCTAGCGTAGCCGCTTTACCCTACTAGGGCGTAGTAAGTACGGCTACGCTAGCCTAAGGCTACGATACGGATATAGCTTAATTCTACGTAGTAGCTAGTACGCTATATAGGCTATAATATAGATACCTTAGGCCGTGATCCTATATAGCTAGTATAAGGAACTTTCAAATTTTGCGACCGCGTTAGCCTTAGCCTACGATATAGATATAGCTTAATTCTACGTAGTAGCTAGTACCCTATATATAGCTAGGACGAGGAACTTTAAAACTTTACGACCGTACTAGAATAGTAGGTAGAAAATACTAGATTAGGGCTACGTATCGCCTAAAAGCACGGGCTAGAACTACGTAATATTAGGGTTTTAAGAGTAAAGGGATTTCAAACTACTAAGGATATATATCTAGTTAATAAATATACCTTTTTTTTTCAATATATTGAAAGATCCTATAAAAACCTCGACTTCTTAGTCGTTATAATTTTTGATTTTACCTTTATAGAGCGCCCGTAAGTCTACAAAGGTGCGTATAGCGGTTTTACGATTTTTAGTACTAAGATTTTCAGCTTTTGAGGTGTCGTCGCTGGCTAAGTAGGAGAGAGTTTTAAAGGATTTTGTTATACTTCGTCTCTTGGGTATATATATATACTATTAGTACTAGCTTACTCTTATTAACTACTACCTATTCCTTAAGTTTATCTAGTAGCTAATACTCTACTACGTCTAAGTCTCTACCCCTCCTTTCTCTCTTCTTCCTAGGTACTAATTAGCATAACCCCCGCTTAGAGGAATATTAGGGTTCCTAATAGTATTTATACTAGCGCGGGTCTACGTGATACTAACTTAGCTCTTATATAGTTACTAAGGTATATACTAATAGTAAGTAATAAAAGGTCTAACTTAACAGGGTTATTATAGATTCCTAGTAGCTTCCTAGTAGTTAATGGCAGTAGATAGGCTAGAATAGGTATTTGTATTATTTATATATTACTAGTAGTTATTTCGTAGTTATATTGAATAGATTACTATTAATCGCGTTTATTATGTATTATTTATTAATCCGAAATTATCTCTTACTAGGTTATCTTTAATAATCTAGTCCCGGCGCGTAAATATAACCCGTTAGGCCCGGTAACGCGCCTATCCTAGGAATCGTTTGTTTAGATTTCTCACGATACTTAGTAATTCGGATCCTAGTATTAAGAAATTCCCGACGACCTGTACTAACTAGACCCTAGACTAGAATAAAAATCCTATAGAGACTAGGACTAAGGACGGAGGGCGCTAGGACCGAACGCGACCTATACTAGCTAAAGTATAGAAGACACGGATAGTATATAGGGAGCTATAGTTCGACAACGTCGGCCCGAGGGTAGGACGTAGTCGGTATAGTTCCGAAAGGCTTTTTTATCCTAGAGAGTTAGGTTTTTGTAATTATATATAGTAGAGTAGGTATACGGCACTAAGCTATTATATACTACACTAAATCAAGATATTATTATTATTATTATTATTAATAATCTAGTCCTCTGTTTCTAGACTCGGTTTACCTTTCTTAAAATTTTGTATAGGATTCTTAATACCTTGATTTAGACTACTATTAAGCGNTAAGAGTAAAGGGATTTCAAACTACTAAGGATATATATCTAGTTAATAAATATACCTTTTTTTTTCAATATATTGAAAGATCCTATAAAAACCTCGACTTCTTAGTCGTTATAATTTTTGATTTTACCTATATAGAGCGCCCGTAAGTCTGCGAAGTTGCGTATAGCGGTTTTACGATTTTTAGTACTAAGATTTTCAGCTTTTGAGGTGTCGTCGCTGGCTAAGTAGGAGAGAGTTTTAAAGGATTTTGTTATACTTCGTCTCTTGGGTATATATATATACTATTAGTACTAGCTTACTCTTATTAACTACTACCTATTCCTTAAGTTTATCTAGTAGCTAATACTCTACTACGTCTAAGTCTCTACCCCTCCTTTCTCTCTTCTTCCTAGGTACTAATTAGCATAACCCCCGCTTAGAGGAATATTAGGGTTCCTAATAGTATTTATACTAGCGCGGGTCTACGTGATACTAACTTAGCTCTTATATAGTTACTAAGGTATATACTAATAGTAAGTAATAAAAGGTCTAACTTAACAGGGTTATTATAGATTCCTAGTAGCTTCCTAGTAGTTAATGGCAGTAGATAGGCTAGAATAGGTATTTGTATTATTTATATATTACTAGTAGTTATTTCGTAGTTATATTGAATAGATTACTATTAATCGCGTTTATTATGTATTATTTATTAATCCGAAATATCTCTTACTAGGTTATCTTTAATAATCTAGTCCCGGCGCGTAAATATAACCCGTTAGGCCCGGTAACGCGCCTATCCTAGGAATCGTTTGTTTAGATTTCTCACGATACTTAGTAATTCGGATCCTAGTATTAAGAAATTCCCGACGACCTGTACTAACTAGACCCTAGACTAGAATAAAAATCCTATAGAGACTAGGACTAAGGACGGAGGGCGCTAGGACCGAACGCGACCTATACTAGCTAAAGTATAGAAGACACGGATAGTATATAGGGAGCTATAGTTCGACAACGTCGGCCCGAGGGTAGGACGTAGTCGGTATAGTTCCGAAAGGCTTTTTTATCCTAGAGAGTTAGGTTTTTGTAATTATATATAGTAGAGTAGGTATACGGCACTAAGCTATTATATACTACACTAAATCAAGATATTATTATTATTATTATTATTAATAATCTAGTCCTCTGTTTCTAGACTCGGTTTACCTTTCTTAAAATTTTGTATAGGATTCTTAATACCTTGATTTAGACTACTATTAAGCGAATCCTTATAATCCTTAACTCTATTACCTAGGAGTTAAGTAAAAAAGTCTATACTACGTTACTTATTACCTTAATAAATCTTATTCCTAAGGAAATGAGTCTTTTAATCTATCTATAGTTATTTACCTGAATTAATAATATCTATATCCCAAATTCTACTATTTATCTTTTTCTACTTTTTCTTAGGTCTAAATATCAAAACCTACGCCTCTTTTAAAAGGTACCTATTAGGTAAATCCTTCTTTAACGTAGCCTTATTCGTAGGATAGGTAGTCTACTACTAGGTAGGACCTAGTAGCTAATCAAATACCTAACCTAAAGCGAAGTAATATCGTAGTAGGTTCTTCTATTTTTAGGTAAAGAATTATATAGGAGAAATTAAGGGAATATAGTCGGCTAGGTAGATAGGTAGTTAGGGTTCTCTATTAGCGTCGAGAAATAAGGCTATAAGAAATTAAAAGTNAAAAGTCTATACTACGTTACTTATTACCTTAATAAATCTTATTCCTAAGGAAATGAGTCTTTTAATCTATCTATAGTTATTTACCTGAATTAATAATATCTATATCCCAAATTCTACTATTTATCTTTTTCTACTTTTTCTTAGGTCTAAATATCAAAACCTACGCCTCTTTTAAAAGGTACCTATTAGGTAAATCCTTCTTTAACGTAGCCTTATCCGTAGGATAGGTAGTCTACTACTAGGTAGGACCTAGTAGCTAATCAAACGCCTAACCTAAAGCGAAGTAATATCGTAGTAGGTTCTTCTATTTTTAGGTAAAGAATTATATAGGAGAAATTAAGGGAAGTTAGTCGGCTAGGTAGATAGGTAGTTAGGGTTCTCTATTAGCGTCGAGAAATAAGGCTATAAGAAATTAAAAGTATATTAGATACTACTAGAAGACTACTAGGAATAGTATATAAAATAACTAACCTTCTAAATATTATTTAGAAGAACTATATAGATCTTCTCTAGGTTGTTGATAATACCTAATTCATTCTTCACGAAAGAGTCGAACTCTCGTCTAATATATTCATAAGATTTTCTCGAATTCTTCAAGTAATATAGATCTTAGTAGAGAGCGTATATTTTGGTTTAACCGGCGCTATTAGAGAAAAGCACCTAAGTAGTCGGCTAGTAGTATTAGCTTAATTAGATGAATAGGTAGATTAGCAATTAGATATGCAGAATAGGTGGATTACCAGTGAAATAAAGCTAGACGCATTAGCAAGTATAATTAGTAGAAGAAGTTTGGTTATATTCTATAGATTACGTAGGATACGCGTACGTGTAATATTAGCGCGCTAGTAGACTAGCGCTAAAGACAATTTAAGAGCCGTACGTAATATTACTTCCGTATTTGATTCTAACCTTCTAGCCTTATATACTATTAGTAAATTACTAGAATCAAATTAATCCTTACTTAAATTTATATTTTGTAGCTAGCCGGCGCGATAACGTATAAAACTACGTACAGCTATAAAAGCGAAAATAAAATTAATTCTACTAGGGATAGGTAGAGCTAATAATAGTATAAGTCGCCCTAGTAATAGTTAAGAATATCCTAATAGTTCCCCTAGTAGTCTAACTAGTATAAATAAGCAAATACTCATAGTAATAGATCTTCCGTAGGAGAGTTTTCTAATTACTAATACTACTAGTAAGGCGGCTAATAACCTACCTAACGATCTTTAGTAATAGCCTAGTAGGTACCCTAGTAGTTTTCCTATTCTTTATAACCGAATTCTAACTAAAATAGATCTATCTTCCGAATTTGTTAAGACTAATACTGTTCCGCCTAGTATTAAGAACGGTGATAAGTAATAAGTACCTAGTAGCTACCCTAGTAATCTAGCTTTACTTAATAACTTGATTCTAACTAAAATAGAGTCTAACTAGGGCGTTCCTAGTACCTTATAGCTAGATGATAATAGAGAGGTTGAAGATAAATAGACGGGTAGTCTAAAAGAGGATATTAAGGAAGAGATAGCTAGTCCTAGTAACTTTTATCTAAATACTAGTAGTTAATCTAGTAGTTAAGACGAATCTAATCCTAAGGTATTTAGACCTAGGAAGGAAGAGGCATCTAATAATAATAGTAAGTCCTATTAGTCCGCCGAGCTTCGCCTGTAAATAATTTTTCAATAGTCTAGTATTATTGATCTCATTATTTAGACGAGAAAGATTTATTATAGTGAATAATTAATTATATAATATAACCTCCGTGTTATATAACGTATGCAGCCGCCTTACCCCGCTAGGGCGTAGTAAGTATAGCTACGCTAACCTTAGGCGTTAGCCTTATACGTTAGCCTTAGGCTACGATATAGATATAGCTTAATTCTACGTAGTAGCTAGTACGCTATATATAGCTAGTACGAGGAACTTTAAAATTTAGCGACTATACCGCTAGGCTCTAGATAATACTAGGTTAGGGCTACGTATCGCTTAAAAGTAGGGGTTACGACTATGTAATATTAGGATTTTAAGAGTAAAAGAATTTTATATTGTTAGGGATATTTATCAAGTTATTAAATATATCTTTTTTTTTAATATATTTAAAGATCTTATAAGAACTTAGACTTTTGACTCGTTATATTTTTGAATTTCGCCTTTATAGAGCGCCTACAAATCTGCAAAGTTGCGTATAGCGTTTTAAAATTTTTAATACTAAGATTTTCGACTTTTGAGGTCTTGTAGCTGGGTAAGTAGGCGAGAGTATTAAAGAATTCTGATAATAATAATAAGAAGGTAGATATTAAGGAAATCGCTCAAGAATTATCGGAGATAACGCGAAAGAAGAAAGGAAAGTAGTACTAAGAGTCTATACCTAAGAAGCCTAAGAAGATATCTAAGAAGGTTACTACTAGTAGAATAGTACCGACCTTTCCTCTATCGAAAGTAGTATCCTATAAGGCTACTCTAGGTCCTAAGGCTCCTCTACCTTTATCTCCTCTAGCTTCTAAGCTTCCTCCGGATTTAAAGCCTCGTCCGCCTAAGCTTCCTTTACTTTAAGATCCTAAGGTAAAGGTTTCTAAGGCTGGTAAGTTAACAGGGGGTAAGAGTACTTATAAGGCTCTAGTACTTAGACCTACTCCTAAGCCGAAGCTAGATAGAACCCCTAAAAAGCTGTATTACTATAAGCTTAGAAGTAAGTTTATATTTAATTCCTTATTACTACTTATTTCCTAGTAATATCCTAGGAGTCTCTAACTTGTTCTAACCGTAACCCTATATAAGATCCGCTGCTACTAGATATCGACTAATCTACTTATACCGAAAGCCTTATTTGCCCGAGGTATTCGAGAGGTTAGGGTCCCCAACGGGGCGGGCTAAAACGGGGGGGG
>JEMP01000185.1:14283-53826 GCA_000738655.1 Venturia pyrina ICMP 11032 | reverse complement strand
TAGGCTAGTAAATACTATAGTATAGCTATCCTACTTAATCCTTATTATAAGCTCGATACTTAGAGCTAACCCGAATAGAAACCTATAGTAGAAGATTGACTCGATTAGTAGGCGTATTTTTAGACTAAGCTATAGGCTCTATACGATAGTTAATATACGTACCGAAGCCCGTTAATACGCCGCACTTAACTCCTATTATCGCTTTAACGTAGGTATATTAACCTCGATTCGGTAATAGATCTCCGGAGAGTAGTTAAGCCTAAGGTTATATACCTAATAGTAATACGCTTAGTAATAGATACTTAGCGAGAGTTTAAAGAGTATCGCTTATAGAGTAAGTCGAAACCCTAGTAGTCTTCTAGTAGTCGCTAATAGTCCCTAGATAAAGCTAGCCTAGAACTAAAGGAACTATTCTAGTAATAGAGTCGAGTTAAGTATCGTTTCCTACGAATAGCTATAATAGTTAAGGATCTCTTTACTATCTAAGTAGCGGGTATTAGTATTAAGCGAGAGTTTAGTATTACTAGTAACTTTAATACGGATAATAAGTCGTATAGTTCGCGGGTTCTAGGTGCGTTAATAGTAAGTAACTATAAGTAGATAGTAGATACAAAACAGTATATATTAGATTACTATTTAATAGGAAGAAGGGATATATATATAACGGAGGATAAAATAGCTACCGAAAGGGATAAATAGAATAAGGAGATAGGTCGGATAATTACGGATATATATAGGTTAGATAATATTAGTAATAGAGAGGATACTATAGATCCTCTTAATATACTACTACTACCGATAGAGCCTACTCGTCGAATACTACGGAGGTTACTTAATAGGCTACGATACGATAATAAGGATTTATTAGATAACCAGCTCTAAATAGTTGAGGGTACGAGAGATCGTATTAGTAGTAGGATTATAGCTAGTCGGCGGACCTAAGGGACTACTCGAGGTATAGGACGAGGGCGTAGGAGGGCGCGCGGGTAGTTAACGCGATTAATACCTAGAAGAGGTAATACTAATCTTCACGTAATACTTAACAGTAGGCGTAGCGAAGATAGAGATAGAGATAGAGATAAGGATAGAGATAATACGGAAGATAAAAGTAGTAATAAGATTAAGGGCTATATAACTAGAAACGGAGATCTTTACACTTAGTTTAAGTACTAGAGAATTACTAGAAATTTATATTCCGAGTTCTTTAATCAATAATAGGAAGATGTTAAGGCCGATAAAATAAAGCTAGTAGGACTACTAGAAGACTAGTAGAGAATTTTATTAATTNCGGACCTAAGGGACTACTCGAGGTATAGGACGAGGGCGTAGGAGGGCGCGCGGGTAGTTAACGCGATTAATACCTAGAAGAGGTAATACTAATCTTCACGTAATACTTAACAGTAGGCGTAGCAGAGATAGAGATAGAGATAGAGATAAGGATAGAGATAATACGGAAGATAAAAGTAGTAATAAGATTAAGGGCTATATAACTAGAAACGGAGATCTTTACACTTAGTTTAAGTACTAGAGAATTACTAGAAATTTATATTCCGAGTTCTTTAATCAATAATAGGAAGATGTTAAGGCCGATAAAATAAAGCTAGTAGGACTACTAGAAGACTAGTAGAGAATTTTATTAATTAAGTCTATAAGAGTTCTAAATCCTACGTATATTCTATATTATATTATATATAGGTTAAAATAGGTTAAGTTAGGAGACCCCGCCCTAATCTAATAGGGCGGGTTTAGGGCTTAGTATAGTAGGTTAGGCTAAGCTAAATACTTAAGCCCTACCCTAAAGATCTAACCCCCCCCCCCGCCCTAGAACCCGACCCCTATATTTAGACCCGCCCCGTTAGGGACTCTAAGAGATATATACTAACCTCTAGCTATACTTTCCTCCCTTCCCTCTAATCTACCCCCTATTACTCGTAACCTAATATTAGCTTAACGCCTCTACTTTATTAAATAAATATACTACGAGTAATACTACCTACTATAATTTCTCTATTATAACCCCTCTTATTACTTTCCCTTTAACTTCCCCCTACTACCTCCTTCCCCTTCTCCCGTATATCTACTATCCCTTTATCCCCCTCCTCTATACTACTCGAATTATTCCCCTCTTTGTTATCTGAAATTATGTAGAAATCGAGATTAGGGTCCCTAATAGGGCGGGCTAAAACGGGGGCGGGGGGTCTAGTTAGGGGGTAGGTTAAGGTAGGTTCTTAGGGTAGGTCCTAACTATATAACCCGACCTTACCTACCCTACCGAGCTATAGACACGCCCTATTACGACGGGTCGGGTTTTTTTAGCGTAGTTTTAATAAAAACCTTTCTTACTTTTAATCCCTTATATATATATTAATGTTTTAATAGCCTCTAATAATCTCTTGGTTGTTCTATACCCTTTAGGAACAAAATAGAGATATATTTCGATATATATTAGTACTTAAAAATCCCGTAGAAGACTTGTTTAGGTCGAATAGGGCGGGTTTTCTACTACTCCTATAACCTACCCCTTAACCCGCCCCTAAGCGCCCTAACCTAACCTGTTGATAGGGCGGGTTTTACTCCCTATAACCCGACCTAACCCGCCCTATTGGGGACCCTAATCGAAATTCCTACCCCTACTAGTACCTATATTTTCGACTATTAAGTCTACCCTCCCTTTGCTATTAACTACCTTCTCTACTAGAGGTTGTTTGCCCCTTTTATTCGAACTCTAATTTATTAATAGTCTATCCCCCTTTCTATTTACTAGACCCTTCCCCTCCCTAGCTTTAGGTACTACTATAAGCTATTCTATACGTTAAATCGCCTCCCTATCTAACGTCTCTTTTTCTATCAATTCTATTCCCCTTAACTATATATCCGTATTACTTATCTAAGGCTCTAGAATATAATAAGGGCTATTAAATATCCTTTATTATTACTATAGCGAATCTAGGATCTTCTTATCCTACTTTTAAATTAACTCCTTTATATGACGGCCGTGTCTACTAAAAACTATATATAGGTGTATATAGTTCTCTAGCGAAATCTATTAGCCTATTTTCCTATTCTCTACTTTCTATACTTACTTAGTATTAGCGTTAGTTTCTTCTTTATCGATTCTAATAGGGTAATACTCTCTAGTCTATACTAGAGTACTATTACCGCGAAATAAATTCTCTCTAGAGCGAGCTCCCGCTTGAATATATATCTTACGTATAGACTACAGCTAATATAATATACGCTTTTCTTATTATACAACGCCTCGTATGTTAGCCCTACTAGTAAAGTACTTTAAAGCTTAATATATATATCCTTAACTTGTCTCCTATAGATAAACTTCTCCCCTTTTAATAAGTTATCCCTTTCCTCCCATGTTATTATTAGTGTCTTACTAT
Source organism: Venturia pyrina ICMP 11032 (assembly GCA_000738655.1). NCBI lineage: Eukaryota > Fungi > Ascomycota > Dothideomycetes > Venturiales > Venturiaceae > Venturia > Venturia pyrina. The sequence continues at coordinate 50,434 of JEMP01000185.1, read as the reverse complement.
AGGCGCCGAAATTTTGTTTTATAATCTTACGTACCTTTTTCGCGATTTTCGCCCTCCCTCCTACTAGCGTATTTCTAATTCAATCGACTACTACCTTATAGCCTTGTTAATAGGCTACTTTTATCCCTAACTTTTTTTTAAAGCTTTTTCTTTACCTCTTGTACGTAGATAGTAAGGTTATTAAGTAATTTAAAGGAACATATACCTAGGCTTAAGGGGTCCTCTACGATAATATCCCTCCTATAAAGTAAGTATATAAGTAGGGCTGTTATAACTTTATCCTATTACTCTATATTAGGTACTATAGATATAGGTATTATAAGTACTTCCTTTACCTTCTTACTATCTCGTCCCCGCCTACGCCTAGCTTTTATCTCTTAACTTATATATTGATATACGTCGCTATCCTCGTTAGTGCTAGTATTACTTCTGTTATACAATATTCTACCTATTAAACTCTTAAGGCTTTTGTCTAGCTATTCGGTCTTACTTTATCCCTATTATTCAGTCTCGCTATGTATCTATTGTATAGTATTACTTTGTATCCGTTATATAGTGTCGCCTCCTACCTAGTAAACGATCTTACCCCGTATTAGTACTATAGTATCGTTGCGTATCTATACTATCTAAACTTTTTGTATCTTTATTATCAAAATAGCCCCCCGTCTTTGCGACTTCTTTATTAATATCTTCGAATAAAAGTTTAATCTCTTATCCTTACTCTAAATAGTATATTAGTCCGACTACCTATCCGCCTTCTTCTTTATACTATTCGGTTCCCTACTAGTCCATCTTAATAAATAAATACTCGTTTTGATAATATTGCTAATATTAGTAGATATACTACCTGCCTTATAGGTATCTTAACGTAATACGTTCGTTTGTTTATATTAGGATAATATTCTTCTCCTATAATACTTCGTTAGTATAGTCCCGCTCGACCGAAAAGTCCCGTTCGACCGAAACGGGGTTTCCACGTGATTTTTAGGTACTAATATATATATATAGATATATATTTATTTTCTATTCCTTAAAGGTAGAGAATTACCTAGAGATTATTATAGGCTTAAAAAATTAGTATATATCTAATAGATTAAAAGTTAAAAGGGTTTCTATGAAAACTATAATGAAAAAACCCTACCTATTCAAACGTGGCGGGTTTATAGCTCGGGGGAGGTAGGTCGGGTCGGGTTATATAGTTAGGACCTACCCCTTAACTCGCCCTGACCCGATCCCCCCCCCTGTTTTAGCCCGCCCCGTTAGGGACTCTAATAGTTACCCTACCGTAACGTCCCCCCTACCTCCTATTTAGCCCTTTAGTAAATAGTAAGCTATACTTCTATACCAACGGTTCTTTATAGGGCGTCCTAACACGTTACGTAATTAATAGTATAGTATATTAGTAGATAAGCTAACCTGTATACGAAACCTACTATATAAGGCTTCTTGTATATATTCTACTAAATAGATAGGGACTCCTACTCCTATATATTTAACTCGGGAAGCGCGCCTTATCCTAGTATAATTCTATACTAAGGGAGTTTAAATAGCGTCGTAGTACCCTCCTAATATATCTCTAACCTTAATCTCCTCGCTTTACCTGCTCGAATTTCTATATTATTACCTAGAGGTAGTACCTCTCCGCGATCCCTATATTAGTCACTATTAATACCATCTCCCCCTTTATTTCTATACTTCTTCTTACTCTCTTTCTATACCTTCTAGTAACCCCCGCTAAACCTTTATCTATAGAATAAATTAGGTACCTAGTATTTATATTTATAGTAAATTGTAGCCTAGTAGTATTACCTAATTCCTATACGCCTTTCCCCTTTTTTCTTGTACCTATAAGCTATTAGTCGATTAGTCTTATCTTAACGTACTTTATAAAGTGACCCTTATTATCCTCTATTTCTACTCAAACTAGGCTCTATAATTTACTTCTATCTTTTCTTTCCTAATCTATACCTAGTCTATTTATACTCTATATATTTGAATCTCTTACTTATATTCTGCTTTATAATGTCTACTTTTCGGCTCAAAGGCAGCGGAGGAGTAGATTGGGTTAATAAGCGTTTTCGTTTTAGTACTATTAATATATCTAGAACTATATCAGAGGCTAACTCATAAACCTTAGGTTTTATCTTACTACTATTAGTTTTATGTTTTGCTATTATATAGAAGTAGAACCTCTTTTTATACGGCTAGTATTATTATATAAACGCTACGGGTAAGTAGCTATTACCCGTTATCCTTATTGCCTTATTCTTAAAGCGATATATAATCTCCTCCTTTGTAGGGTCGAAACCGATGTTTCTATCTTTAGATAGTTTTAAGTAGAGTAAGTATATACTAATATTCTCATTATAAACCCCCTCGTCTAGTAGGGCGTTACTACTATTCCGTAGATAATAGATTTTCTCTAGTAGGAACATTATAGCTCCTCCTTTAATACCCGTTTATCCCGTATATTCTATACTCATAATAATATTCGTAAAGGTTATTACTAATTACCCTTAATTAAACGGTTATAGTTTATATCCTAGACCCCCTAAATAGTTACGTTCTAAGTTCTTTACTTGCTATTTAAGTATATAATATCGCCTTTCTAGACCTTTACTAAGTAAATAAGCAAACTGTATCTTTACTACGGTAAAAGGGCCTTCGAGTTCGATTTATCTTACCTAATAGTTTAAGCTTCCTCGTACTAGTAGCCTTACGGTACTTATATACCTTCTAAGCGATATATATGTCTTATTATACAATACTATATCTTTATATATAAGCTGTATTACGGTCGCTCTGTTCTATTTAACGTATTTAGGGACAGTAGAAGGTATTAGTAATAGTAGTTATTCGTCCTTATTGTTTAAAATAAAGTCGTACTTAAGTAGTAAGACATTCCCCTATCCGGACTATATACGTGGCTATACTATTGCTAGCTTAAAATAGCAACGTCTAACGTCTATAACGATCTTAGCGTATATATCTTTAGTTCTATACATCTTCCTATATAAACCTACACCTTCTATACTTACTCCTTGATTCCTATATTTACAAATATCTCTCTATATTTATAAACACCTCTTCATATTCCTATTTATTTGTCTATATTTCCTCGTATCCTTATATATCCCTACGTATCCCCTATAGACATCTATCCTTTTATATATTTAAATATTGTATACCTTAGGGAGCTCTATCCCCTATCGAAGTAGCTAACTATCTACGCTATAACTACTTTCTATACCCGTATATTGCCTACTACTAACCCCGATAGTATAGTACTTATCTTACCTTATAAAATGCCTACTACTAACGCCTATTATACTAATATACTCCTACGTTTCTTATTAGAGGACCGCGGCGTGTTCGAACTTCTAGTATAGGTAGTTGACTTACTTGATTTATCCTACAAACTTTATATACCACAAATTACTATACTAAGAATTCCGCTAATATAAATTACCTAATAATAAGCCCTATTTACTAGTTACTATTACTTCTATTACTAAAACGCGGCGCGTTATTAACTATCTACTCCTAATAACTTCCCTCTTAGCCTAGATAATCTCTTACCTAGTTTTTATATAATTCTTTAATCTTCTTAGCTACGAAGTTGTACCTAGAGTATTATATATTTTGATAGCGAATACTATACTTCAACGCCCTAAGCCGTACTACTATCATTATTATTATCCGGGATTATAATAGTACTATTTCTGTTCCTACTTAGCTTGCGAATAAGATTCGCTTAATTAACGTCCCTATAGCGATATACTCTTCGAATACTATATCCGTCGTTTTAACGTAATAGAATATATAGACCTTGTTCAACTACCCTGTTCGTACTACGCGACTAATAAACTACTTTTAGGTAGCCTTATTGTACTAGGGCTCTAGTTAAAACCCTAGCTTTAATTTAATTAACGTAATACCTACCCTACTAGCTCGTATTATTATAACTAGGTAGATAATCTCCTTCTTATACGTACTATATTTATAATTCGATTTATTACTAAGCGAGCTATAGGTAGGCGAACCTTCGTAATTTTCTATAAACGCCTATTAGTTAGTACTACTTTCCCTACTAGTTAATAATTCGATACGCCCAATACTAGTACACTCTATAAGGATAGTATAGATTAACGTATTTACTATCTTAGTAGTACCGCTAATTATCTTTTATATATCTTTTTATTTAGGTCCTCTAAAGTGCCTATTGTCCGCTTCTTATCCTACTTCTTCTACTCCTTAATAAATCTTCTTATTCTATTACTCGTCTCTTAGAATCCCTTAAGTATCGGGAGCTCTTGTAGCTATATAGCCTTTTACTCCTTATACTATTAAATAACGGCCTAATCGTATCCTAACTCTACTTCTTTATATTATAAAAACAAGCTGTAGCCTCTTTTGATAGTAATATTAGGTATACGACCGTATATTACGGATTTCTGATATTTATAAAGATATAGAGTACTTTATCCTTACCTTTAAGAACTTCGTTTCCCTTAGCTATCTCCTAGTAATCCCTAATTATCCGCTAGATATTTGTGAGAATTATTGCGGTTAGGGGCCTAACCTTTTTACTTAGTAGTACTTTTAGTATATAGAGTACTACCTTTAGGATCTAGAAGATCGCCTTATTATTAACTCGTATCTCTCCGCAAACACGGTGGACTATAGGGGCGATAGTAGTATTGATTATATCTATCTTCTTCTTCTTCTTAATCTCTTCTATTAACTCGGTAGATATACCCTATTTAGTCCTCTTTATATTAGTCTAGTATTCTATTAATTTTGTATCGTAACCTTTAAAAGTCTCCTCTACGATTACCTCCCTAAGGATATTATATAGGTCTTTCGAATATTAGAGGTTATCTTTATACCTTAATATTAGCTTCCGGTTATCGTCTATAGATAAAGACTCTCATCTCTACCGCTCGTACTAGTCGATCGTATTCTTTATATATATATATATACTCCTAAAAGCTAGACCGAAGGTCCTTCCATCCTTATATTAGTAATAATCTTATTAGAGCTATGAATATACGCTCGCTATAGCTAACTTTTAGAAAGTCTATTATCTCTTTTACGAGTACTGAATCTAGGTTATTAGTTATTTATACTTTAGTATAGATAAGGATACTAACGAGCGGACGTTATACCCTCTTATCCTCAAGTTTTATACCTAGTAGGGTAGTATATAGGTTCCTAAAGTTGCCGTACGTATAGATAATAAATAAGTAATTATTACCCTCTAAATCTTTATTAGTTTGTCTAACTATATATAATATTTTTTTCGTCTACCCTATATGCCTTATTACATTATACTTATAGAAACCGTTTTGCTTGAACGTATAGTAGTATATAGGGTATAGGTAATCTATACCCCTTACCCCCTATATTTCAAAGAAGTTTTAGACCGTCTTTGTATATTTATTGAGGGTTAGTATATAAACTACCGCTATAGCTAGTCCTAGAGGATCTATACTACCGCGGGTTAGGAATAATAGCGCCTTATCTTAAAATAGGTATACCTTAAATATCTACTACTTCGTCCTTGTACTCTTCGTTAATAAATATACGCCTTCCTCCTCCTTAGCGCTACTCTTACTAGCGTTTACTACTACATACTTTTCGTCCTTAAGTAGCTTCTTACGGTCTTTGCGTAAATAGATTAATATTTTTATAACAGTATTTACTGCTGTAGCGTGTAGGATAACTTATTTAGTCTTTCTAGTACCTATATTGCTCTAATTTGTAAAGAAACCGTAGGCGCTACCCGTTATCAAGTCCTATATCAAAATATAGTATTAATACAGTAGAAGGGAGTTTTCTATAGGCCGACCCTCCTTATTACGCTTAGTATTATAGGATCTCTATATCTAGGGGAACCTAACGGTATTATAAATCGTAAAGTCGATTCTGAATATCTAGTATATAACTATAATATTTAAATAGTCTAAATATTCTCTCTTGGTATTATCCTAGAAGTTAGTAGTCGTAGATTCTTATAGTACTTCCCTAATCAAGGCTGCTAAAAGACTATCCTAAAGTTAGGCTTTTATATCCTAATTCCTACTATTAGTACTAGGACCGCCCTTTAACGTATTAAACTATTTACCCTCCTCTAGTAACGCTTTAACTACTATATCCCTTAGCCTTAATACCTAGATAGAATCCTTTTTTTTGTAACTATCCTCCTTATTATTATTCTTGGATATAAGATCTAGAACTAAAGCCTTCCCTACTACTTTGATTCCTATAATGTCTCTAGTAATACTAGGTAGTATATAGTCTATTTACGCCTTTTTTTATCCTTCTCGTTAATAGCTAACTTAGGCTTATTCTAAGAGGGTAGGATATAGTAAGTAGGCGTAGTAGGAATAGTAGTATAAGTATCCGTTAGGTTTAGTAAGGGGGTTTTAGTAGACCCGACTAGTACATCTTATAAGGTAATTAAAGAAAGCGGACTTCTTAGAGAGAGAGATTATAATTATACGAATTATAAGAAGTATAAGAATAGATTAATATTAAATCCCCTTCCTAAACTCCCCTCCTTTGTACGTCTCGATAGCGTATCGGCGTGGTTTGTCTTCCTAGTACGATATATAGTAATAAAGTTATAAGTAGATAGTAGTATAGCCTACCTAGCTTATCTACTATTTAACTACTTTACTCTAGCGAAGCCCGTAAGATTCTAATAATTAGTTAGAACTTTAACTAGGTTCTTACTCCCCTCGAGGTAGTATTACTAGTATTTAAACGCCGCTACGATAGCGAGGAGCTCTTAGTTATAAGTCTCGTAATTACGTTCGGCGTCGACTAGCTTACGAGACTAGTACGCTACGGGTTACTACTACCTATTATTCTTATTTAACTAGGATAGGATTACTACTATAGTAAAGACTAATATATTAGTCTTAACCCTAATCCTTCTCCTAGGATTAAAATATATTAGTATAGGTACCGTTGTAAAGGCTACAATTAGCTTACGAAAAGCTTTATTAGTATCTACTAGCTATAGAAATAGCCTAGCCTTCTTTCTATTCTAGCTTCCTTTTAGTAATACTATTAGGGGTAGCGTATACTTAGAGTATACTTCTATAAAGCGACGGTAAAAGTTATAAAAGCCTAAAAATAATTATAGCTCTATAAAGGTATAAGGTACTAGCTACTTAGTAATTACTTTTACCTTACGAGGGTCTATCGAGACTCTATCGGTACTTATAACGAACCCTAGGAACTCTACCTTCTAATAAAAGAACTTATATTTCTTTAAGTTATAGTATAAGCCGAAAGATATTAGTCTCTCGATTACTTATCGTACGTGCCGCGTACATTCCTTGCGGGACTACGAATATATTTTAATATTATTAAGATAAATAATATAAGTAGTATTAACTAACTTACTAAGAGCTTTATTAATATAAGCCTAAAAGGTAGTAGGCGTATTAGCTAAACCGAACGGTATTACTAAATACTTAAAGTATCCGTATCGCGTACGAAACGCCGTCTTCTACTCGTCGCCTCGACGGATACGGATACGATAATAGGTATTCTTAAGATCTAACTTCGTAAAGTACTTATAGCCTTAGAGCCTATCTAGGATCTCCGAGATTAAAGGAAGTAGATAACGGTTCTTAAGAGTTACCGTATTTAGCCTACGGTAATCGACGTATAAGCGTAGGCTACTATCTAGTTTAGGTACGAATAGGATAGGGGAACTAGTAGTACTAGTACTATCCTAGATCTAACTATTCGCCTTCGCTTCGATAATATATTAACGTAGGATCTCTAGTTCTTTAGCTAATAAAGGATAAATTAGGCTATAAGGTAGAGGAGCCGTAATCTAAATTATCAACTCCGTGCCTTTATTAGGTAAGCTTATAGCACCTTCTTTACTAAAGGCCGCCGTTAGATCTAAGATTTTAGGTAGAAGAACTACTATAGGGTTTATCGTAGGCTCCTTACCGTCGTCTTTATCCGGTAGCGTATATACGATAAATAGGTAAGGACTATCCTTCGCCTCTTCCTAAATATCCTCCTATATAAAGAGAGAAAGTATAGCTATAGTAGAGGACGTATCCTTATCGTACTAGAATCGCTAGGTAAGATCCGCCGTATTATATACGATCTTCTACTTATATAATACTAGTATACCTAGTAGTAGAGGTAGACTAACGTAGTTAATCGTATACGCTACGTATTCTCCCTATCTACGCTATCTATACGAATTAACTACTTCCTAAGCAAATTAATAAGCGCTATAATAATAGCTAATATTTCTATTTCCCTATTTAGGTCTAGATAGAAGCTCTACTAGTACGCTTTATAGTCGTATCTCTAGCGTAAGGCTAGGGTCTATTACGGAAATATCCGTACTAGTATCTAGTAAGGTAGATACCTCTAATTTATTTAATATAGATAAGATCTAACCCTTAACCTTAAGAGTAGGTAGTCTTACTACTAGTTTAAGATATCGCGTCGGCTATCCTTCGCCTTCGCTTCGTAGTTATAGCGACTATCCTTCGTCGTCTACTTCCTAGATCCTCCCCTCTACGACTAGGGAGAGGACCCTCGTCCTTTTCCCTAACTACTACTAGCGTTAGAGTTACGATCTACTAGCGCTACGATAGTAGGACTAGATTCTAGATACTTAGTAGTATAATAGCTATACTTATAGTATCTAAAGTATTTAATATAGCTTAGGTCTTAAGCTTTACTTAAGTCGTTCGTATTACCTACGTAACCCCCGCGAGAGGATAATACTCCCCTACTACCTCTTTATCTACCCCTAGGCCTATCCTAGCCCTTAGGCTTCTTAGTATCTTTCGTACTTTCTTCCGTATACTTTCGCTTATTAAAGGAGGATTTTTCGATACGCGTAGCTAGCGAGACTATTACGTCTTATATAACTAGTATATCCTAGTATTAAAGGATAGTATATCTTATAGATTTATTAAGCTTAGTCTATAGGTAGGTCCGTCGCTACTCCTACGTATACTCTTCGTTAAGCTAGGTTTCTAGAGAGATAAGATACTAATTAAATTCCTAGGCTAACTACCCTAGCCTTTACCTTACTTCTTTGTATAGTTATACTATACCGAGCTATCGATTCATAGGGTCCTCGATAACGTTAAGTAATATATCCTTAAACTACTTCTTAGTATAATCCTCTATAACTCCTATAGAAGCTAGATTATACTATATAGTAGCTAGTATCTAATAGAGAAATTAAGCTAACTTTATAATTTTAGCTATATCTATTTTAAACTTACGTAGCGCTAGGCTAAACATATTCTCCGCGCTTCGTNAGCCGCTAGTACTAACGGACTAACCCTATAGGGAAGGCGAGTCCCTACTCGTATAGGGAGCTACGGCTAAAATTTTAAGTATATAGGAGTAATACCGATTAGAAATCGCTACTACGAATAAGTACTAGAAAGACCGAGCTAATAAAAAACGTAAAGACGTTATCTTTAACGTTAGTAATAAGGTTTTAGTCTCTACGCGTAATATAAAATTATTACGGCTAAAAAAGAAACTTAATAATAAGTTTATAGGCCTAGGATTTATTCTAGCCTATAAGGGCCTAGATATATATAAAGTATACCTCCCTACGCTATAAGGCGCCTATCTAGTCTTCTATACCTTACTTTTAGAAAAGTAGGAACTAGCCGGCTCTTTATAACCGCCTAGGAATAATATAGAGGACACCCTAGAGAGATTTAGCGACGAGGAGCGAGCGGTATAAGAAGTACTTAACCGTTATACGAACTCGGTCGGCTAGTAGGAATATCTCGCTAGGTAGAAGGGAGAGCCTAATAAGAATAACTCCTAGGAGAGCGGCCCTAAGATTCTACTAGAAGTAATAAATAAGTTCTAGTAGAAGATTAAAGTAGTTCCTAAAAGGGGAGCGAAACTATCTCGAGGACGAGCCGCCCTAAGAGGGGGGTAATAGTCTAGTAGTTGAAATTCTATATATAATAATACTACCTTTACCTTTTTTCCCGTACGGGTTTTTCTAGTGATATATTTTCCTGCTTATTTTAAGAGGTTTTTTATATACTAGATAGTATTTAACGGCGTATTTCTAGAATCCTTTAGTATAACTATAGAGGAAGAGGTAGAAAGTACCTTATTCCTAGTTAACTAGAAGGTAATCCTTTAGGAGTAGTAAGGATATTACTTAAATTCCTCTACTTTCTAAGTAATTCCTATACTAAAGTAAGAAGATAAGATAACTCTTACTCTACTAAAGAAGGAATTCCTACTATAGTCTTATACCTTTTTCCCTAGAAAGCTAGGTTTTTAGTATATTCTATAGTAAGGTAAAAGGATTTCTAGATATCTATTAGATATTTACTAGAATCCTCTCCTAGATTTCTAGATCTAAGAGATAGATTACTAGAAGACTACTAGGAATATAGCCTTAAATTACTAGAAGAGGAGACTCTCTAGTAGAAAAGGGTAGATCTAAGACATAAATAACTAAGAATCCTATACTAAATATATAGGAAAGTTAGTTTTAGATATCTAGAGAACCTAGGCTTATACTATAGTAGAACCTTAAGATTTCCTTTAAGGTAGTACTCTAGATAGTAAGATTATAGTAAGGATTCTCGCTTAAGAAGGTTCTATAAAGATATTTATATTAAAATTCCTATTAATTAAAGAATTTCTAGCCTATTATAGCCTAAAATAGTAGCTATAAGCTTAGGATATAGGTATCTCCCCTACCGAACTCTAATACTATTAAATGCGCCCTAAATTAATACTTAAGTACTTAAACTTCGACGGTACTAGTAGTACCGCTACTACGACTACCGCGACCGCCCCTTTGCTGCTATTTCTTGCTACTACGACTACGTTTAGAGGCGGCGGCGCGATTAGCCTCCTTCTACTCCGCCTTACGGGCGCGATACTCCGTAGGGGTCTCTACCGTGTTTATAATACTATATTTAGCCTATAAATAGTTAGAACGAGCTATAATAAGCTAGATTACGCTAGATTGCGCTATAATACTATATACCTTCTTTAGGGATTAGAACTTGACCTCGTCTAAGTCCTCCGCGTCTATCTCGGCCTACTACTTACGCTTATTCTTTATAACTACTACCCGCGCCTAAGTCCTCCCCTTTATAATAATACTAGACTAAGAAATGCTACTAAGACCGTTATATATAAAGAAATTAGCCGCGTAGGGTTTCTTACGACTAGGAGGTGTTAGAATACGCTATAATACGCTAGAAAGGATACTTACCTATTAATTTTAGAAACTATATTCTTAGTATACTTCTAAAGTGCCTTTATAGCCGCCTTACCGCTACCCTTATTACTATAGGTTAGGAGCTCCTTTACTAACGCCCGAAGTTTCTCTATATTATCCTCTATATCCTCGTTAACCTAGATATAGTCAGAATAAGCTATTATAAGCTATAAAGATAGATTAACTTACCTTAAAATAGTACTCGTTCTTTATAAGGTAGTAAGCGTACTTATTACCTTACTTGTCCTCATACGTAAAACTATAGGAGTTAATTAGCTAGGATACGCTATANTATCTTTCGTACTTTCTTCCGTATACTTTCGCTTATTAAAGGAGGATTTTTCGATACGCGTAGCTAGCGAGACTATTACGTCTTATATAACTAGTATATCCTAGTATTAAAGGATAGTATATCTTATAGATTTATTAAGCTTAGTCTATAGGTAGGTCCGTCGCTACTCCTACGTATACTCTTCGTTAAGCTAGGTTTCTAGAGAGATAAGATACTAATTAAATTCCTAGGCTAACTACCCTAGCCTTTACCTTACTTCTTTGTATAGTTATACTATACCGAGCTATCGATTCATAGGGTCCTCGATAACGTTAAGTAATATATCCTTAAACTACTTCTTAGTATAATCCTCTATAACTCCTATAGAAGCTAGATTATACTATATAGTAGCTAGTATCTAATAGAGAAATTAAGCTAACTTTATAATTTTAGCTATATCTATTTTAAACTTACGTAGCGCTAGGCGAAACATATTCTCCGCGCTTCGTATCTACTTACGGTATTCTCTAATACCTTTACTATAGTATTCCTTTAGCTTCTTAGATTGAAGCTCTACCGGGGGACGACCTTTATTATTACTATCTTTTTAGATACGACGTACCTACGTGGCCTTATTAGTAACTAGGGTTTCGNTATTAAATAAAATACACGTTCCGATCTAACTTCAAATCTACTCTTCTTGACAGTGGCTGGCACGCTGGGTCACGGGTGAATGCTTGGCCTTCAACTGCCACTGTTGCTCCGCACTAGGCCGCGTCAGGTGACTTGTCCATGTGGGAATAGTACTTTATTGCTCGATCCTGAGATTCGCGACAATCGAATTATCGAACATTGTTATATCCACGAGGATTGGAAGTGAGATTCCTGATAGTTCAAGTATAAAATAGAGCCTGAGGCTGACAGCCACCGTTATATCTACGAGGATTGGAAGTGAGATTCCCGACCATTGAATCATCGAACAGAGGCTGAGGCTGAGGCTGATATGCTGTTGGAAAGTGGTCAAGTCCGACTCTGCACGCACGCCATATTTACAGCCGCCGGGGGGTAATTGGAGCAGAGAGGCCTTGTATTCGCTGTGAGAGTGAGACGGGCACTTGTATTCGCTATGAGAATGAGACGGACACTTGTATTCGCTGTGACAGTGGGACGGACGAGAGCAAGACGGACAAGAGTGAGACGGACGCTGCTTCAAACAAGACGTCGACGCTAGAAAGAGGCGACGGCGACTTTCACTTAGCACACGCACACCTGCAACCTGACCTGCACAGCCTCCCCCTGCCTACTCCGTGAGTCCGAGTCCGTACCTACCCACCCACCCCATCCCCATCCTCGCCCTCACTCCCTCGCCAGCCGCGTCGTTGATTCTTAATTCTTGATTCTTGATTCTTGCAACACCACCAATACCAGACACCACGCTCGCTCAGAACACCGCCCTCAATCCATACCCATTCGTCCAATATCAACTAATCCTCCAATCCCCACAAAGACTGCTGGTTTGGTCGCAAAGCTGCTGCCGAGTCGTCCGCTGCGACAACAATCCGCCTCCTGAATTGCTAAGATACAACCGACCACCACAACCATGCGACGCTCGCTCATAATGTCTCCTCTATCGCTCCTCCTCGCCGTCTTCCTTCCGCTCGTTGCTGCCATTCGCATGTTCGAGTCCAACAGTTTGAGTACTTGCATGTCAAACTCCAGCTTCTCCGCCACCCTTTTCAACGTCGTCTTCACCCCGGACAATGGCACACTGACCTTTGACATCAACGGCATCTCCCAGATTGCAAGCAAAGTCCTCGTCGAATTCCAGGTTCTCGGATACGGGTATTCAATTTATCACAAAACCATTGATCCGTGCTCCGATGAGACTCTCAAGGGACTGTGCCCTATGAACCAGGCTCCCATAGTTCTGCAATCTAATGCAATTCTCCCGCAATCCACTGTCAACCAAATCCCGAACGCCGTGTACTACATACCCGATCTCGACGGCAAGGTGCAGGTCTGGATCAACGGAACCGATGGCACACCGCTGGCTTGCGTCGAAGCCGAGCTTTCCAATGGCAAAACCGTCAACCAGAAGGGTGTCGCATGGACAGTGGCCATCATCGCTGGACTTGGACTGGTCATATCTGCCGTCGTTTCTGGTCTCGGACACTCGAACACGTCCGCTCACGTCGCATCCAATGCCATGTCCCTCTTCAGCTACTTCCAGGCACAGGCTTTTCTCGGAATGACTGCCGTTACTACACCTCCCATCGTTCGAGGTTGGACTCAGAATTTCCAGTGGAGCATGGGCATTATTCGCGTCAATTTCCTGCAGAGAATGGCTACATGGTACCAGCGTGCGACAGGCGGGACTCCCTCCAAATACCTCTCCTCGCTCGCTACAACGTCCATCAATGTACAGAAGCGATCTCTCCTCGCTCGCCGCGCCGTGAACGCCATGAACTACATCGCCAAACGTACGAACAGCCAAACGACGGCGGCCGAAAACTTGAAGACAGTGACGGTGAAAGGCATCCAACGTGTTGGATTTGTGTCAAAGATTGAATCGACCAACATCTTCTTCACTGGGTACACCTTCTTCGTTCTATTTGTCATCCTGGTTGTACTTGGCGTCGTGGCTTTCAAATTCATATGTGAAGGACTGGTCAAATCCGGCAAGATGAAGACGGACAAGTTCACCGATTTCCGCAACGGATGGAGACTCGTATTGAAGGGAATTCTCTTCCGCGTCGTCCTCATCGGATTCCCTCAGATGGTCGTGCTCTGCTTCTGGGAGTTGACGCAGCGCGACTCGACCGCCGAGGTTGTGCTCGGCATCTCCACCATCGTCACCATGATCGTTATTCTCGCGTGGGCTGCGCTCAAAGTGTGGCGAATCGGTCGCAAGTCTTTCAAGATGCACAAGAACCCTGCCTATATCCTCTATTCTGACCCAAAGGCACTGAACAAGTGGGGATTTCTCTATGTCCAATTCAAGGCCACCATGTACTTCTTCATCGTACCGGTGCTAGCATACACAATGATCAAGGGTATGTTCGTTGGACTCGGTCAAGGCAGTGGCACTGTCCAGACCATCGGTATCCTCATCATCGACGCAGCCTTCCTCATCACAGTCTCCATTATGAGACCGTATATGGACAAGAAGACCAACGCTTTCAATATCGCAATTGCTGCTGTGAACTTCTTCAACATCCTTCTATACCTCTTTTTCACCGAGATCTTTTCCGTTCCCGTAAGTCTCCGTCCAATATTGCGCTAAGACTCTACTGACCAATTTATTATCAGACACTGGCTATTGGAGTCATGGGAGTTATTTTCTTTGTCGTCAATGCAGTCTTTGCTCTAATCATTCTTCTCATGGTTCTATGGTCCTCTGTTTGGGCACTCATCTCAAAGAACCCAGATACTCGCTACCAGCCAATGCGCGATGATCGCGGCTCTTTCATCAAGTCGCAAACCAATCTTGGCACCACCGAACTGGATGCTCTAGGTGCCACAGCTCGTGGAGACGGAAAAGTCAGTGCATACGCTGCCGAGCGCAAGCGTATGGAACTCGACGACGACGATGATCTCTCTGGATCCTCGACCAATGTCTCGCAAGTTGATGGTAGGCCCGTGACTAAGTCGGGCGCCACTGTGAACGACGCCGGATCAGGATTCTTCGGACAGCCTCCTCGAACACCTGTCGAGCCGACGCAACCAATGTTGGCAGCCAGTCCTGGTGGCTACAGATCACAAAGCCCTGCCAATGGGCACCCTGAACCATACCGGCCCGGCAGTCGGAGTCAACAGAGTGTGAATACTCAGTTCTCAGGGAATGGTGCTCACCAATATAGGAATCAAAACAATGCCAGTCCATGGCAGAGGGGAGTCGGGTATTAAGAGAGACGCAGAAAAGGAGGAGTTGTATATTGTGCACATGAACGGATACTGATACCAATTTTCATGATGACTTTGCATTTTACGGATTGGACAGCACAGCCAAAGGCACGCAACATCCTCCTGGCGTCGATTGTTTTTTTAACTTTCCTTGGTTCTCTATGGACTGGAGTCTGTGAGCATTTAAAGGGGTAGGCCATTTTGTCACCTGCTTACAGGTGTTTTTGGACAGAAGCAGCGGCGCTTTTCTGGCGTTGAGGGCCTGGGGACAAGTCTCCCGAAGGCCTATGGCTACCACCCAACTATCATTATCAAAGTATTTGTAATTATGCGGGATGGCTGGGTCTTACTCAAAAGAGAGGACTGGCTATTCTAGATGGAACTGTATGTCATGGAGAGCGCTCAAGGTGTGTCTAAACACAAGACGAAATGCTACATACGGGTGATACACTTGCGATTTCGCACTTTCAATCCATGTCGCCCAACAATGCACGCTTGAGTCTCTGCAAGAGCCCGATTGAGTCTTTGCAAGAATCAAATGGTGACGCCATGCTATAAATAGACATCCGGGAGGGCATGAATCCCCCCCACTACGGAGGTACTAATCTCACACACTTCCCCTCCAATCTCGACACAATGCCGCCAAAAAGAGTACACAAGAGACCCCCGAAGCCTGCCCCGAAACCGATCCCCCCGGACGAGCCTGAAGCCCCAAGATTCGACGCCGATGCCTTCCTTTACAATTGGGGCCCGTACTCCCTACCACAACACAATGGCTTCCGCGCCGCAATAGAGAAGGCCTTCGACATTGATCCCACAAGCGATTATGTCTACCGGGCTGATCCCGCCGCCGTGACGCTACCTCAGGCTCAAGTTGCTATCGATCATGGGAGTGCAAGAGGCTTCCACGCCTTCTATTTGGATGAAAATGGGCAGCAGGTAAGTTGGTGTGAGGTTGATGTGCTTCGGAATGCCTTGTCCGCCATTTTCTGAATGGAGCATTGGTACTAAACATAAGGATCGATGGAGACTAATTGCCTGAATAGCCAGATCCTCCCAATCCCTCACCGCCAGACATAGAAGCCTACATCTCCATATTCCTCCCCACCACATCCACAACCAAAGCCCTCACAGCGCTCGGCTCCAATGCGAAGAAAGGTTCACTCCGAGCTTCAATAGCAGAAAACCTGCAATCAAAACTCGTCTTACCTCCACCTACCTCTTCGACTCGGATATCGCTCCCGGCTAAAGGTAAGGCGCCCATGATTACAAACCCCTACTTCGATACTTGGGCCTGGAGCTGTCAATGTTTAGAATGGGGCGGTCCAAACCAAGGCACAGAGAGAGTACGGATCAGCCATCACATCCTTCCTGTCCTCTACAATCATTTTGGCTGCCTGTGTCCCTCGGGCGATGCATTGAGTATTATACAACAACTTTCCGCTCCTCCTGGAACCACGAGTAGGAGGCCTGTCGTAGAGATCGGGAGCGGAAATGGCTATTGGGCCTTTCTGTTGAGGAAATTGGGCTTAACAATTTATGCCGTGGACAATCAACACTCCTTGTGGCGGACAACGTGGATATATGATACGATTATAAAAGATGGTGTCAAGTTTCTGCAAAGTCCGCCCGCGAATTTACCGATCTCACCTGGCGAAAGGGGATGTTGCGATTCGATTCTGCTGTTAGTGTATCCGCAGGTTGGAGGTGATTTCACAGGCAAAGTCATTAGAGCATATGAAGGCGATACCATTGTTGTTGCTGGAACGCAGAATGGGAACGGCTTCACGGGGTTCAAGGACGAAGTTGTAGATACCTGGTTTGAAAGAGAGAGGCCAGCATTTGAGAAGGTGCTGCAAATCCCATTGCCGAGTTTCGCTGCGAAAGATGAGGCGCTTTTCGTGTTTGCGAGAAGAAAAGAGTAGACTGCTGACTTGTTGGGGGATGAGACAAACGTTGAACTTAGGCTCCAAAAGTCATGTTGCCCGTTCGGCTAACAACCTTTTTACAGATAGGCAGACGTAAGAAGCCATCTACGGATACTAAATGACAACCATGAATGCATAATCGGGTTACCTAATCTGTCCTCTTTCGACAACACCCAATTCCACAATGACCTCTGACTAAAGATCGATAATGATAAATATCTGGTAACCTCCAAGAACATGGTTTGCCTCTTGGTTGAACAGAGCTCTTGAGCTGCGAGTTGATCTCAGAATCCAACAGGCTGAAAATTGATATGGGAGGTTGATCGAGAAGAATAGTAGAAGTTGGTCTAGTCATAAGAGTCCATCTTTTGCCCTCGCAACACAGCGGAAAACGAAGGAAGGCGGAAACGGATCCCTATTTTGTCCCATCTCCGAGGTAACACCAATTTATGAGGATTGGTGCGATGTTTGCTGGACGAAATTGGAGGGGAAAGTGCAACATCTTGTGGGTGGTAGTTGGACTATCAACAAGGTCATCTTTCGCATCTGGAACCGCCTTGGCAATGGCGACAAAGTTGTTGGCTGGGAGGCAGCGAAAGGTGTTGAGATTGGTGGCAGGGCAACATTTGAGAAGACTGGAATCAGACGAAGGTGGGAGAACGCTTTCCCAAAGAAATGGTACGAAGTCTAGGTTATCCGAGTGGCCTTGAGCTCGGAAATAGGTCTCATAACGTGGTGTCGATCCATCGCTCTTTGACGGTGCCTGAAGCAGCATTGCCGTCACGATGTATTTTTACACCCTCTACTGGTATACATGTTGGGAACTTCTATCTTCGAGGACTCGACTCATCCTCCTTGGATTTCAAAGTAGTGTGATATATTCCTGCCTCTATCTTCTTACATGGTAATCTTTTCTCCCCTCCCGTAAGGTAATGCCTACTTTTTCTTTGTCTCTCATCGTAACCCCTGGAGATAATTTCCATAAAACTCATGTAACTAATGTCTCTTCTTCCCCTTCTCCCCCTTCTATCTTTCTCTCCTACAAACACCCTGTTCTTATAAAGCTCCCTAAGAGCTATTGAAAACTTTTTTCTCTCGTAACTCTCTCTCCCTGGTAAATCGCGCTTTCTATGCTATGATTCTGAGGGTAAAATTATACTATTAGAAGGGTACATGTTAAGTTTGATCGTACTTTTCACGGGGTAATATGACGCCATGTGTGACCGTAGTAAAAGCTCTTCGCATTGTCTTTCCTAAGAATTAGGAGACGATAATATTTCGCATGCAAGCTTGAAATTAGCATTGCCCATCCTCGACGTCATCTTCTTCCTCTCCACTGCAATCATCGCTCCCGCTCTCATCTTCATCATCCACATCGTCCTCACTACAGCGCTACTGGCAACGACAAGCTGGTCCATGAGCAAATTTCCCGTCTCGATCGCAGTCAAGCCTCGAATCCAGAGGCTGTGACGAATGGCTCAGAGTGATTGAAGATGTGCACGTCTCTTCAGATCTCTCTGTTCGGGACTCGGGCCCCGGCCAGTTCTCAAGATCCTCTTTCTCTCTAAGCTCACGCATGAGCCGCGATTGATTCAGGATCTTTTTGATCAGAGTCGCAGGGCTTCGTGTATCTTTGCCATCTCTTTCCATTGCCGATTGCCTGTATCCAAGGTGAAGGGGCATCGAGGTGCGAGGGGAGAAGTTACAGACGCGTCACGCTAATAAGTCTCCCAGACACTAGTAATCGATGCGCCTAATGATGCAAGCAATATAATTTTGGGGAACAGGTCTGGAGCAAGCCTTCTCAGTACCGAAAACATCAGCAGTCTCCACGTCTTTGCAATCACGATCATCATCTTGATGTTCATGCACAAACTGCTGAATTAGCTCGCTTTGCGCGGCGAGAGGATTGAGAAAGGTCAGATTCCAGGTGTCTTGTTACATATCTAACCTCGAGTGTAGACAATGAGAATATCGATGAATCCCAATAGCTCATAGCAACAACATCACCACAACCCCCACCCTTTCTTCTTCGGCGCCGGTTCCTCCGCCTGACCAGCCAACGCGGTCACTTTCACGGCTGGAGCATTGGCAGTGCCCCGTCCTGGATACTCGATATAATTCCATGCTGTATCAAGGAAAAGAGGTTTAACAGGCACCACTCTCAACCTCGGCGGCCACTCCACAATCTTCTCCAAATCTACGAGTCCGCTCGCGGGATACTCACCTAATCTCTCCACAACAGGCGCTGCATTACTCATGTGTTTCTTTGCCGCAATAGCTGAGTTCTCAGTGTGATTTTGTAGTTCGACGAGAGCGCGATAATGCAGGGTAAGAGACCCGAGACGGCCTTGAAGGAATTTGAGTGATGAGGGGTCGATGCCAAGTTTTGTTGGTGCGGTGGAAGAGGTGTTTGGAGAGGAGGCGAGCGCTTTGCAGGCTTGATTTGATAGAGTTGTTGCGCGTAGGAGAAGGGCGAGGGCATTTTTGTAAGAGGATAGCAGGGCGTGGGAGATGGCTATGTTAAGACATCTGAGATCGCGATTAGTGTCATTCTCGTGGAGACTAAGGGCAATTTACTTCAGAGCCTGGAAGTAGGCCCTCTTGCCATCGAGTTCCTCCACGAATGCTACATCGCGCACAGCACCTGGTACGTCTTTCACGGCGTCTATACTCTGAAGGATTGCATCATAGAGCACGACTCTTTCTCGTAACCGAGCGAGCTTGCGCCCGTTTCCTTCTGGCTTGTCCACCCACTCCTTTCCATCCTTGCGCTCCCGCTTTGGCTTCTTTAACGATGCTCCCTCTAGACGTGCACCATCGTCATCGTTGATAAGAACACGGTTTCGTCCAACGCGCCAGCCGATCAGATCGTAATTCACAGCCAAGTTGGTGACTCTAAGATCCTGCATCCGCGAATCGGCCTCCGGAATCTTCTCTTTCTCGTGCTCTTCAATTGCATGGCGAGCTGCATCTGCTGCATCTTGAGCTGCGATGAGAACATCGTCATAGGCAGCCGCCTTCTCCCGCGCTGGGGTCTCTGGTGTTGTTGCGGAGAGGACAGACGTCAACTTCGTTTCCGCAGTGCTCACAGCGGCAAGTGCTTGTCCAATTGCTGCGTCAACAATATTCGCTTTTCGTGACCGCCATATAATGTCCTTTGGAATATTCGCTGCCCCCTCGCCGGCCTTTGATTTTGCATCGTCAAATGCCGCAGGATCAATGGCCTCAATGGCTTCCATCAAATCCTCCTCATCCTCAGGGAAATATTTTCGCGTGACTGTGACAACGGGTACGGTTCGTGGGATGTGTGCTTGATATGCGGCTATCCGTATGCTTGGGTCGATTGTGCCCACCAATAAATCTTTATACATCTCTTCCTTTGTCGACTTCAGAAGCGCAGCGTAGATGACCCGCGCACTTGAAAAGTTGGCCAAACATGACTGCCATTTTATTTGCTGCGCTTCTACATCGGTAGATCTGTGAGATGAAGAGTGATGCTCAAATTCTTCGGTGCCAGACAATGCGAATGAGTAGGCTTTGGCTTCCAGCAGCTCGATATCTGTGGCCTTTGTGGTGGATTGATCGACTAAGAGGTCGGCGAGTTCTTGGGCATGTTTGGAAGCTTTATTGAGACGAGAGACGATTTGTCTACGAGTTGAACCCGGAAACCCTGCGTTATCTTCGGTGCCAGACGCTTTCAAGGACATAGCGTGGGCATAGGCTCGTTCGGCGGAGAGGAGAAGGTATTTGACGAAGCTAGAGAATTAGTAGACTTGCCCATATAATCTAAGTGGGTTAACTCTACTCATGACTCTTCCCAATATCCTCGGCCGTGACAGGCTTCTTGTCTGAATATTTTCCATTCTTTGGTGTGGCCCTCCCAAGCCTTTTCCGGATAGACGCAAGCTGGCGCGTTAATGAGTGGTGGTATGAATTGAAGTCGCCTATCAGCAGGGCATCATCCCTATGTGTGACGACAAATTTTGTTATGTTCATGGTGGATGTGTGGTGGACTGTCGAAGCTTGGTGGAGTGAAATTCGACGACCTCTACGGCGGCGGGGTTCGCGGTTGCTTTTCAGCCTCTTGGTCAGATTTCCTCTCTTGACGTTTACATCCATCAGTTTAATCTACATAGCAATCTTACATAAACAAACCCACGGGTCTGTATCATATCAAGTCGGCTCTCGCTACACTTTCTTTCGACTTCTCTGATTCAATTGGTATGCCCAGCTTTTTTATCTACCAAACGAACTGCTAAACTAACTGCTGACTGAAGGATTTACAGACCTCGTACTAGCTATACTCGATAGCCTTTCGCCTCCTCTGAAGTGCACTCCCTTCTCCATTGCGCCCTTCTGCCTCTTACTGTAGCCGATGCTGGAACGAGCGGCTTCATCATGCCTCAATTCGTCCACTCGCCGCATATTTCGACCATCTCGCCATCAGCTTCACAAATTCCGCCGCAATTATGGGGCAGGAGACATTACAGCTGCGGCTGCCGCACCACCCGGATCACCTGCAAAGACTCGAAACTTTCACCATGGATGCACTACGAAGGTTGAAGAAGCTCCAATGCTGGACTTTCTGTACCCATCAAAGACGCTGGCACTGATGGGAGGGATATCTGAATACAGTACGCGCAGCAAAAGACGAGGGTTTGCAGTCTCAGGAAGCTCGAGATTCTTCTCTACGGAAGTAAAGAAAGATTTGGAGGAGAACCAAAACAACTCCTCCGCACAAGTCATCGCGTCGCTGGCAGGCGAGAACCCAAATCCAAGATACGCAACGGCCAATCCTTTGGAAAAACTCAAGAGGTTGCTGCAAGGACCGCTCCCAGCACATAGTATGTCAGATGAATACGAGACTGCTTGGCAATTGTACCTTCAATTGACGCCTGAACAACGAACCAAGCGCATATTTGTTAGCCTCATCAACCATCTCTCCTTCTCAACCCGCGCTGACGACTACATCCGATCAACTTGGCTGCTGGATCAGAGTCCATATCTCAAAAGTGAGGATCTAGACGATCGATATGCGACCCAGTACTGGGGTGCTTTGGTGCAGCAGCTTCGCATGGGCAATGCGCAGCAGGCAGTTGAGGTACATGAAAACGCGATGAGATCGAAGGCCGAGGGATATATTGGCACAAGCTTATTACTAGCACAGCTGTTACAGGCGAAAGAATGGAAATATGCCATCGCCGTTTATAGCTCCAAAATTGCTACCATTGCAGATGCCGACAAAGATTGGCTGAGGGATGATCGCGCTGACTTGTGGGATTTTGTCGATCGGTTGCCCAATCTCCTTCAACTCACTTGCACGCTTTTTCGCAGAGAAAGACTCGGCCCGCGATCCCAAGGACGGTACATACAAGACTTTGTGGAGAAACTCGTTGTCAAAGCTGTGGTCCAATGTCTCCATTCTAATCCCGGACCCAAAGATTGCAACTTGATCCGCGAGCTCGTTTCGCAACTGGGTCCTGAACTTCCCGGCCTCCATGATATCGTTATGAGACAACTTCTTACTGTCCTCAAGTCTCTCGACCTTCAAGCCCGAAACTATCTTGACCTCAGTCAACTGCTCGCGGATTTGCTGGACTTAAGTAAAACCACCGATCATTACCATGCTAACGCTGAGCTGCTGTTCGATACCGCTGTGGTCATGGCCAAAAGCGCGCCTCTTGCAGCAAGGTCCAGATGGTGGGGGTTCAGCCACAGCCGATTCTCGAAGAGATTTTCTGAGATCGTGAAGGAGAACAAATCACTGACTGGACGCGAACCTTTGGCTTTGCACAGAGCTGCAATGCAGATGTATGCAAAACTAGGGGACGCCAATGAAGTCGTTGGACTGTTTGATAAAATGAGTACAGGTAAGATGCGTGAGGGCATCGCCCTGCCAGTTCTCGAGCTGTTCGCGACTAAAGCTGAGCCCAACCATGCCCGAGATTTCTTCGAACGCCTGAGAGAGGAGTTTGACTGGCAACCCACGACTCGATGCTGGAACACACTGCTGCGAATCTTTGCCCGCGCCGATGACATTTCACAAGGAGTCAGCTATTTCGAGGAGATGTTGGTGAGCAACGTCAATCTCGATGCGCACAGCTACCTCCCTATTCTTCAACTCTATTCTCGCCGTGGCGTAGTCGACAAGATTGAGCAATTGCTCGGGATGGCCCAGTCCAATGGCGTGGTCACGGATGCGAAGATGTTCTATTACTTGGTCGTGGCGAACCTTGAAGTCGGTGACTTGTCTGCTGCAGAGCAAGCAGCCAAAGCTGTGATAGACGCGCGAAAGCATGGTCATATCACAGGGCCAATCACGCTTGTATGGAATGCGATTTTGGAAGCCTATGGACGACAGCGCGATTGGGCGAATTTGATGCGAATATACAATTCCATGGTGGAAGAAAATATCGCGCCCAATACTCAGACACACGCTGCTCTCCTCGAAGCGCTCTGCAACCAGCACAAGGCTGGCGAAGCTTGGAAGTTGCTGCAAGTTCTACAGAAGCAAGATAGAAGAAATGTCATACCTGCACACTATCGAGAGGTCATGCTCGGTTTTGTCAACCAACGACAGCCATTGAAAGCATTGACTGTGTACGACAGGATGTGTGAAGTGGGTGTCAAATCAGACGGTTCCATCATCGCTGTTCACACTCGCGCGAAGTCACTTTACGAGGCCCAGGACGCAGAACCAACCGAGGCCGTGAAGCAGATGGTCAATGCAAAATTCGGCAAGAAATTCGATAAGGTTACCGAGCTAGCCGAAACCGACCCCGGGAAAGGAACGAGTGGAGTCCTTGGGGGAGCCAAAGAAGCCGTTGCTGCAACCCTGATCATGAACTATGGAAGCGCGAATCAAGCTGATGAAGTCGCAAAATGGTTCGACCGTTACGTGGAGAGCCAGGAGGCCAGGGGAGAGAAGAATCTGCAGCCGATGACGATTCTTCGTGCGCTCATGTCTTCGTTCCTCCATGCTGGAGATGATGCTGAATTGGAGAAAAGCTGGGATCAGTATCTTCAGCAAGCTGAGAAATTCGCGGCCGATGTCCAGATTCGCAAGTCTGGCGAACCCGATCTCGAAGGGCCTTCAAAACCGCCTCCACTTTACCCAAGCCGTCGACATCTCGTGTCAGGTCCGCTCGTTCTCTACATGAAGTCACTGTCATCGCAAGGGAAACGTGCTCAGATCAAATCTACTGTGTTGTCCCTCCTTGACAGAGGGTGGAAACTGGACAACATCGCTTGGAACGAGTATGTACGATGCCTGGTTGCACACACGGGCCCGGGTGACTCTCCGACTAGGGAAGCTGACGCAGCACGAAAGAAAGTTGATGCTGAAGACGGAGTGATCTTCGAGGGAGAAAGGACGAGAGCTGAGGCGGCCCTGCAGGAAGAGAGTCGCATACCGGAGACGAATGGTGCTGGGTTTGAGGACTTTCCTATGAGCATTGAGTATGATGAGATGGACGCCATGTTAGACGGAGACATTGACAACAAGATTGCTAGAGAGGGGATGCAAGTCTCACGCAATCCCAACGATCCTGACGGGATGACCAAAAATGGGAACGTGCAGGCTGCTATCGCTGAATTCGACAGATACGTGACGTGGGAAGACTCTCGAGAAGAGTCAGCTCAAGTATTGTCCAACAGTGCGAGTGAGATCAGCAATGAAGCTCCGATGTCTGAGACGACCTCTATGGAAGGAGTCGAGCCCGCTCTTGAAACCGAATCCGTCACTGAACTATTCCAAACGGAGTCGGTCAATGTAGAAGAAATGCGTGACGGGGAAAAAGAAGAAGCTGCCATCGAGATCGAAGCGATTTCCGGGAAGACCGACCTTGAACTGCTCTACACGGTAGAGGGAAATGAGTTCATCGCAGGCGAGGATCTTGACCGCCAACTGCGAACAGAGATCAATCCTGAGGATACTACTGAGATTGTTGACATCGAAGAAGAAGGAGCTAATTCCTTTGTTTTGATTCAGGACGACCCATCTCCCTCCGACATCCTAACAGCTTTCCGCGTTTGCGAACAACGGCTTATGCCAAACTTCCCAGGATGGGTTGACAAGGCCCGACTCCTCCACGCCTCCGAGCGCCGTGGAAAATATGCTGGCGGTTTGTACTGGATGAAAACTGAGAATTTAGGCCGACGTCTCTATCAAGGCTTGTTAGTGCCACAATTCGACACCCTCTCGGCGCTTCGCGACACAATCAACAAGCTAGAACGACAAGCCTACGCGGAAGAGTTCGAGGAAAGAGAAGTTGGTGTGTTTAGTAAAGAAGGGACAAATATTGTTTCTATGGCCGAGGACAAGCCATGGGACGACGCGGCGTGGGGCCTAGGCGCTGAAGTCAAGGCCCAAGAAGAAGCGAAGAGATCGGAAAGACTGGAAGCGAAACTCAAGATGCAGCAAGAGCAGGAATCACGAGAACGTCTGCAGAGGGTAATCCTCGATCAGGGAGAAGTGCCGCAAGAGGTCCAAGAGAGGGATATTCACGTCCCCGCTGACACTATGCTCAAGGCAGTGAAAACGTGGGCACCGTTGACGGTTGATGCGGCCATGTTAATTCCTATCCTTGTTCTACCTGAGAATTCTGGAGAGTTTGCAGAGATCACGACGAAAAAGACTTGGATGCGAAAGACTATCAAGAGGTGGACGAGGCAACTCCAGAGTAATCAAACCCGTATCACGAAGCTCCAGAATCTCTTGCAGACTATGAACGCTATCGATGCTGAGGAGGAGAAGAAACGGGAGACGAGGGAAAAACTTGAGTTCTTTGAGAAAGAGTTGGAAGAGTTGGAGGCCGGTCCTATCACCAAGACTTTCAAGGAGGGAAAAAGGAAGGCTTGGTTGAGGAAGGTCTCAGATCGGGAGAAGGTTGCGCATAGGCAATCTCTTTTGAAGCGCAATATCATGGATAATGCGTATCGTGTGGCTTATCCCACCGATCGCAAGGGCAAAGCTCTTTTCATCTTTGGTGATGGAGAAGCGCCGGCGCCTGAAGACGAGGCATGGTTGGAGAAAGTTGATCAAGCCGAGGAAGAGAGGAAGGCAGATGAGTTTAGACAGAGGGAGCTGGACAAGGAGTTCAAGAGGCAGGCTGAAGAGGAGAGACGAGCTTTGGCGGGAGGCGAAATGTCTGATGATGACGACGATAATGCCGGCGATGGGTCAAAGAGAAGTAAGAGGAGAAAACTGAAGGCTGCGAAGAAGAAGGAAAAGGCTGGCAAGAATGGAGGCGGTGGCGGGAATGATGGCTTTGAGGATGCGTTGAGTGTGTTGGAGAAGAAAGGGAAGTAAAACAGCCAATCGCTGGGCGAAAGTGTGTAGATATAGCTTGATGAGAGGTGTTGATTATATGATCAAAAGGGAATGTTGAAGTTGTCGTTTTGGCCAAGTCTGTGGCTGTGGCGCTTGCTGTGGCTTTCTCTGCCCTCTGCCTTCAGCATCATGGAGTCTTCGGGACAGCTTCCTCGAGCGTCAACCATTCTTTCAACAATCCTCCTCCCGTATTCGGTCGTGCATCCAAGAGCTGAGATCCGAATTCTACCATGGACTACATCATAAGCACTCATCCTATGTAGCCAACCTCCCAACATCCACCTTGGTCCGACGTCCAAACTTGTGACTTCGTCAAGCCCAACTTCCACAGCTCAGACGAGGACACCACAATACACGCGATAGGCTACGAACACACTGAAGCGGACGGACAACACGGCCGTTTCTAAGGCACAAGACAAGGCATACACGGTACAGCTTCTCCAAGAAGAGCAATGGGCCAACTAGGTATGAAGAGGCCAGGACAGGAACCCGGGGACAAAAAGAACATGCTAGGTATGTACACAGAGGTGCAGGCTCGTGGCCCTACAGTATATACGGCATGTTTAGCAGTATTCGAGAAGAGGCCTCTTCAGGAAAATGCCATTCTGGAATCCTTTGTGTTCTTCTTCGGCTTTGCGATCAAGTTCGGCTCGGCATTGGTGGCGAAGCAGAGGCGACCTTTTCCTGTTACAGACTTAGTCAGGGACAGAAAAGCAATGCGGCGTATCGTACTATGTAACGCGAACCCGCAACTGAACCTCAACACCCTGACCAATTGAAACAATGGCCATGGTGGGAAACAGTGGATCCAAGTCGTTGGTGCTTGCTTTGTTCAATGCTTGATTCTATCTTCAGCAACATTTCCACTTTTGGTTCCACTTGGAACCATTTTCTTTCTCGGCATTCAGCTGTTGACGTACGAGTAGATACCCATAAGACCATTGAAGTTCCCACCTTCGCTTGACTTCGATTCTTGCATATCTTTTAATTCATCTTCGATTCACTTTCACTGTACACTTTGTCCCACCTTCATATCTTCCATTGTTACATCCTTCGCTAATCGCTCTTATTCCGCAATCTTCCCTATCTCCCTTGACCCTCCACTACAACCAACACTCCCTGATTCACCATGTTCTCTCGCATTTGGGCGACGGGAGTGATCCTCTCGGGCGTCCTCTCGTCTGCCAATGCCCAGCTATCCACCAACTGCAATCCAACCGTGAATAGTGAGTCTGAACATGGCTAGTTCGCGCGAGGCACTTTACTGACCGTCCCCCATAGCAACCTGCCCAACCGATGTCGGCCTTACAGAATCCCCCTTCTCCACCGACTTCACCAAAGGCAAGGCTGAGCGTTGGACCGCCGCCATCGGCACAAACCTCGTCTACGGAGAAAACGGCGCCGAATTCATTGTCAAGACGAAAACCGATGCGCCCACGCTCACGACCGACTTCTATATCTTCTTTGGCTATGTGGAAGTGAAAATGAGGTCCGCCAGTGGAACAGGAGTCATCAGCTCGGTCGTGCTGGCTTCGGATGACCTGGACGAGATCGACTGGGTAGGCAAACATGAGTAGTGAAACGAAGGTCAAACTGCATGACTACTGACACAGCCGCAGGAATGGCTAGGCGGAAACAACACCAGTGTTGAGACCAACTACTTTGGAAAGGGCAACACCACCAGCTACGATCGTGCAATTTACTACCCGGTCTCCAAACCAAACGATGAAATGCACACATACGGCATCGACTGGACAGAATCTGCCATCACTTGGTCTATCGATGGTACCAATGTTCGCACCCTCGTATATTCAGACGCTGTTGGCGGCAAGAATTTCCCACAAACACCTTGCAAGGTTTCCCTCGGTGTCTGGGCCGCTGGTACCGACGCACAATCCGAAGGCACAGTCACGTGGGCTGGTGGAATGACGGACTTTAATAATGCTCCCTTCACCATGTACGTCGAGAAAGTCCAGATTGAGAACTACACTCCTGGACTCAACTACGAGTGGTCTGACCGGACGGGCGATTATAAGAGCATCAAAGTCTTGGACACCACAACCAACAGCAATTCTACGAGTACCGAGACCGGAACGACGACTAGTAACTCGGGTGGTTTGAGTAACCCAGACGGTGTTGTTTCTGGCAATTCATCAGATGTGTCGAATACGGGTAGTGGGACAAGCACGAGTTCATCTGCGAGTGCAAGTGGCTCTGGTTTTGCCCAAGCTACTGGGACCAATAAATCTGGTGCGAATGGGTTGGTTGGCTCTGGGGCGAGTATGCTTTTCGGTGTTGCTGCTGCCTTTGCTTTCTTGTAGGTCGCGTATACCAGAATGCGAATTTTCCGAAGTTTTTGAGCATGATGTTTTGTTTGAGCTGGTAATTGGAACAGCAGAGGTCCAACACATACAAATCCCCGACGCTTATTCGTTTCTAAAGTCTGCGGATATTTCCGAGTGTCAAGTCTTCAAAGACACGCCGTGTCTTTGATTCCGTGTCTTTGGTATTTCGACACCTGAACTGAAAGTTCACATCCTCTAACTCGAGATCGAACTTCACCAAGTGGAGGTAGATTTAACTGTAATAGTTACTGGGAATCGATTGACGTCGACCTCGAATTAAGTGTACCAAATAACCAAGAGTATATTGGCGCGAAGGATAAAGATTAAGTATACAGCTGCATACTACAACCCTAATAGAATGTTGAATCTTCTTTATTTCAACCGAAATATACGTCAGGAAAAGTGTACTAGGAACACTCTAGNAAGGCTAACGCCTAAGGCTAGCGTAGCCGTACTTACTACGCCCTAGTAAGGTAAGGCGGCTGCGCACGTCATATAACACGGGGTTATATAATACAATTAATTTTTTACTATAATATATCTTTCCAATCCAAATAATGAGATAAATAATATTAGACTATTAAAAAATTATTTAGAGGCGAAGCTCGGCGGTGTACTCTACGCAAGACCAACTTCCTTATAGTTACGGAGATTAATAAGCTCGTAATTAGCGAGGTCGAGTAGGGCTACGTGGCTATACGCTCCCGTAGTAAAGGTACCTACGCAAAGTATAAATAGGGAATCCTTAATTATAAGTCCTATTTGTCCGCGNCCCCTCTGTTCTTCCAGGGCCCCCCACGGCTCCTCCCACGGGCCCCGCGGCCCCGTATCTTTGCCCACGGTCCCTACACTTCAAGTTACAGCTGTTTTTTAGGATGGGAACGAGTCCCCCCCCCCTTTTCNTTCTTATCCTAGAATAGCCTTATAATAAAGAATAGTAAGAAAGAGGTTTATAATTTTGAACTTCTTATAAGCGTATATATTTCTTATACCTATTACGTAACGCGCTTACGCGCGTACTAATATCTCTTTATATATTAGAGAAACTATACTATTATTCCTTCTTTATAGCTCCCTTTGATTTATATATAACTACGACCTAGGTAAACGCGTTATATTAAGGTATTTAACCTAGCTTATACGCGGCGTACGCGTAGGCGTTATATTAATATCTTACTAGCGTATATATTTCTTATACGTATTACGTAACGTCGCTTAAAAGCACGGGCTACAACTACGCAAAATTAGGATTTTAAGAGTAAAAGAATTTTAAATCCCTAAGGATATTTATCTAGTTAATAGACTAGTTCTTTTTATATAATATATTATAGGAGTAGGCGTAAACTTAGACTTCTTAGTTATTATATTTTTTAATTTCACCTTTATAGAGCGCCTATAAAACTGCAAAGGTGCGTATAGCGCTTTTATAATTTTTAATACTAAGATTTTCAACTTTCGAGGTATCTTCGCCTCTAAATAATCTTTTAATAGTCTAGTATTATTCATCTCATCAATTAGATGAGAAAGATATATTGTAGTAAATAAATAATTATATTACATAACCTCTATTTTATATGACGTGCTAACGCCTAAGGCTACGATATAGATATAGCTTAATTCTACGTAGTAGCTAGTACGCTATATAGGCTATAATATAGATACCTTAGGCCGTAATCCTATGTAGCTAGTACGAGGAACTTTAAAATTTCGCGACCGTACTAGAATAGAGCAAATAGATTTCAAATCCCTAAGGATATCTATCTAGTTAATAAATATATCTTTTTTTTTGATATATCAAAAGATCTTACGTAAACTTAGACTTTTTAGTCGTTATATTTTCAATTTCGCCTTTACGGAGCGCCCGTAAAACTATAAAGGTGTAATAGTAGGACCTTAGTAGGTAGAGGGNTAAATAATATAAATAACTATTCTAGCCTATCTACCTATATTAGCTACTAGGAAACTACTAGGAAATTCTAATTACTCTTTTTAATTAGACCTTCTATTACTTACTATTAGTATATACCTTAGTAATTATATAAGCGCTAAGTAAGTATCACGTAGACCCGCGCTAGTATAAACGGGTCGGGTTAAGCCCTTATATCTAACCCGCCCTAGAAACCCGCCCTAACCCGCCCCGTTAGGGACCCTAGTTAAAGTATTTCCCTTCGAAATTCACGTTTTTCGGTATATTAATCTACGCGTAATACCTATAGACCTAATAATCTTTCTATAGACTAGTATATATCTTAAATAGAGGAATTTAAAATATCTAGTAGTAATATTTAGTAGTTACTTAGAGATCCTTAAAAATACCTATTTTTCTATAGTAAACTAGCTATAATATATTTCCTAATAATTATAATTTTATAATAAGCTATACTATAGCTATTATATATAGTATCAACTAACTATTAAAGTTTCTAAATCCCTAGTATAACGCGTAGCTATAGGGAAGTATAGGAAGATTATATATTTCTGAAATTATTTTCCTTTTATCTTGTATCCTTAATAAACTCCTAAAGATAATAGCTATAGTCTTAAAAAGTATACTTTTAAATTCCCCGTATTTTTCTAGTATCGATAAGTATATTAAAATTCTTTAAAACCCTCTCCTACTTACCCAGCCACGACACCTCAAAAGCTAAAAATCTTAGTATTAAAAATTATAAAAATGCTATAAGTACCTTTATAGACTTATAGGCGCTGTATAAAGGCGAAATCGAAAAATATAATAAGTCAAAAGTCTAAGTTTTTTTTANATCCCGCAAAAACTTAGACTTTTAACTCGTTATATTTTTCGATTTCGCCTTTGCAGAGCGCCCGCAAAATTACGAAGGTACGATAGTAGGACCTTAGTAGGTAGACGGTTAGGGCTATATATTACTTCAAAGTAAGGGCTACACTACGTAATATTAGGATTTTAAGAGTAAAAGAATTTTAAATTACTAAGGATATTGATCTCATCAATGNATATAGCCCTAACCGTCTACCTACTAAGGTCCTACTATCGTACCTTCGTAATTTTGCGGGCGCTCTGCAAAGGCGAAATCGAAAAATATAACGAGTTAAAAGTCTAAGTTTTTGCGGGATCTTTTGATGTATGTAAAAAAAAGATACTCTTATAGTTAGATAAATATCCTTAGCATTTGAAATCTTTTACTCTTAAAATCCTAATATTGCGTAGTTCCCCGTACTTTTAAGTAATACGTAGCCCTAACCCTCTACCTACTAAGGTCCTACTATTACACCTTTATAGTTTTACGGGCGCTCCGTAAAGGCGAAATTGAAAATATAACGACTAAAAAGTCTAAGTTTACGTAAGATCTTTTGATATATCAAAAAAAAAGATATATTTATTAACTAGATAGATATCCTTAGGGATTTGAAATCTATTTGCTCTATTCTAGTACGGTCGCGAAATTTTAAAGTTCCTCGTACTAGCTACATAGGATTACGGCCTAAGGTATCTATATTATAGCCTATATAGCGTACTAGCTACTACGTAGAATTAAGCTATATCTATATCGTAGCCTTAGGCGTTAGCACGTCATATAAAATAGAGGTTATGTAATATAATTATTTATTTACTACAATATATCTTTCTCATCTAATTGATGAGATGAATAATACTAGACTATTAAAAGATTATTTAGAGGCGAAGATACCTCGAAAAGTCGAAAATCTAAGTATTAAAAATTATAAAAGCGCTATACGCACCTTTGCAGTTTTATAGGCGCTCTATAAAGGTNAGACTAGTTTCCTTAGGAATAAGATTTATTAGGGTAATAAGTCACGTAGTATAGGCTTTTCTACTTAACTCCTTAGTAATAGAGATAAGGATTATAAGGATCAGCTTAATAGTAGTCTAGATAAAACTATTAAGAATCCTATAGATAATCTTAAGGAAGAGTCCTATTAGTCCGCGGGCTTCTCTCCTTTTGAAATAAGTCTTTTAAACTTCTAGGGTTAGTTAGCCGCTAGCTATGTCTAGATAAATAATCTTTCTTATTCTAGAATAGCCTCGTAAGGAAGAATAGTAAGAAAGGGATATAATATTTCACTCCTTATAAGAGTACGCATTTGTGATGCGTATCACGTGACGCTATTCTAGAAAGATACGTACGGTCGACTTTACTATAATAGATTTTGTACTATTAGAAAAGTAAGGTTATAAGCCTAACACTTTATATAATAAAAGGCTAACAAAGAGGCGCTTTACTTAGGTTTTAACACGCTTACGTTTATAATAATACTTAATAGTCTAGTATTATTAATCTTATTATTAGGATTAGAAAGATATATTATAGTAGATAATTAATCATATTATATAACTTCCGTGTTATATAACGTATATAGAATTGAGCTATATCCGTATTATAGCCTAAGGTAAGCGTAGCCGCCCTACTTNTTACTATAATATATCTTTCTAATCCAAATAATAAGATGAATAATACTAGATTATCAAAAAACTATTTCGAGGCGAAAAGTATTAAAAGTTATGAAAGTGCTATACGTACCTTCGTAGCTTCGTCNACCTTATAGGTAGCTTATAAAAGAGGCGTAGGTTTTGATATTTAGACCTAAGATCGAGCAAAAAAAGCTATATAGTAGAATAAAGGATGTAGATATCATCAATCTAGTTATAAAGCTATACGTAGATTAGAAGACTAGTTTCCTTAGGAATAAGATTTATTAGGGTAATAAGTCACGTAGTATAGGCTTTTCTACTTAACTCCTTAGTAATAGAGATAAGGATTATAAGGATCAGCTTAATAGTAGTCTAGATAAAGCTATTAAGAATCCTATAGATAATCTTAAGGAAGAGTCCTATTAGTCCGCGGGCTTCTCTCCTTTTGAAATAAGTCTTTTAAACTTCTAGGGTTAGTTAGCCGCTAGCTATGTCTAGATAAATAATCTTTCTTATTCTAGAATAGCCTCGTAAGGAAGAATAGTAAGAAAGGGATATAATATTTCACTCCTTATAAGAGTACGCATTTGTGATGCGTATCACGTGACGCTATTCTAGAAAGATACGTACGGTCGACTTTACTATAATAGATTTTGTACTATTAGAAAAGTAAGGTTATAAGCCTAACACTTTATATAATAAAAGGCTAACAAAGAGGCGCTTTACTTAGGTTTTAACACGCTTACGTTTATAATAATACTTAATAGTCTAGTATTATTAATCTTATTATTAGGATTAGAAAGATATATTATAGTAGATAATTAATCATATTATATAACTTCCGTGTTATATAACGTATATAGAATTGAGCTATATCCGTATTATAGCCTAAGGTAAGCGTAGCCGCCCTACTTCGCTAGGGCGTAGTAAGTACGGCTACGCTAGCCTTAGGCTATAATATAGATATAGCTTAATTCTACATAGTAGCTAGTACGCTAAATAGGCTATAATAAAGATAACCTTAGGCTATAATACGGATATAGCTTAACTCTACGTAGTAGCTAGTACGCTATATAGGCTGTAATATAGATAGCCTTAGGCTGCGATACGGATATAGCTTAATTCTACGTAGTAGCTAGTACGCTATATATAGCTAGTACAAGGAACTTGAAAATTTTACGCCCGTACTAGAATAGAGTAAATAGATTTTGAATCCCTAAGTATATTTATCTAGCTAATAAACATATCTTTTTTTTTAATATATTCAAAGATCCTATATAAAGTCAGATTTTTTGTTAGTTACATTTTTCGATTTCGCCTTTGTAGAGCGCGCGCAAAACTGTAAAGGTATAATATAGATATAGCTTAATTCTACATAGTAGCTAGTACGCTAAATAGGCTATAATAAAGATAACCTTAGGCTATAATACGGATATAGCTTAACTCTACGTAGTAGCTAGTACGCTATATAGGCTGTAATATAGATAGCCTTAGGCTGCGATACGGATATAGCTTAATTCTANTAAACGCGAGCGTATTTAAACCTAAGTAAAGCGCCTCTTTATAAGCCTTTTATTATATAATCTACTACTATAATAACATGTTTGCCTTCGTTTCGCTTAGGCTTAAGCTAGATTAGAGTCTTATGTATATAGGTACCTATAATCTACGTACGTACGGTATATATATAGGAAATACGTACGCTCGTAAGAAGTTAAAAATTATAAACCTCTCTCTTACTATTCTTCCTTACGAGGCTATTCTAGGATAAGAAAGATTATTTATCTAGACCTAGCCGGAGGCTAACTAAGCCTAGAAGTTTAAAAGACTTATTTTAAAAGGAGCGAAGCCTGCGGACAAATAGGACTATGTTATATATAAATCCGAATTATCGCTTACTAGCTTATCTTTAATAATCTAGCCCTCTTCTAGACTCGGTTAATTAAAGTTATTTAAAATTCTCTCCTTCTTACCCGGCCACAATGCCTTAAAAGCTGAAAATCTAAGTATAAAAAATAATTAAAGCGCTATATATACCTTTACAGATTTACAGGCGCTCCGTAAAGGCGAAATTAAAAATATAACGAGTTAAAAGTCTAAGTTTTCATAGCATCTTTTAATATACAAAAAAAAAAAAATTTATTAACTGGATAAATATCCTTCGCGATTTGAAATGCCTTTACTCTTGAAATCCTAATTTTGCGTAGTTATAGCCTATACTTTTAAGCGTTGCGTAGCCCTAACCCTCTACCTACTAAGCTCCTACTACCGCTTAGTTAGCCTATTATACCTTTACAGTTTTGCGCGCGCTCTACAAAGGCGAAATCGAAAAATGTAACTAACAAAAAATCTGACTTTATATAGGATCTTTGAATATATTAAAAAAAAAGATATGTTTATTAGCTAGATAAATATACTTAGGGATTCAAAATCTATTTACTCTATTCTAGTACGGGCGTAAAATTTTCAAGTTCCTTGTACTAGCTATATATAGCGTACTAGCTACTACGTAGAATTAAGCTATATCCGTATCGCAGCCTAAGGCTATCTATATTACAGCCTATATAGCGTACTAGCTACTACGTAGAGTTAAGCTATATCCGTATTATAGCCTAAGGTTATCTTTATTATAGCCTATTTAGCGTACTAGCTACTATGTAGAATTAAGCTATATCTATATTATA
>JEMP01000183.1:3219-18680 GCA_000738655.1 Venturia pyrina ICMP 11032 | reverse complement strand
CGATATAGCTACCTAGTATTATTATTTTCTAATCTCGGACTTCTTAGAGAGAGAGATTATAATTATACGAATTATAAGAAATATAAGAATAGATTAATATTAAAGATAATCTCTAAGGTTCCTNAATATACCGTCTTTATGTTTTTGTGCTGCCCATGATGACGTGTTAACGAGGAGTTCGATTGAGATTTCGGCGATAAGGTCGCCTTTTCGGGGATTTGGGGTGCGCAGAGTTGGTTTAGGTAGTTGGTAAAGGTTTATCGTGTCGTTTGACATTTTTGGTGGGAGTGAATTTGTCTTGGGACGTGTTAGGTGAAGATATACCGAGTGACGACTTTATTGAGAAGAAAAGAAGTAGCGTATAAAAGATCATGTTTATATAATGTTCCTATGATTGTAAGACGTCCTATTGCAAACAGGTGTTAGACTTTGTGTATTAACAAAGTAGTAATAATCGTATATAGCCTTCTCCGAGCCTACGCGTTACTACCTACCCCTTGTCTTGACCTTTATCTTCTTTCCCGTATCGTTGAGCGATTTATCAATTTCTCTTCAAACTCTTGATTATTTCCTTCACAGACTCGACACAACTATGATTATAGCGATGTTGATAAATACAGTCTTTATAAGGAGAATGCAAGTAATGGAAATAATACGAGATATGTTCCTTGTAAGCGACTCCGTTGAACTAAATAAACTGAGTGTTCTTTATTATATCTTTCCAGTCAATAGTGGCCTAGAAACGCGATGTATCCGCCGAAGTGTTTATAGTAGGGAGGAGAGTATATGCCGGACTAGCTCTTTAGTATCGATAGTATAATAGTAGTATGTATAAGTCTACTTTATTGAATTAGGGGTTGACCCCGGCTATATACTACTATACTAGTAGGGTAGTTCCTTCTATAATATATACCGCCTTTTCGAAAAGAGGTTATACGTCCTCGTATATATATCTATAACTTTAAATTATCCTCCGCCTTCTCCTTTTCGTCGATTATCCTTCGTTTATTCTTATCCCTTTCCGTCGATCTTTAGTAACCACTTAATTATAGTATCGATATTATTAAGGTTGTCGTTAGTATCTTTAACGTTATTATCGATTACTACTAAGGCTTAGACGTCTTTCTTATCGACTACTACTAAGGTTACGTCGATCGTATTAAAGTTTATCGCGTTTAGGTTACCGTAGATAGAGGAGTCGTTAATAGTAGTAAACTTAGAACTAGCGTTAGGTATAAACTTAACTATACCGTATTTATTATCGGAGTCGATATTAATTACTCCCTTAACCTTAACCTTCTTTACGCTTATATCGGTAAAGTCTATANCGCGCGAGGGTTAATTCTCGCTAGTTAGAACTATTCCTAGTAACCTTTTAGTTAGTCTAGGGGTCTTAGGGGTCTTAGAGGTCCTATACTTCCTTCCTCTTATTATCCCCTCTACTCTATCCGTCTTCCTCTTCCGTATAGAGGATCTATTCCTTATATAATACTCCTAGCTCCTTCTAAGGGTTCTAAGAGACTAGTACCTCTAGTCTTTCCTCTTCTTCCTTAGGGTCGTACCTCTTCTATACTCTTATAATAGGATAACTAGGCCCGTATATTTACGGTTATAATCCTATATTATATAAGATTATATTCTTTAAATTCTAGTATTTCCCTTAGTTCCTAGATCTCTTTCCTCTAGTCTATCCCCTACTCCCTTCTCCCTACCCCCTAGGACTTACTACGCCCTTTACTCGTACGATTTTCGTACGTTGCCTAAGTCGGGTACGTTACCTATTCTCCCTCTTATACGGTACTAATATCCTAGAGTTACTATTTAGAGTTAATATCTAGTTTTCTTAGTCTTAGTATAGAGTCTATTTCTAAGTACCTCCTTTCTTTACGCGGTACCCCTAGTAGCTATCCGTACGATAGCTCTATACTACCTTCCTAGAAGCTATTTTAGCTATATAGTCCCTAACTACGGGCTACTAGACTTAGGGCTAGGGTAGGTATTAGTAAATCTATAAGAAGGTAGAATATCTTTATAGCTACCATACCGCTTCTTATACGTAGGCCTCGCTCTTCGTATAATCCGATTATATTACGGATATATCTTATATTTACTATCTTAAACTAGTATAGTATCTATCCTATAAAGTCTTCGTATAGTATATCTCGGAGATATCTCTTTATTAGGGGTAATAGTTTAAGTTTATAGAGTCTTCGTATAAAGTATATTATTAATTAGCGTTCTAATAGCGCGACTAAGATATCTATATTATTATCCTATTCTCTAAAGGTAATTATTCTCCGTAGATCTACTAGAGTTATACCTATACTATCGGCTATCTCTTTAACTAGGAGGTAGTATAGTATAATTATTCCTTACTTTACCTCCTCCTCTTCGTACTCCTCTTTTTATTTCCCTTTCTATCTTAATCCCTCCGGTTCCTCTAGTCTAGGAGGTAATATAGGGATATAAGCGCCAATACCTAATATTATACGATTAGTTAGTTAATCTTTAGCTTAGTTAGGTATAAGATCCTTTACTAGCTCTAGAATAAATCTAGATCCTAATCTTAATCGCCGTACGATATAAGAAGGGCTTTCTATTTTTATTATTATACGTCTAGTCTTTCTACTTTAAAAGAGATATACGTAGTCGGCCTTAATCTATAGCTACCTAGTAACTACTAATTAGTATTAGTAGGTCTTAGACCTAGGTCGTAATATTGTTATAAAGAAAATATATACGTATAGAATAGTATCTCTATATTATCTTATATATTCTATCTTCTTATTATGCGAATACTTCTAGAAGTTAGAGACTATAGATCCCTACTCTACTAAGCTATCCGCAGGAATCTATAAGTAGTATAGGCGAGATAGATTTCTAGCTAATACCTAAATATAGTAGAGTTATTAGTTATGTTTAGTTTATATATAGGTACCTCTTTACTTTCGTTAGGGGGTGAAGGGGTAGTTACTTTATTAGTCTATTAATTCGGATCTTCGCTGCCCATTTTTCTAGATACGTGAATAATCTAGGAGAACAAGTTTCGGACGATGTAGTAATCGAGGCCTTAGGGGATGGTTGTGGAGTAGAACAATATACCGTCTTTATGTTTTTGTGCTGCCCATGATGACGTGTTAACGAGGAGTTCGATTGAGATTTCGGCGATAAGGTCGCCTTTTCGGGGATTTGGGGTGCGCAGAGTTGGTTTAGGTAGTTGGTAAAGGTTTATCGTGTCGTTTGACATTTTTGGTGGGAGTGAATTTGTCTTGGGACGTGTTAGGTGAAGATATACCGAGTGACGACTTTATTGAGAAGAAAAGAAGTAGCGTATAAAAGATCATGTTTATATAATGTTCCTATGATTGTAAGACGTCCTATTGCAAACAGGTGTTAGACTTTGTGTATTAACAAAGTAGTAATAATCGTATATAGCCTTCTCCGAGCCTACGCGTTACTACCTACCCCTTGTCTTGACCTTTATCTTCTTTCCCGTATCGTTGAGCGATTTATCAATTTCTCTTCAAACTCTTGATTATTTCCTTCACAGACTCGACACAACTATGATTATAGCGATGTTGATAAATACAGTCTTTATAAGGAGAATGCAAGTAATGGAAATAATACGAGATATGTTCCTTGTAAGCGACTCCGTTGAACTAAATAAACTGAGTGTTCTTTATTATATCTTTCCAGTCAATAGTGGCCTAGAAACGCGATGTATCCGCCGAAGTGTTTATAGTAGGGAGGAGAGTATATGCCGGACTAGCTCTTTAGTATCGATAGTATAATAGTAGTATGTATAAGTCTACTTTATTGAATTAGGGGTTGACCCCGGCTATATACTACTATACTAGTAGGGTAGTTCCTTCTATAATATATACCGCCTTTTCGAAAAGAGGTTATACGTCCTCGTATATATATCTATAACTTTAAATTATCCT
Organism: Venturia pyrina ICMP 11032; assembly: GCA_000738655.1. Classification (NCBI taxonomy): domain Eukaryota; kingdom Fungi; phylum Ascomycota; class Dothideomycetes; order Venturiales; family Venturiaceae; genus Venturia; species Venturia pyrina. Next base: position 14,736 of record JEMP01000183.1, on the reverse strand, counting down.
CCGCCTTCTCCTTTTCGTCGATTATCCTTCGTTTATTCTTATCCCTTTCCGTCGATCTTTAGTAACCACTTAATTATAGTATCGATATTATTAAGGTTGTCGTTAGTATCTTTAACGTTATTATCGATTACTACTAAGGCTTAGACGTCTTTCTTATCGACTACTACTAAGGTTACGTCGATCGTATTAAAGTTTATCGCGTTTAGGTTACCGTAGATAGAGGAGTCGTTAATAGTAGTAAACTTAGAACTAGCGTTAGGTATAAACTTAACTATACCGTATTTATTATCGGAGTCGATATTAATTACTCCCTTAACCTTAACCTTCTTTACGCTTATATCGGTAAAGTCTATATTACGCTTTTTTAGAGTCGACTTCTTACTTAGAGTAGATAGACCGGCGTCGATAGTAATACTAGTAGAGGGTTTAACGAAGTTTAGTTTATATAGCTTAATCTAGTTAACTAGTATTCTATTATAGTCCTTAAAGGATTCTTCGTCGCGACTAGCGTCGATCTATACTTTAGTAGTAATCTTTTATAGGAGTAGGTATAGGGTTAGATCGTTAATCGCTATCTAAGTAATATATTCTTATAAGGTAAAGGCCGTATATATCGGCTCGTTACCCGGAAACTATATCTTTATTCTAGTCTTAGATAGGACCGCGCTTAAGCGTATTTATATATCTCTATCGCCGACGAGGTAGGCGTAAGTATTAAGCTAATAATATAGAGCGTAAGTAGTATTATTCTTATTCTATAGTACTATAATTAGTAATCTATATAAGGATTAAGAGTTAAAAGTCGTTATTAATAGATATTGTTTAAAGAAGTAAAGTCGGTATTATTATATTAGTAGTAAATATAAAAGTAAAGCTAGGCTAATCTTATAGACTATAGAATAATAGGGCCTAGATCTAAGATCTAGTTACCTACTAGTTTCTTCTTTCTTAACTTAGTAACCGGACGCCTCTTATAGTTAGAGATTAGATTCTTAGGTAGAGAAGTCTCTCTTTCCTAGGTATCGTACTACGGTCCTACGTCTTTCTAGCGTACTCTATATTCGGTAACCTTTTACTTATTCCTACCGACTAAGCGTTCCCTTATATTAAGTAAAGTTTCTAGTTTAGGCTTATTAATACCTAGTCCTAACGGCTCCTTCTTAGTATACCTTCTAGGTCGATAGAAAGGATCTTACTACGTAGGAACCGGCTCGAGCTCTACGATTAAGATAACTAGGTAAATTCCCTAGGTCGATAGGAGCTTAAGTTCGTAGGCGAGTTCCCTAATTATACGGATGATTATAAAGGGGCCGACTCGCGGCTCGGTTAATTTTCGGTTTACTATTCTAGGGATCTTATAGTTTTTAAGTCGAAGGTAGACTTCCTCTCCCTCTTAAGGGCTCTATAGCTTATAGGTCGAGTCGTACCTTTCTTTTATCCGTACCTATACGTATATAATAGCGTCAGCTACTTCGCGTCGATTAACGTTATAGTCTTATTAGGATACGGTCGAGATATCGGTACCTTCGCGTAGTCTAAACCTAAGATAGATCTTATTAGGTGTCTTACCTATTACTTACGAGATAGAGTTATTAAGTATAAACTATATATACGGAAGAGTATAATACTATTCTATCGTACCGTCGGGGAATCGTACTATATAGTAGCGGAGGGCGATCTCGACGGTTTAATTTATTTATTTAGACTAGCTATCGGTTTAAGGATAGTATACCGTAGAGTATAGAAGCTTAACTCTAAGTCGAGAGTAAAACGTCGACTATATTTCGGATATAAATTTTCGGTCTTAGTTAGAGATTATAATTATCGGGATTCCCTAATCTACTATAAGAAGTACGTTAAGTAGTCGGTAGGCCTATACTTTAGCTATATAGGTATTATAACTAGGGATTAGAAGAACTTTTTTTAAAAACTTATCTATAACTATAAGTAGCGCGTTGAGTCCGTCGACTTTAGGAAGGCCGACGATAAAATCGAGAGTAATTATATAATACGGGATCGCTATCGAAATAATAGGCTTAAGGTTCCCGTAAGGTTTATACCGCTTTATCTATAGTCTCTAGTAGTCGTCGTAATAAGTTAGATAGGCGCGGAGTCTTTTTTTAAGCTTATATATATAGTACTAATTATACAGTCGGGCGTATACTCGGTAGAAGCCGATATAAAGATGTCTCCTATTAGCGATTTTGGTATATAGAGTCGGTAATCCTTCTAAAGAAGATCGTTCTCCTAACGGAACTACGTTAATACGGGTTAAAGCTAAGCTATAACCTTTACTCGGCTAAGTTCTTTATCTATATCGTATACTTATATTAGAGTATTCTTAAAAGATTCCTTAATCTATAGCGATATAGAGATCTAGTAGGATCTTATATATACTTCCGTTAGGTTAGATAGTATAAGTTCTTCGAGTACGTCGTCGTCTTGTTTTACGGGCGTCGATTCTATTACTTATAGTCTAGAAAGCGCGTTAGGTACGATATAGTCTCGACTAGGGACGTAGACGATTCGGAGATTATAGAACTAGGAAAGATACTATAACGCTCTTACTAGCTAGATATTAAGCTTATCGACTAAGCTTAAGGATAGACTTAATTATTATATAATACCTAACGTAGCTCCGTAGTCTATAAAGATCGTAACTAGGTAATCTAAAGCTTCGATTATCTAGCGTACTCGGTAGATTATCTATACTAGGTATACGACTTCTAGTTCTATCGGCTAGTACCGGCGCTCTACTCTAGATAATATCTTTAAGAGAAATAGGATAGGCTTTATCTTTAGTCGAGTTAGGGTAGAGCTAAGTTCGTCTCCTTTAGTATATACGAGAAAAACTCCGAAGCCTCTCTCCTTCGATACGTCGATATGAATATATAGCGGACGAGCTTTATTATAGTAAATAAGAAGTTTAGGGTTCGCGAATTACGCTTATAGCGCCTAGAATACTTTTATCCTATCGACCGTTACTTCGATACGTATATTCTTTATAAAACTCTTTCTTACGTGTCTAGCGTTCGGCGCTCCTTTAAGGTAGTCGGTTTTAATCTTCTAGAGAGGCTCGGCTAGTTACGTATAGTATAGGATATAGTAACGATACTAGCCGGTTATCCCTAGGTAAGTCTTAAGATCTTTTAGTATTAAGGGGAAGCGGATACCCTTAATCGCTACGATCTTTTCTTCTACGGTTAAGAGGCTAAATCCGTCGACGTAGGTTCCGAGTAGATTTATAGATAGGAATCCTAAGAAGACTTTCTTACCGCTAATTATTATATCGTGCTCGTTAAGGGCTTAAAAGGTAGCTCTAAGGTTGTCGATATATTCTAATAGCGACCTACTTACTATTACGATATCGTCGATATATACCCGTGAATTCTTATACTTAGGTAGACGAAGTATTATATCGATTTACCTTTATATATAGGCCGGCGTATTCTTAAAACCTATAACGGATACGTTATATCGCTCTTTTCCGCGGTAACTAACGATAGAAAGCTTATATCTATCGTCTAGCTATACTAGGAACTAGTAGAAAAAACTTATTATATTAAGAACGGATATAAACTTATATCCGGCTACGGTACTTATAACATCTAATTAAAGGGATATCGGGTAGGAGTCTATTACTATAATTTAGTTTAAGCTACGGATATCGACGACGATACAGCCTTTCCTTTTATCGGCGACTATCCGCTATACGATAAAATAAGGGAAAGTAAATAGAGTTATCTCTATCGACTATTCTATCTTTCCGTATAAGTATAGCTTATCGTATATCTAGTTAATAAGCTCCTTATCTCTTAGGCCTACTAGATAGACCTTATATAAGATCTTTACGGATTTCGGCTATATCGACTCTAGCTTTAGAGGGATTCTAATCTAGTCTTCCTATAGGATCTTAGCTAGCTTTCTATTATCTATAAAGAATCGAGGGAATTAGGAGAGAAGCTTATTAATTCTTCTCCGAGTATTATAATTTCCGTAGATCGTAACTCTAAATTCTCCAATTTCTTATTTTTCTTCGTTAAGAGGGTAAGGGTACTTAGAGATATATCTACTTTCGTCGAGCTTAGGGTCCCCAACGGGGCGGGTTGGGGCGGGNTTTTAAGTCGAAGGTAGACTTCCTCTCCCTCTTAAGGGCTCTATAGCTTATAGGTTAAGTCGTACCTTTCTTTTATCCGTACCTATACGTATATAATAGCGTCGGCTACTTCGCGTCGATTGACGTCGTAGTCTTATTAGGATACTATCGAGATATCGGTACCTTCGCGTAGTCTAAACCTAAGATAGATCTTATTAGGTGTCTTACCCGTTGCTTACGAGATAGAGTTATTAAGTATAAACTATATATACGGAAGAGTATAATACTATTCTATCGTACCGTCGGGGAATCGTACTATATAGTAGCGAAGGGCGATCTCGACGGTTTAATTTATTCGTTCGGACTAGCTATCGGTTTAAGGGTAGTATACCGTAGAGTATAGAAGCTTAACTCTAAGTCGAGAGTAAAACGTCGACTATATTTCGGATATAAATTTTCGGTCTTAGTTAGAGATTATAATCGTCAGGATTCCCTAATCTACTACGAGAAGTACGTCGAGTAATCGGTAGGCCTATACTTTAGCTATATAGGTATCGTAACTAGGGATTAGAAGAACTTTTTTTAAAAACTTATCCGTAACTATAAGTAGCGCGTTGAATCCGTTAACTTCAGGAAGGCCGACGATGAAATCAAGAGTAATTATATAATACGGGATTACTATCGAAATAATAGGCTTAAGGTTCCCGTAAGGTTTATACCGCTTTATCTATAGTCTCTAGCAGTCGTCGTAATGAGTTAGATAGGCGCGGAGTCTTTTTTTAAGCTTATATATATAGTACTAATTATATAGTCGGGCGTATACTCGGTAGAAGCCGATATAAAATTAATAGTCGTATACCGATACGAAGATATCTCCTATTAGCGATTTTGGTATATAGAGTCGGTAATCCTTCTAAAGAAGATCGTTTTCCTAACGGAACTACGTTAATACGGGTTAAAGCTAAGCTATAACCTTTACTCGGCTAAGTTCTTTATCTATATCGTATACTTATATTAGAGTATTCTTGAAAGATTCCTTAATCTATAGCAATATAGAGATCTAGTAGGATCTTATATATACTTCCGTAAGGTTAGATAATATAAGTTCTTCGAGTACGTCGTCGTCTTGTTTTACGGGCGTCGATTCTGTTACTTATAGTCTAGAAAGCGCGTCGGGTACGATATAGTCTCGACCCGGGATATAGACGATTCGGAGATTATAGAACTAGGAAAGATACTATAACGCTCTTACTAGCCGGATATTAAGCTTATCGACTAAGCTTAAGGATAGACTCGATTATTATATAATACCTAACGTAGCTCCGTAGTCTATAAAGATCGTAACCGGGTAATCTAAAGCTTCGATTATCTAGCGTACTTAGCGGATTATCTATACTAGGTATACGACTTCTAGTTCTATTAGCTAGTACTAGCGTTCTACTCTAGATAATATCTTCGAGAGAAATAGGATAGGCTCTATCTTTAGTCGAGTCGGGGTAGAGCTAAGCTCGTCTCCTTTAGTATATACGAGAAAAACTCCGAAGCCTCTTTCCTTCGATACGTCGATATAAATATATAGCGGACGAACTTTATCGTAGTAAATAAGAAGTTTAGGGTTCGCGAATTATACTTATAGTGCCTAGAATACTTTCATCCTATCGACCGTTACTTCGATACGTATATTCTTTATAAAACTCTTTCTTACGTATCTAGCGTTCGGAGCTCCTTTAAGGTAGTTAGTTTTGATCTTCTAGAGAGGCTCGGCTAGTTAGGTATAGTATAGGATATAGTAACGATACTAGCCGGTTATCCCTAGGTAAGTCTTAAGATCTTTTAGTATTAAGGGGAAGCGGATACCCTTAATCGCTACGATCTTTTCTTCTACGGTTAAGAGGCCAAATCCGTCGACATAGGTTCCGAGTAGATTTATAGATAGGAATCCTAAGAAGACTTTCTTACCGCTAATTATTATATCGTGCTCGTTAAGGGCTTAAAAGGTAGCTCTAAGGTCGTCGATATATTCTAATAGCGACCTACTTACTATAACGATGTCGTCGATATATACCCGTAAATTCTTATACTTAGGTAGACGAAGTATTATATCGATTTACCTTTATACGTAGGCCGGCGTATTCTTAAAACCTATAACGGATACGTTATATCGCTCTTTTCCGCGGTAACTAATAATAGATAGCTTATATCTATCGTCTAGCTATACTAGGAACTAGTAGAAAAAACTTATTATATTAAGAACGGATATAAACTTATATCCGGCTACGGCACTTATAACATCTAATTAAAGGGGTATCGGGTAGGAGTCTATTACTATGATTTAATTTAAGCCGCGGATATCGATAATAATACGGCCTTTCCTTTTATCGGCGACTATCCGCTATACGATAAAATAAGGGAAAGTAAATAGAGTTATCTCTATCGACTATTCTATCTTTCCGTATAAGTATAGCTTATCGTATATCTAGTTAATAAGCTCCTTATCTCTTAGGCCTACTAGATAGACCTTATATAAGATCTTTACGGATTTCGGCTATATCGACTCTAGCTTTAGAGGGATTCTAATCTAGTCTTCCTATAGGATCTTAGCTAGCTTTCTATTATCTATAAAGAGTCGAGGGAATTAGGAGAGAAGTTTATTAATTCTTCTCTAAGTATCGTAATTTCCGTAGATCGTGACTCTAAATTCTCCGATTTCTTGTTTTTCTTCGTCGAGAGGGTAAGGGTAAGGGTACTTAGAGATATATCTACTTTCGTTAAGCCGGACGGCGATACTAAAGGATTATTATATTAGGGAGTTAAAGGGTAGGCGCTATAGGCGATAAAGCTACCCTAGCCTCGTTCCTCTAGGAAGAGTAAATAGGATCGTAAACGGATTTATCGCGTAGGTAATATTAGAAGCCTTATCGATATTTTATTTCGGGATATAGTCTTATACGGAGACTAACGTAGTTAGGACTATCGGATAAGATAAAGTTATATCGATCGCTATTAGGACTCCCGGTAATAAGACTATAGATTAGGTAGAGAATACGTCGATAAGTTATTCCGAGGCTATTACTTATATAGGAGTGTCCCCTTCTAGAAATCTCGCGATAAGGTGTTCGAAGTCGAGGGCGTATTTATACTTAAGTAGTAGGTCTATACTAATAAGAATATTAGGGAGGAGTTCTAGGACGATATAAGTACGTCCTTAGAGTCTCGCTATTATCCCTTACTAATAGGGGATAAAGATATCGATGTCGATCTAGCTAGAAGACTTAGATTTACCTCCTCCGACTCTAATTACCGTAAGGCTCGAGGGGTATATAGTATCGTAAATTAATACTAAGGTAGAAGCTATAAGAGTAACTAGATTTCCGCTATCTAGGTATATCAATATAAGAGGAAGATCTAGTTAAAGATATACTTAGATTATAGCGTACCGTAAGGTAATAATATATCGAGAGGTATTAGATATTCCCCTTTACTCTAGTCGGGTAGCGGTTAGTTTTTTAAACGTCGTTAGTAGTTTATTTCTCGTAGGTGTAAGTATAGCGTATTATTAGTCGAGAAAGAGGTATTATAAGTATTATATTTAGGGATCGCGGGTCGAGGGGGAGCGACGTGTCCTACGAAGGTAGTCGTAGGGGTACTTAAATTATCTACGGGTTAATCGCTCTTATTAGCCTCGTTTATCTATATATCGTAAACGTGATACGTCGAGGTAAGATCCTTATTTCCTCCTTTATCTTATAGTTATATCTCGTCGACATTTCCCTAGTCCTCGGTATAGAAGACTCCTTATCTATCTATATAATATACGCCTTCCTATAGGTAATCGTTGTCCTAATCTTTAATCGTAATCCTATAGGATCGACTAGCGGACTCTCTTAGTTATCCTTATATAGCCGGTCTTCTAAATTACTAACCTTAGAAAGGACGCCCTTAAAATCCTTACTAACCTACGGTAGGGCCGTTTATAAGGAGTAGTCGGTTTAGAGGAGCGGCTAATCGACGAGGCTCGGGGATAGGAGACTAGTTAGGTTAATTAGTCTAGGTAGGTTATATAGCTTATCGATTTATCTATTACCTATTAGACTATACGTTTAATCGATTAAAGCCGCGAGGGGGGTTATTATACTAACTAGGGTTCCTCGTTAGTAGGAATAGTATTCTTAAATTACCCTAGCCCTTTAACGAGTAATTAGCGAGGCTAGCCTAATTATCTCTCTTCTTTTCTAACGTTCTAACGAAGTCGGCGACTATAGTTCCTTGAGAAGGTACTTCTACTATACTCTATAGGACGACGTATAAACTATTATAGGTATATATAATCTACTATACCGCCTCCTATAGACCGGCATCTCGCGCGTATCGAGTAATAGCGTAGATATACTAGGAGACTAGGCGCCAGTTCTTCGTATCCTAAAGGCTATACTTAACGGTTATAAGCGCTTATAGCGCTTCCGTTAACGGTCGACTAAATTATCTCCTAAGAATCGTATACTATTCGTCGATCGATACTACTCGTAGGCCGATTTTAATAAGGTAAGAGATTCCGGTAGAGTACTACTATTAAGCGGATCCTCGTAGTAGAGCCGGAATACGCTCTCGGATTATCTCTTCTCCTCGATAGGCTACGGTATCCTTTAGCCTATCGATAAAGGCGTAGACGTCGCGGAAGACTATATTAGAACCGATAGTTATAACTTCCTTATTACCGAGGAGGTCTAGATAAAAGAAACCTACTTTATTATCGCGCTAGTTCGGTGTTCGTACCTAAGTCTACGAGGGTTATTACTACTAAAATCGACGGTCGACCGCTTCTTAAATTACCGCGATTATATCCTCTCGTAAGAGAGTATTTCCTACCGCTACGGTATTTCCTACGTTATCTACTATATCGTCCCGTATGATTTCTTCGTTAATAGAAGTATCTATTTATTCTCGGCGGCTTAGTCCTAGTATAGCTCTTATCGATCTTATCAAAGATCGCGTTTATCTCGGTAATAAGATAGGGGAGTTAGGGGAGTTAGGATTTAGACCGAATAATAATAACGAACTAATTACTCGATCTTATACTTATCGACGAAGCTGCTTATTATTAAGCCACTTAGGGGGATAGAGGGTGTTTTCTAGGATCGGTAAACGCTCGATTAGTCGATCGAGACGGTTCTTCGCCTATAAGTTTATTACTAAACGTAGGTTAGTTTATCTAAAGAGAGCGAATTAGTACGCTTCCGAGAGTTACTCCTCGGTCAACGTTATTCGTTGACGTAAGGGTAGACGTACGAGTAAGTTCAACCGTAGTTAAAGTGAGTAAGAGGTACGGAACGTATAGAGGATAGTAGTAGGTAGTAGTTATCAGCGGAGGGGCTTTTAACTAGTTAAGGCTATATAATAAGGTTATATAAGCTGGTTGAGTCTTAAGCTACTATTTGTAATAGTAGTGTGTATAAGTCTATCTTCATTATATTGGGGTTGACCCCGGCTATATACTGCTATACTGGTAGGGTGGTTCCTTCCATAACACGCCCTCAATATGTGTAGCGGAACCATAAGTTGGCGCCTCACCGGAAGGGTTCAGAAGACTATCAAAGTACCAAGAGAACCAGGCGTGTTAACCATCCGGCGCGGCAGCGGGAGAGCTCATGCCGGGAAGTCGGGAGGGTAGCCATCCGGCGTTAGATGGCAGCGTAAATTCTGGCATCCCCTAATTAGGAAGTAGATACCCCGTTTATAATCTTACTATTAGATTTATAACTCTACTTATAATCTCGCTTTTAGATCCGTAACTCGGACTTTCTCCCGGAGCCCTAAATATACCCTACTACCGCCCTCCCGGCTGTCGGGAGGTCGAGGTCGAGTAAGCCGCCGCCGGCAGGTCCCGACGTCGAGTAAGCCTCAGTCTGTAGACCACTTGCCATCCGGCGGCCTTGGCCGGGTAAAGTCAGGCGGACGGTTGACACGCCTGAAGAGAACGATTTCTTGGCCACGGAAAAATACTTTTCAATGCAGCGGTGTCCAAACTCGATCTCGGGTTTCGCAAGCGCGGTCGTCTGTTTCTTGACATCACCATTCACCAGGAACTTGTCACGCACTCAACAGAACTCCACTATACATGGGAGATTAGGTGTTGCCACACGGAATGTGCTCGCTGATTGGACTTCGATTGCGTTGCAGTCACAGAGAGGCATCCAATGTCCGCGGAGGGCAACAAACGGCTAAGAGGCTTCCGGGAGCAGGAGCGTCAGGACGGGCCTCGCTTCGAAGACCTCGCGAAGCTGTCGTCAGGATTTGCCGATGAGAATGAACGTTGATTGAAGTATGGGCACGAAGGTCTTGGAGGATGAACTTGTGGGGTCGATTCTTACGAACACCAGAAGCCTGCAGAACAGTCATTTTTGGCCTTTACCGTATTGTTCGTTTTCCACGATTTACTTTACTGCGCAACAGCTGCGTGGCTCACAAGACATAATGGCATCGAAAAACGGTCTGATCACTTTTCACCTGCATGCTGTCGTGCTGCAGAGGGGTTCTGAGAGCTCGCGCTATGATTGATGGAGGGTGAATCACGACTGCAAGACCTTCTACAATTGTCCTTGGGAATGCGGCTTCTCATTGCTCAGCAAAAGGTGAAACCTTATATTCTCGATGACCTATTTTTGATCTAAAAATTCAACTGCAAACCTCCCTGTCAAGACTTGTTTCATAGCGAAATCGGGCTTTATACAGGCTTGAGCAGAAGCCCTGTTCGCCATGACGACGGAGGTCGATGCAAGTATTGAATGGTAAAAGGTGCCGAGTGATTTGCCGTTGTAAACGAAACGTGACGCTGCGGGGGCAATCGGGTTTTTGTTTTTGTCGTCGTAGACACCGAGGTGTAGTTCGGCATTCTGCCAGACTCCAGAAAAGTTGTTGAGGCCAGGCGAACAGTACCACGAGTGGTCTGGCGAACCCAAGAGGGCGCTTGCGTGCCAAACCAAAGTCTCCTTTTTGGGCATGCACGCGATGAACTTTTCCTCTTCTTTCCAATCGTTTATGAACATCGTGTCGATGCACTTCATATTTGCATGGCAGGAATTTTTGAACGGCTTCTTGAGATTTTTCTGTTTGTCATGATTGAAGCACCCAGCGCAAGTGACCTCGTAAATTTCCTCATCGATACAATGCGCTTTTTCGGGGCGGTAAGTGCATTGTGGGATATGGCCTGGGACACCGTCTGAGGCCTCCTCGCAAATGGTATTAGGAAATGCCCAGCGCTTGCTCAGCGGTGGTGGTTGCTGCAGCGTACTGGTGATGTTGGCGTGTTGGGCTCTTGTGATTAAATCGAATCCACCATCTGTAAAGTGTTAGCCACAGATATAGTGGTTGAACCAGAGGCTTTGACCTTCTCTGCGAAGCAACATTAAGTCATCGTGAGGGCC
>JEMP01000182.1:6644-19456 GCA_000738655.1 Venturia pyrina ICMP 11032 | reverse complement strand
AGACCGGACGGTATTCTACGCATGCATGGATAAGATCTACGCAGCGTCAGGGCTCAACAGACTTCTTTTTTTTTAAATTCTTGCCAACAAGTCTTCACGTCTTTTTCGCCGTGGTAAGAAGCAACACCAAAACTACTCTGGTCTTGGAAGGCTAGTGGCAGCGTCCTAATGCGCGGCTTTGCTGAAAGTGATTCTGTTATCAGGTCTGTAATTAGATAAACAGGTGAATCTTCTCGCGTCGGCGAATTTCCCAAACTCTATTCTAGTTGCCTTCACCAACCGCACCTTTCGCTACTTGATTAACCTCAATATTATCCTGCTTCATCTATCATACAAGACATTGAGATGGACGATCCGCAAGCCACCCCAGCCTGTCTAGTAATCATTATCTCTTTCTTTTCACTCTACTATACATAGTATTTACTATTCGCTAGGTAAACTTGCAAACACGGCTCCACAAAGGCCCTGGGAGAAGGGATCTTCAAGGTTCAATTCTGTCTACCTTTCCTGTGCTGTTGATAACTTCTTACTCAATTGTCTGCCACCTGCTTGACGCCTCTAGCACTGGTGAAGGTTTCTAGCGACATGGCAACTTAGTTTCAGCGGATTGGACTTCTCATGTTCCGAGCAGTATTGTCCCTCCTCGAAGTCTCGAAGACGTTTCGGTTCGAGCGCAATGATGGCCTGTATAATGAGTTGGAAGCGCATCGTGTCGCATCGAGTCAGGCCGAAGTCTTCTAGTCTACACCCTTCTTCGGTGTATTCATACAATTCAGAGCCTTCGCCTTTCTTTGGCCTCCAATAAATGTAATGTCGAACGACTCTCAACTGGAACAAAACCAGAAGGTCTCACAGTTTTGCAAATTATTTCGCGGATTTTCTTCGTGATATATTTTGTCATTTGTTCACCACCTTGAGACATGCTGGGGTTGGCTATTTGAAGAATCCCGTCGGTTACTATGGACAGTACAGCATATGGTACACTTACCTATAGCTTTAAGACGTCGGTCGGATTTCTCCTCCAAAGTATTTCTTCATTTCTCAGGTTCAGGGACGCTTCGTCTCTGATCTTTAGTAGAGCTTGAAATGTCTCTTTTGCAAATTATTATGATTATTCTATTGGTAGCTTGATTTCAAAATACCGGCTCGATGACGAGGCAATAGGAACAAAAAAAACGCTGGTAGTAAAGATTATACCTTTTCCTCTCTCCTACAAAGAGGGTTCGATCTATATCTCATTTATCGCCTCTGTCTATTAATCAACTCGAATCTGGCAGTATTTGCTAATCTTGAGATACCCTACAGGCTATCCTCCCTATATACTCTGGTTCTCAAGTCCTGTCAACTCCTTGATCTCACCGCCTTGTTGCTCAGAGCATTTTGAAAATTGAATTCGTTGTCTTTGTCCTATCTCCAGATCTTACGGAATTTCCAAACCCCTCCACCTTGAACGTGATGGAAATAAGTTGGATGAACTTCAAATTGGGAACAGAGCAGACCGGACAGAGATCCTCCAAAGCCGTAGGTAGTTCCGACTGGAGATGCGCTGGATGCTGGTCGCTCATGGTGGGACCCTTGCCCTTCGCTTCTCAATCTTTGTCCTCCTCTTCTGATCCTCCCATTTTGCGCTTTTTGAGTCCGCATTTTGGGCACAAGCAATCCTTGCCAAAGAAACGGCGGTCGTACAGAATGGTAATCTCTTCGCCGGCCTTTATAGAAGCTTCCTTACGCGCCCGTACCTTTAGAGTATCGCCAGTGCGGATCCAGCAGGCGTTTGGGAGGCAACTATGGTTGATGAATCGTACTGGCCCGACTATTACCATTGAATCTTCTGAGGGGGGCATGTTGAACGTGGAGAAATCACGCCTAGTATCTATGAGGAGCTGATCTTGGTCCGAGTCAATGCTGACTATGATTCCGTTCAGCCCGTCGACCCAAGCACCTGCTGAGATCTCTGTGTGAGCCCTGATCGCGGCCTGGTCCTTGACGCTCTTGTATCTGTTTGTCCCGCAGATGTCGAAAGCCCGTTGCGGCGACCAACTTTGGGCATAGGCTTGTATCAATTCATCGTGATTCTGGGGTCGATGACTGAGGCCCAAGACGGACGTAGCCAGTTCTAGGAGCTGTATGATGACTTTGGGCTCCATAGCACTGCTGCCTAACTGTAGGATTGTATCGGCAATGACAGAGGAAGATGGAAAACCTTCGTTGAATTGAAGAGGTTCGACCTCGGGGCAATGCTGTACTGAATCAGTAATGACACTGAATCTGCGAAGTGGGTACATCCTACCGCTTGGCACACAATACTGCCCAGGACATCGTCAACTTTGGTCAAGGCGGGTAACACGGTTCTGTTCATGGCCGGGGTTTGCGAAGACTGTAGAGGAAACTATTGGTAATGAACGCGGATACGACGAAAGTCTCGAGAACGAGGTAGGTATGGTGAGTATAGGATCTAGGCGGTATACTGTCATGACTATCGGACAATCAAAGATGGCTTTTTTTTGAGCAATAACAGGGTTAGTAAAATTGGGATTCCCGAACCGAGTGTTATCAAACTTGCGATTCCCCGAGCCGAGTGTTATTGAAGCGAAAAGAAACATGAAACTGTTGGAAGCGGCTTGATCCATATATATACTCGTCTACGTGGGCCGATCTTCCATTACTCTTTTGTTAATACATGAGAAACGGACTGGAAAGAAGAGCATTACAAAAAAGTAAATAGCGGGTAAGACTAGGCTCTTATCCATGCGAGCCTCTGAACGATGCATGGCTCAAGACTTGGAGGTGCTAAAGGAGAGAGTTGAAGCGCTTGAGGAAATAGTCGAAATCGTCAAAGCGCTCGAGAAGAAGGTTCGTCGATTATACTAACGAACCTTTTCCTCTAGTACGTCAGCCATTTCCTTGGAATCTTCATCTTGTAGGAGTGGAGCTGTCTGCTCCTAAGCCTATTAATTACGGCGAGAATCGAATAGCTTCAAAGAGATGAGCCTGCTAAGCGATAGAGATGATATCGGATTTCTCAGGATTGGGTCGAATATAGACACCCTGTTGCAAACAAAGCATGAGATGGTTGGCGACTATTTGGAGGATCGGAACGATGAGTCGCTCAGGAGGTTTGACCGGATGAAAAGGGGTATCGAAATCGTGGCAGCTTGTTATGGTCCCCGCGCAGCTCGATCTAACAAGTAACGGTAGAAGTGCGAGATAATAACTGATATATCACTGCTTGATCCAGGCCGTAGGCTTTCGCGGGATATCTTGGATTGGTTGCACGAAGGGAGATGGGACGAAAGAGGGTGATAGGAGATCAAGAGCCAAGACTCAGCCACTAACCGGCTGGGATTAGCCCGATGAGGGGACCTTGCGACTTCAATTGCGGGATAACTCGGATTCCCGGCCACAATCATCCCGTACCCGTGTTCCGTTTTCACCCCCTTGCCAAAGAAGTCTTCACACCCCTGTGCCCCCTTAATGCAACATTTGTTCAATTACCAGTCACTACTCATTACTTCAAGCCCAACCTCAGTCTGGAATATCTCTTAATGCCATCCGATCGATTGTGTATTCTCTGCGCGTCGTATCCAACGCCAAGACCTCAGCCTCGCCGAGACCGATACACGGCTGCATTTGCGTATAGTGCTTCCATGGCCCAAATAGACTGGAATAAATGCAAACGGTTGGATTATCGCACTATTGCGTCAATGTCCTATATGAACAATAGAATACCATCTGGTAATGTTCTTTATCTAGTAGCCTCATTCCTATCATTAATTGTCCAGTGTTGAATCGATGAAATTCAACACCAAAACATCTTTATACACCAAGTGTTGTGACACTGACATCTATGTACCGGGTTGACCAATCTCTCTTCGCAAATACCATGCATTTCGGCCTCGCACCAAATTCCACACGGTCGCGTCCTTACTATGGAATTCCCTTCTCTCAATAGCAGCATGATCGGCCGTGTCCTTGAATATAGACAATTGTGGAAAGACCTGCTATATCAGCCGCCATCAGATCGCCTAGCCCTCGTCCTGTGCCTTCTCGTGGTCCTCTGTCTGCTCATAGTCTCTCGAATCTTCAAATTCGTCGCTATCGCCTTCCATCACATCAACAACTTCGATATTCCTCTAAAAGCTCGATCATCACCTGGCAGCACCTCACCACCACCCCCGATTCCTCAAATAATTATCACGCCAGCAATCGAGATCCCACAGCATTTGCAATCGTCCCAATCGAGCAGAGCTACCTCAACCAATCACGGAAATACTCTCCGGGTTCCAAAATTGTCCGCCGCGCGACGCTCGACCCGAAAAGCCTTAACCCGCAAACACTTGGAATCGAAAACCGCAATGAGAAAACCCCATCTAAAGTCATTCGCCCCTCCGCAACTCCCAAAAATTCAAAAGACAAGCACGCTTATGGCCTCGATCCCCGAACACCTCTTCCTTGAAAGTACTGGCCAATCTGATGACGTGGGCACGCAAGGCACTGATAGCTAATTGCCTTGAAGGATTTGCAAAGATATTGGAAATCTGTTGGTTAGGTATACACGAGTAATTGTAGAAGCTCCTTGACCAGGAACATGTACTGCTGGGAAGGGAGGCTGTAGCTGTCAGCGTCGGAAGCCACAGTATGTAGTCAAAGAAAAATTGGAGTTTCCGTGGATTTGGTGATCGTAGTGGTGTGTATGGTGTTGTTTCCAAGGATTAGTTTAAGCTGCTAAAGTGATTTTATTGGGGGTTGAGACTCTTGTTATCTTAGTCACTAATATTCGTTGTGATGGTGTCTTCTAATGTCAGTGAGTAGGAGGTATTTGTGTAGCTACAAGCGAGACGTAACATGATCCGGCACCGTAGTCTCAAATTTCCTTATGACCGATAGTACCATTGAGCAGCCGTCTCACTTTTTGATGTCCGCATGGATCTTGGAGGGCGTAGATATTAGAAGGTGTACATATTGAAGTGGGCTAAGCAGTATCAGGTAAGAATCTAAAGAGATCACAATAATACTTAGGGACTTTGAAACGGTACAGGCGTCGAGCGGTTCGATCGGGTCCGGAGATCTCAAAGATAGGAGTTTACAGCGGCAGAGTGCGAAAACGTGGGGTCAATAGTAGTGGGATTAGGGAGAAAGCTAAACGGTTTAGGGCGTGGCATTTACTCCCGTGGAAAGCGTGGGGATCAGGTGGAGTATCTACGAGTTCCGTCTATAGAACTCATCAAGAAGAGACACGGAGGCAATACATGCCTAGAGTAGAGTGTTGGGAAGTGCAGTGTATAGAGAGAAGAATTCTAGATCATAAGGATGTCTCCAAATGATAGATAGGAGATTACTACTACCTATATCCGTCTGACTATAGCTTCTTCCTAGATTCAAACAGAAAATGGAGGATGTAGCATGTAGAAAGTCTACACCTCCTGCAGCATCAAACAAAGTTCGCGAGAACAAAACCAACTTGTCATATTAGGATGCTGGTAACTATCTCCTCTTATCGAGAAGCGTAACCCGGTAGACCCAAGCTACATGAATAGGAACAACTGCTATCAGTGATATCATTGCCAGCGGCTATTCTTTCGCAGACTTGCCAAGCATACACCTTAGATCTAGATCCTCCCAGAACTTCGTATTACAACATCAGATATTCGACATATCAACCATGATGCCCTTGACAATCAGAGTCTACAACAAAACCCTTCGATCCAACACAAGCCCTAGGTGTATCAATACGGAAAGCGGCAGAGGTATTGCTATAGTACGCCTCGAATGTGCATGTTGTACTGAGAACTGATAGGGTCAATATATGAAGCATTCTATTCTGATGGCGCGCAAGGGATCCAGACATAGAATGAGACATGTGATGAAGGCCTAGGGAGTGCTTAGGGAGTGCTTGCATGGAGAGAACTCAACCAAGAGTCGGCCGCTGCTCCTTGCATCTTGTGACCTGCCTTGTTCATTTCGGATCGGATGCATTGACACCAGTTGACCCCTCTCAAATCCATGTCTGACAATTGCTGGCGGGGGAGAGGCTTCTCTTCGAGTTTGTACAGAGCGGATACGAGTGTGTTGGTTCGAGCACTCTTACACTGTGATGTACAGATCTCAACCGAAGCAGGGTCCCCTACTGGCATCTCCCATTCCAAGAGCACCATCTGCTTTCCATGAAGTAAACCGTCTGCCAGGATACCCACAACACTGTAGCCGAATTTGCGCAAGTGTGTTGGGCGAGGGAAACTTGTGAGCTGTGTGGAAACCTCATCGGTATCCTCCTCTGTATCGTGATGTTCTGCCTCCGATTTGAAACCACTCTGATCTGATCCCTCAACAACATGTCCTTCCTCTTCTTCCCTGGCGTGTATATCCTTGTCGCCGGCTTTTGCCTGTCTACCATCCTCCACATCTACGTCCATGTCTTCTGCCTTTATCTGACGGCCGACCAGTTCTGCTAGTCGTCGACGTTTTGATTTGGTCGTCACCTCAACCGTCTTCTCATTATCGCGTGTGTGTTTAACCGAAGTCCTAATTTCATTTGGGTCAGGAACGGCTCTTGTGCTTGCTGCTACCACGGAAGCTTCGCTCGCGTTTGCCTTATTGGCCGCACGTGCTGCCTTTGTCGCTACTATGCCCGTGCTTGCGGCTGGGAGCGCAGAATGTTGAGTATAGGCATGGCGTTGCGGTTTGGACGGACTGTCCTCTGTCTCAGAGGGGCTTCTAGCAGGCTTGGCCGGAGCGGGGGATAAAGTGGACGGACTCTCCAAGTCGGGGTTTGATTCATCTGCTGGCTGCGGACTCTCTAAGTCGGGGTTTGATTCCTCTGTTGGCTGGGAGGATTCGGGGGATGTACTCCTTGCAGGCAGTCTGTTGGAAGATTGAGGTGAAGAGGTGATAGAAGAAGCAGGGACGGGGTTTCGATGGGCCTTCACGTAGTTGACCATGCCTAGAATGATAGAAAGCGAGCTACGCGCGAATGTTAGTAGCTCCTCTTGGCTCCACCGGTCAGCATCTTTCGGTACGTCGGGTAGAAGCTGGATAAGGTTCTCCAGTCCTTCAGCGAAGTCCATTGGGTGTTTATCATGGATTGGGTTCCAAGCTTCGGGGATCTCAATGTCGGCTATGTCTACGGAGACACGAATGGTGTGCCTAGTGCGGCGGTTCGACATGTTCGGCGCGCTGATTCTCCTGTGATATGAAGGGTGTATAGTAGCGCCAAGTTGGTGAAAAGAATGAGGTGGCTCCGATAATGACAGTACGAGGTATCTTCAATAATAATAAAATGACCGACGCTAGATGGTGGACATTGTGTTAGTAACTTGGTGGGCGGGAAATGGTTTCGACAATCGGAGAAACTCCGGGATCGAAGCTACGCTAACGTTTGATCGGTGTAATACGTTTTCGGCCTAGCTACTTATTCTCTTCCATTCTAACGACATTTTGAAACACCCGATTTGCGTCTATCTATTGTCACCGCTACCACAACACCTTACTGCCACACTGAAACCCTAGCCGCGAACAACCTTCTAGGATAGAAAGCCTAGTACTACCAAAGCTACCCTCTCTCAGTCCTAGAAAGCAGATCATCAATAATTAGAGATAGCGGAGCTTTTTTAGAAGAGCTAGCTGATACGGTACTAGTATCACGTAAAGCTAGCCCTACCTTAGACCTTAACGACAATCAAGAACAGTAGGAAGCAAGCTATGAGAAATTCTTAGTCTGTTTTCCCTTTGTCTTAAGCCTGAGCTTGACCTCGTCTTCAATATTCTATTTTAGTACAATTTCTCGTTTGAGTAAATGTTAGATGGTGCTATTTGGATCCCGGAGCTCTTCGTACTATTATACTCTTACCTAGCTCAAAAGCTTCTTGTAGACCTGGACGAAAAGGCGGATAGATCGACGGAGAACGGGAGCGGCACGACGGGCCGAGCCGTAGCGCTTATACAGAAAGATCGGCTCGCCACGGGAAAGTAAAAGCCGTGGTATAGCCTATCTAACGTGGAATCTGGGCCTGTCTTCGATATCTTGACTATACTAAGGATCTCATCTTGAATTTTGTGCCAAAATGAGAGGTGAGAACTATAAATAATAGGAACATAATAAGACTTGCATTGTACGCCCTAATTGATCGCAAGATACCTCTCTAGAGACTTCAGCAGCTGGGATTCCTGATTCCCGATAATTCTATCCTTCTATTTAGCAGCTAAGATATCGTCCGCACGCCTTCATTTTCCGTGCTTAGAAGATTTAAAGAACGCCTCCAACTTTCCGATAGTTTCAATTGCGGCTTTCTCGTCGTCGGTAAGTTGCACTTGTATTGCCTCAACCAAATTCATAACGTTCGTAAGAGTTTTCATCCGTGCTCCCTTGATCTCTACAGGAAAGTTGAGTATCCCATCCAACTTGATATATATATGCGCTGCGGCGGTATCGTGCTCCTGTTGCGCATACGTCTGTAAAAGTTCTATTGCGAAAGAATTGCGTCTATTGCTTCGGTAAGATAGGTCTTGTCAATAGCGCGAAAAATATTCAAAGTTACTACTGGAAATCCACACATGCGGTAAGAAAGCAAAAATCGGAGGACGAACTACGGATAACATACTAGTAGGGCTAGAGGGTCATCGTCCTAGTTTAACTAGGCTGCTGATACGAGAGAATCGTTATTGGCCTTCGGGAGATCTGGTGTTAGAGCGTCCGAACTACGGCTTGTCGCAGCTATAGTTATCTCTCGGACGGATGAGAAGTATGCGTCTAGTGTTTTGCTTATCTTGGTCGTTATACTCGAAACAATTCTAGTTTCGGTAACAAGTTCTTCAAATGTTTCTTGCAAAGCCTAGTGGTGATCTAATAGACCTAAATGGTTCTTAAGATATTCCAAAAACTTTGGAGGGGGATTGCTTAAAAGCTAGTTGCCTTGAGGTTTTGTATCTAGCACGGCCTGCGTGGTATTCTGGACTTTGGATATATAGGTCTTGAGTTCTGTCATAGCATCGCTTAAGGCTAGTTAATTCAATTATTATAACATCCCTTCTTGCGTGACAAGCAGGGTTGCAGCGGCGCTTTTAGCTTTGTCGTTTTACACGGGCTATTTAGAAATCAAACAGTAGATTGAAAGCAAAAGAAGGAAGAAGATAAGAAGAAGAACGCCCGCTATAAGTATCGGATTATAGGTACTAGTAATCCAGAAGATCTTTACTACCCCGTGACTCGTCGTGGGTTCCGGGACGCGAAAGGCGTGTGAGGAGTCAAGGCCGGGAAAGCGGATATATAGTAGCTAGTATAACTATTCGATCGTAGTATAAAATCGCAAGGAGCCCCTTAGTCTAGTAAGTCGTTAGTACCGAAGGCAGAAAGAAGAGAGGGGTGGATTTCGCGATAGCTATAGAAAAGTATAAGCTTTTATACTTTATAGAAAGGTAGTAATAACCCTACCAATAGTTTTTTCGGCTTGCTGTGTACAGTAAAATACACCGGTGCTTGCCTTGAGAAGCTCAAGTATACAGATTGCAACTAAGATGGGAACAAGATAGCTAATACCGTGACACCCAAGGCTTCCCGATATCAAGAAGAAATATGATAGCGCGGACATACCGTCGTCTATCTGAGACTTATCGGATATACCGGGCTTGCAAATAGCAGCTATGCCTCATATACTATAGCGTTTACTTTCTTCTTTTCGGATGATTGCGACAATGTCCCCAGAAGGGCTTTCCGAAACGCGACAGACAGAGAACAAAAACAAGGTACAGGAGAATAGAATGAACTAAGAAGGGTTATGGCGCTTAATCGATGATTGTTGTGAGTTAGTCGACGAGAAGGGTTTAGTATTGAGCAGAATTATCCCTACCTGCCGGTCTCGCTCTATACGCCTAGCGATATCGACGAATCGCGAAATTAATGCGTCACAGGGAGTGAACAAGCTTGTCGCATCTTAGAAGCTTTAGTAAACACCACGAACTTCATCCCCAACGTATAGATCGCGCCCAAGTTCCCAAGCTACAGGGGAAGTTCGGGATAAGAGTATCTTCTCGCGGCTAGGAAGAGACGTGAACCATAGCAAACGCTTTGGTTTGGTGTCCGGAACGGGGAAAACACCATTGAAGCCTATTTGTTGAACTCGGCCTCAAAATATGGAGTTATCAGATCCCGGGGTCGTTTGAAGCTAGGTTTATATATTATATTAGGGAGGTAGACAAAGCGTTATAGTCGGTACTATCTATACTGTGAGAGACATATCTCAACGCCTACGTGATACAGGATGCTGTCAAGAATACGAAGACCTTTATCTAGCCTTCCGCATCGAAAGCCTGCACTAGTGGTAAGTAATAATTGTTTCCTTTCTAGTAGGTCAACACCATCCTAAGATAGAAGAACTGATTGTTAACAATAAATGTCAGTAACGCCTATACAGCGATTATACCTTGCTATGAGCAATGGATGCTACTACTCTAACCTAGAATCGTACTTATTATCCCGCTCCTTGTTAAGCTCATTAGCTCCTTCCCTATCTAGCTCCCTAATAGAATCGGCCACTAATCGTCTCCAATCTGCCCTGGTCTACTAATTAGTAGCTAACCCCTTCGACTTATGGAACCTAATAAGATCCCTTGAGGTAGAAGCCGAGCATACGAGAGCAGTTATACGGGCCCTTAGGAAGACAGTGCAAAGCCATAGCAGTTATTGTCGATCTTGAGGAGCAACTAGAGAAGCAGAAAATGCGATTCTCAATGACTATCTAGATCGTTGGTTTGATGTTAGCGGTTGTCATGTATGCTTCGTTGAGGAAGACGGTACTTGGGAGTATTTGAGGCGGCTGTCCAAGGGCGTAGTAGGGGCCTAGGTTTTAGAGCCCTAATTCTTTCGTGGAGTGTTTAGTGAAGGAGGTGTAGCAAGGTTATAGTATTATACGTGACGTTGGCCGTATCAAGATAGCTTGCTCTTAGTGTTCGTGTAATAGGTATAGTACGCCTGCAAAACATGTTCTTTTCCTTGCTGAATTTCTTTTTAAGCCTATCGATCTGTAACTTCTAGCTGCCTTACTTATAGGAATAACCGTAATACATCCTTCGCCTGGCTATGATCTCGTGGATTATAAAGCTTGGGATGAAGGCGGGCAAATTCGTGCTAACTATCCGAAGTTAGTCTTTCTCTTTCCGCGAAGCTATAGAACTATGACTGACGCTAAGGTCCGGCTTTAGTGATAAACCGAAAAGAACGAGAGACGGACTAGCCGATAATGTAACTTCTATTTCAATAACTCGGGCAATCCCTTCATGGCTCCCTTCTCCCGAACTCTTAGCAATCCGGCTGTTCTTTGTCATCTCTCCTCCTCTGTAGCCCTCGATGAACAACTCTTTCTAAGTACAGCTTTCCTAGTTCGTAAGGATTGAGTACTGCATCCGTTGTAATCTGTCGAACCCGTCGAATCTGTCGAATCCGTGCCCAGTCAAAACTGTAAGCTATTAGAAGCTGCCCCTCGTTCGAGATTATTCTTATAGTGCTACACGCACCTGCAATCCTTCATCTCCGCAGCGGTGTACATCTTTGAATCTTGTTGTTTCGTCTGCTGCCCCTATAACCTCAGCTCTACTCGCATTTCGAGTTTATGCCCTATCCGTAGCTCTTCGCGCTTCTATAGCTGTTTGATCCCTATTGTTTGCCACTCTATCATACTGCTCTAAGCCTTCCAATTCTGGGATATTACACCCTTCCTTCGTAATTCTTGCTCCTACTCCCGCATTTCCCCTTTCTCCTATCCCCATTATCCTTTCTATGCGCAAACACCTAACTGATCCTATCGGTGTTGATAGCTTTCCAATGTCCAAATCGCAATTGAGCACAACGATGAGCCGCAAAGAGCTAGCGCCTGTCCATTTTGGTGCCTTTGTGGTCTGTATTTTTCAATCCCATCTATGGACGTATTTACACCATATTTGTGCCGTCGCAGTCTGGCGCAACAGTTGCATAATTCTCCGTTCCTCTTTTAGAATCTTACTAATCCTGAGATCCAGCAGCAACCCCGTTGGTCTGCAGCTTGGGAGATTTTCGGTTTCAACTCGAGGAGGGCGGAGGTAACGACAGCGGGGGAGATTAGAGGGGAGAGACGAGGCTAAAGTCTTTATATCCAGTACTTTAGAGCGTAGGAACAATCATGTTGAATATAAACGACCGTTTGAGTTGGTCTAAAGGGATAGAGTGAGCATCGAGGACACCGAAGGAGAATTCTTGCGCTTCTCGATAACACTCGGGGTTAGCAAAGAGCAACCCTGCGCCCCGCGATTCTCCTTGTTGAACTATGGATTATGTAGGGTAGCATATTACGCCACCGAGTAGCCACACCCTAAAAATCGAAAATCTTAAAAACTAAAAACTTTACCTACGTCTTTCTAAGTTTACTTACTACACTAAACCTTTCTCGATTTTTAAAAGAACCCGATAGGAAATTCTAATAAAATTTAATTAAATTTCCTAGCTATATAGATACTACGTTTCTATAAGTCTTCGAGTTTTTAAGTTTTTTATAATTCAAAATATATTCTTTTTTCTGATAAACCTAATTATAATATTCTAGTATAAAATTAAATTTTATAAAAATTATATAAAACCCTTCCTATTATACCTCGTATCTACTCTCTAACCTTTAAGAGTATTATCTTAAAGTTTATAGTATACTATTAGGTCTATATTCTTCCCTACGTCTTCGCTCCGCCTCGACGAGCCGCGAGAATAAAAAGAATAATAACTATAATAAGACTAGGTAGGAAATAAGGTTCTATAAAGGTAGAAATAGCTTCTATAGGTTAGTATAGATATACTA
>JEMP01000181.1:1455-13517 GCA_000738655.1 Venturia pyrina ICMP 11032 | reverse complement strand
GGTTACTAGCTATATATACCTTAATTATTCGTAAGATACTAGTATTAAGATTAGGGAATATCCTATCTTATATACTAACACGCTCCTTAGTAGTATCGTGAATCTAAATTTATACGAAGTAGTACGGCCTTTCGCTAAATTAGTATAGGCTACTAATACGATAATAGATTACGCCGTATATACGTAGATTCTAGGTCCCTATATTCTTAAGACTCTATTCTAGTTTAAGCCTAAGCGAAATGAATATAAACGTATAATTATAGTAGCGGATTATACGATTCGTTTATAATAATACCTAAAAAGAGACGTTTAGGTTTAGGATTAAGAGGCGTAGGAAACAGGAGGCGGACTTAACTATACGTATAGTAGCTAAATTTAGGGGAGGTTATATATTTTATAACCCTCTCTAAAAGCTAGAACTAGGCCCCGTAATACTCGTATTATATATTTATACGCGGGAGTCTAAAGCGATATTTAATATCTTTATAGAAACTTATATAGGCTATATACGCCTATACTAACCCGTAACGGCTTCTAAGTATATACGTACGTTTATAGAGTAGAGAATACTATTTCTTAGGTAAGGTGTCCGTAAGGAAAGTATTAAGCTATCTATATCTATACGTATCGTATTTCCTTCCTACTGTACCTATTATATATCTCTTATTATACCCTTATAAGTAGTACGTACGCCTACCTAAAAGCGAACCTCTCTCCTTTTAGCTCTTTCTATATAGCCTATATCCGTACGCGCCTACGCGTACCTAGGCGAACGCGTTATATTAAGGTACTTAACCTAACTTATATACAGCGTACGCGTAGGCGTTATATTAATATTATACTAAGACCTAGAGAGTTCTAGACGCCGCGTATTAGCTTCGAGCTCCGCTCGTAGCGAGCTCCCTATAAAGTACGTTCCGATCTAACTTCAAATCTACTCTTCTTGACACCTTATTGCGCGCGAATTTGCAACTCGGTGCCATGGACTTGCCAGTTAGGTTCCGAAAAGGTGAGCATTTTGTCCTTGCCTTTCCGTCAAGCTCTGTAGCTAGCCGGCAGGAGTACTACCACGGTCTAGCAGTGGATAGGATCTATGTTTCTGATATACGAGGCAAGCAGCGGGCTGATAATACGCTCAAGTCACGAGCGGATGCCATGAGAGAGGCTAAGAGTAAGAACCCGTTGGTCTATAGAGTAGAGACCATCGATATTATGCGTGGTGGGAACCTCCCTTTGATGGACGGACATGGAAGTCATGCGCAGTTGCCTGGGTTTAATAGATTGGGAAAGGAGTTTGGCGATGGGACTTTGAGGATGCAGTATTGGGAGAAGAGGGTAGTGCCGTTGGATATTCTGTAGATGTTTCTCCATACAAGAGATGCTCTATCACTCTCTGCGAAGGGCGATTGAAGAAGATGTTTAGTACCTTCGATGGTTATCATACTTATACTGTGGTATGGCGCCGAGCAATACCGTAATATCCATCAACCCGCGACGTTAGGCCCCTTGTGGGTCTAACCAAGGTTCAATACTGTGGTTTCGACATTCCATTATTACCGCTCAAACTTATGTGAGGATGCGGGATTGGCAGGGTCGTGTCACATTAAACGGCGAATCTTCGACAAGACACTCACACTGAATGGGCGAGCCATGACACAGAATGGTCCTCTCTTCGATAGAGGTGAGCGACAGGGACTCCATCCCCCGGCGCATCATGATATGCTGACGGCGACAGACATTCCATCATGGGCTGATATCCCAACCGCCATCCTGCAATCCGAACTAGCCAGACGGCTGAATGGAGACGTCCCAGAGCGGCCGGTGTGCGGTGGAAAGAACAAGGGCAGCTACAATACGCCTATCCATGTTGGCGCACTCATCCTCATCCTCGCCCTGAGTACGATAGGTATGGATGGTTACTACAACTGCTACTCTACACTATCGCTAACTCGATACTACAGCGTGCGCGTTTCCCATCATTGCCCGTAAATATCCTCACCTCCCGATACCTCACCAGTTCATCTTCCTCTCGCGCCATTTCGGGACCGGTGTCCTCATAGCTACGGCCTTCGTACACCTATTTCCTACCGCGTACATTTCGCTAACGGACCCATGTCTCCCTTCGTTTTGGAATCAGCGGTATCCGGCGATGCCAGGTCTAATCGCTATGATCTCGGTCCTCACAGTGGTAGGTATAGAGCAGTTCTTCGCCATGAGAGGCGCTGGGCATTCTCACAGCAGCGACTTTGGAAGAATACCTGATGGAGAGGAAGAGGATAGTCACCATGGACACCACCAGCCATTGAACGGCTCGGCGCAATCGGGCGAACGACCGAAACGCTACAGGAACAGACCCAAAGGCATGGCGCTAGGTGAAATGTCTCGTTCGAACGAAAACCTGATGGACGGCCGTTCTCCCTCTATAGGACAACCATCACCTGTCCCGCCACCAATCTCGAAGTCGAAAGATAACACCTTCGTATCAGATTCGGAGGACGAGCTCGACCTCGATGAGCTGGACGAGCTAGGGGAAGCCCCAGGCACTGGCCTTTTGAACGGCAAACCATCCCGCTCAGAAAACACACACCAGGACCCAGACCTCCATTCCTCCGACCCCAGCGACCACGCTGCTCACCAAAAGGCTCTGTTACAATGTCTCCTATTGGAGGCTGGCATATTGTTCCACTCGGTCTTCATTGGTATGGCGCTTTCAGTCTCGACTGGTCCTCCTTTCGCTGTATTGCTAGTTGCAATATCTTTCCACCAGACTTTTGAAGGGCTAGCGTTGGGCAGCAGAATATCAGCATTACAATTCCCAGCTGGGAGTATGAAGCCTTGGCTTATGGCTTTGGCGTACGGGACTACAACTCCAATTGGGCAGGCCATTGGATTGGCAATCCACAGGCTGTACGACCCGGAGAGCATGACGGGCTTGCTAACTGTGGGCATGATGAATGCTATTTCTTCAGGGCTACTTCTCTTTGCGGGGTTGGTGGAGCTACTGGCTGAGGATTTTTTGAGTGATGGCAGCTACAAAACATTGAGAGGGAAGCGAAGACTCCAGGCTTGTGGCTCGGTGGTGGCAGGCGCTTTACTTATGGCGTTGGTAGGCGCTTGGGCATGATCTAGCTCAGGTTAGAGGCGGATTCTGTATGTATACGGGACATTTAGTTTGGTCTTTTAATTATCAAGCATAAGTTGTATTGGGTAGCGTTCCTAATACATATTGTGGCATCGGTCTACTAGATGGATTGCACCGCAAATCGATCGTTTTCTTCAATTCGACGGTTTTGAGACATTGGTGCTGATACTGGTTTCCGATAATCGAGAGTACTACTAACCACTGACTTGTTGAATTCCAGCTATGAATGCCTTCTTCACTGCCAAACTTAGTCTACCAGGCGAACGCATGTGCCTCCTGCAAATGAGACAAGCCGATCCTATCCCTGATATGGCAAGATTGCCAGTTCGATCCCTCCTGAAGCTCTCCCATGACCTCTTCTTTCATTACGAACCAATCCTTTCCCGCTTCAGGTCCCTCCAGAACAGCCTCGACTCGCTTCGACAAATCTTGCACCTTCCAGGTTCTACCCACCAAAGGCAACCGCTCAAGCGGGTGTTCATGTACGTAGACGAGGAATGGCATACCTTTTTCTTTTAACGACGAACGAGAGCTTGCCCACCAGACGAATCGAACGAGCAGGATGCGTTGGCTTGTTCAAACATATTATACCTCTTAAGAAAAACTATTGGATGGAGACACAATTCTGCCCATATACTTTCAGAACCCACCATTACTACCCGTATTGTGACCTTATTGCTTCATACACGTTATAACACCCCAATTCTCACACCGCAATCGCCGTCAAATCTTGCTTGACGAAGACCCCAAAGCCTCGCTAATGGTTCCATCCGAATGCCTCTCTGATAACATCGATCAACTCCACAGTCTTCAACGTATGCCCACGAAACTCATACTTCCACTTCCGAAACTGGGGAGTCCTCACCAGCTTCGCCTCAGCCCAGTCAAGCCAGCGCCTCAACATCTTGTCCATACATCTCTCCACAACAGCTTCAACATCACCAGTCAGATACAAGTGGACCTGTTTGAGCTTGGCTGCCCAAACCTGAATGTCGTTCTGCCAGATATCAAATTGGCCTCGGTTCTCGCAAGCTCGGCTGAATACTTGCCCATCGACCCTAGGAATCGTCCAAGCTTCGGTGAGTATGGTGAGGCGAATGTCACGTGGCAGATGGAGAAAAGTGATGTCTCGAGGACAGCCGCTGGGAGAATCGCTCTCATATTGAGGGATAGGTTCGAGCTTCTGGGGGGCACCGCGGCTGCGAGCTATTCGGAACTTGGCGTTGCGACGCTGTAGCTGGAGCCGATGCTGCTCTTCTGTATTCTGGTAGTCACGGCTCCGGTGCGTCCTTGATGTTTCTGGAATGCAGAGGTTAATTAGCCATGTCCTGAACTTGAACAGAATGGGTAATTTACCTGTCTTCTTCTTGCGCCACTTTGCCGTGCCCATTGTGCTGATGTGCATAAGTAGGTAATCTGAGACGATGAGATGGAACCGTCCCATACTTCGTTAATCTGCCGCCTACCCCTGATCTGGAGTTGAAGAAGGCACAATCGGGACAATTGTTGTACCAATGACGTTCTTGCCTTCATTTCGAAAATAACCAGACTAGAATGATGCTTCCGGTTGAGACTGACATGGACACATTGCTGGCGAAACAAGTTTTCAAGTCGCGAGAAATTCAAATTTGGTGATATCAATCTAGCAGAGCGCAAGCTTGAATTTGAACTTGTGCACGACTCCTGGAGGCCAGGGAAAGGCACTGGCTTCATGAAGCCGTGGTAACGTCTTACTTCGAGCTTGCTCACGCTATGCGGAGGGTGGTAGCAAGAACGTTAGTTTTCATGTTCTTCATATTCATACATACAGAAGCACTAAATTTGGCATCTCAAAGCTCATCTTTGTTAACAGAAGTGTCCAAGACTTTCTTCTTGGGATTCCTTGGTACGTCACCTCGCTCTTCCAAGATGGTTCCATCGCCTCTCTTGACAGGCTCCTTTTTCTCCTCTTCATTCTGCTCGTCCACCGCAGGCTCTCCTTGATCTGTGGTCTCTGCTCCTGTGTCCACCATTCTCTTCTTGGGATTCTTGGATGCGGCTCCCCGTTCCTGCAGGGTCGATCCGTCGCCTCTCTTCCCCGGTTCGTTCTTCCCTTCCTCGGCCATTTGTCCAATTTTCTGTGATAAACTGCCGTCTGGGCTCGGTTCGTATGGTGACTCGCCGCCTATGCCAACTTGTAGGTGCGATTGCTCCCCTGTAATCGTGTGCGTGATCGGTGGCAGTGCTTCAGGAGCACTAGACTTGACGTTCAGATCCGTCCCAGTCGATGGTGTTTCGCCTGCCAGACCGACAGCAGAGAAGACTGTGCCAACAAACCAATAACAGACTTTCAGTGGAAACCACACGAACAACCAAAGAGGACCGTAGACTATTCTCCTGTAGAATAACCAGACTATCGTGATTATAAGTATCCACTTCGCTGTGTCAAGGTACCAGGTGTCAGTCTTCTGACTCTTCAATAACGTGGAGACGAGACCTTTCGAGGATTTGAGGAGATGATCAAGGTTGCTGTAATTTTCTGCTAGCTCATCAAGCTGTGCTGTTGATCGATCGAGAGTCTCTTGTGCGAACCGTGACCGTTGTAGCTCTGTGGAAAGAAGATTTTGGGTCCGTCGAAGGGCAGCGGTGACGTCGCTAGATGCGTCTACCAAGATTTCGTCTTCGGTAAGCTTTTCTGGACCTCGGCGACGAAATTGTGTTTGCAGTTGTCCCGAGGAGGACAGGTCGTTGGTAGGGGTGCTGGTACGCGATGGTTCTTGGTAGGACTGTATGAGTAGTTCTCGTTCTCGTCGTTTGGCTGAGTCTGAAGCCCGTTTTGCGTGCAGTTGTGCTGATCGAAACTGTGCTCTTGAAGTCTTGAGATCTTCGGCCAATCTAGCGACCTGAACTTTAGCTCGCAGCTTCTCTCTTTCCCTGTCCTTCTCCCGTGAATTGTCCTTTTCGCTATCCTTCCTTCGTAACGTATGGGACGCGTGCTGTGGATCTTGCCACGCCCAATCTACAACTTCCTGCTTTAGCAAATCGAGCTCTTCTTCTTGCTGCTTAAGACTTTCGTGTATGTCGCTGGTGAGTTCTATTCGAACGTCGCCCTCTTCAGTGTCGAGGGGTACAGATCCCGGTTGGAAGGAGAGTTTGGACAGGCGTTGTATCAACTGCAGAGTTGTTTTGTGAGATTCGCAGAGGGCTGAAAGTCGAGCTGTAATTGTAGTCATGGTCGTGGTTGAGGAGAAGAGTCAAGTGGGAGGTCGATCTAGATGTGGGAAATACTATGTCATCGGTTTGCCAGGTTGGCCTTTTGGAAATCGAGAGAAAGCAGTCGCAAAACTTGCTTCAGCTTGACATCGAGCTCACCAACCCTCCAGAGCTCGAAGTTCTCAAGAGACACTGGGATCAAAGCGTGTTTGTGCTGAACTCAAAAGCGCAGAGCCAAGCATTTGTATAGATAATTTCGGAGGAGAGGTTCGCCGACAAGGACGCGCAGTTGAAGACCCGATTTCCCTCGCGCAGCCGTTCGAAGAATTTAGTGAGTGCAGCAATAACTCCCACGAGATGACTCCGTAGTTGACAATATCAAAGTAATAAACCCCAACCAGGTTCATCTCCTTTTTTACCCAACCCTCCCGGCCCATAATCCACCATGATCCCACGATTCCTCACCGATGTCACGATAAAGTTCAATCCTTTCTCGCCCAGATCCAAAGCCGCACGCATATTCCTCTCATTGCTACCACCGAATGCGCGACAAACGATGAAGATTTCAGTGGCACAATTACCAAGAGCAAGTGAAGAGAAGGCGACATTGGCCATAAAGTTCAGTAGGTGGTTTCCATTATTTTCTGGGCAGGAGGCTTCAAGGATCTATGACTGATACATCTGGTAGAGGATGGAAAAGAAATGTCATTCGATCCCGAAACAGTCAAAATTAAGAAGGTCGTTGAAGAGGTGGATAGGCACTCGAGGTTATTGGCTCGCCAGGAGGAATTGACTTCTTCATGATTGGGCGCACTATCTCTTGAATCACGCAGTCATGTTCTCTTGAATCAGTAATCACGAAAGATACCAATAATGTGGTTGTTAGAGAGAGACAGAGAGAGAGAGAGGCACTGGTGAACTATGCATTATGCTTTGCCTATGTCTTGGGCTGCCAAATGGTCGATACGACTCACTGGGAAGAATACACAGATGCGACGGGATCATCCAAATCGAGTTGTCGTCGATGCTGAATATCAGGGTCGGAAAAATCAGCGTTACTGAATTTTGTACACAGTGGTGGTTGGGCATCGACTCCTCTGGTATTGCTGGGATTGTATATCTACGAAAGACCCTTGAAATCCGAACTCCCAATTGCAAATTTTGTGTGGAGCTCCATCCTTCCAGACGATTTGCGAGTACAAAAGGAACTGTGTACGCAGCTGCCAGTCTCGGGCTACTCGATGTATGATCTATGATGGGGCGCCAGAGATGAAGAACCACTTGTCGATGCTTGAGTCAATCTCAGCTGGTGCCAGATTCTCGCCGCGTGGGATATTAAGAGTATTGGCCTCAACACGGTTGGGAGAGTGTCCGACGGTGGTGTTGGCACTAGACATTCACAATTAGTATTCAAATTTGACCTGTATGTGACCATAACTTACAGAGAGATCTCGCCTGGCGGGGAGCGGCCCTTGATGAGTTTGTCCCATGCCTCAGCGCACTCACGAACAATGTCCATGGCATACCTGCAGGAGTCAGTATATGCCTCCAATACCAGTATGTTTTCAGACATACTTCTTGTTCTTGCATTCACCTGAGAAGGCAAATTGGTTCTCTGGCTTTCCGTCTGGGATTTTGTAGATGCGGAACCACTCGTTGGTAGCCCTCAGGAGACCTGGAAGATGACGCTCGACATCCTCGACATCGTTGAGCTTCGCGGCCAATGGGTCCTTAACGTCGATAACCATGATCTTCCAGTCGGTCTCCTCCTCGTCGAGTAGAGCCATGACACCCAAGACTTTGACCTGCTTGACCTCACCAGGCTTGGCTACAAGCTCTCCGATCTCGCAGACGTCGAGAGGGTCATTGTCACCCTTAGCCTTGGTCTCCGGGTGGACGACGTTTGGGTCCTCCCAAGTCTACGTCCAAATCAACTTGAAATGCATTGTGATATAGTGAGGTCGTGGGCTTACTTGAGGAAAGGCACCATAGTTCCAGAGGTAGCCCTTGTGTGGGAAGCAGTTGCGAACGAATCGGAGTTTGCCTTTCTTGATATCCTGCTTGATAGGGTTGAGGGTCTCCTCTTTGGAGATCTGACCGACAGTTGTGTCAGTTACTGTTCGTGTTGGGATTGTAGAGACGGGATATGGAAGCAATTGGCCTGCAAGTCGAATGGGGCTTCTAGTGTTGAAGAGTACTCACCTCCATCTTAGCATTGGTCCAGCGGGGCACCTCAACGATCATGTTGAGGATAGTCTGCTCCTGGTTGGCATAGAGGGGTATGTCGTGGAAAGGCGAGACGGGTTTGCCATTCTCCTCAATGAAAATGCGGTGCTCGAGGGTGTTTGGAGCACCAATCTTCCTAACGGTGTAGTCGGCCATGTTTGCAATATGAGGCAGTGAGGTCGTTGTTGTTGATTGCTGTAGGTGTTGTTGGATTTGTCCAGCCCTGGAGTGAATTTTGGCTAGTGGGGCCAGTTTGCGAGATTTCGTCACAGCAGAACACCACCAATTGGTGCTGCTGCTGTACCACGAGGCGGTCTGTAAGGAACGGAGTCTGCAAGAAGAGCCTCTGTGTAAAGCTAAGAAGCGGACGAGGAGAGGCTGTATTGAAAGAAGAGTTTTCATGCGGCCTAGCTTTGAACTTCCAGAGATAGGCACGTAGTAACACACGAATTACCTCGGACAATAATGTGATGGAATTGAGTCTACAATCGGGCCTGGCCTGGACTTGCGTCAATTGGTTCAGCGGACGGGAGCATTTCCACACGGCTATACCCGTTACGGATCTGACACTCATCAGGCTGGAACCCCTTCCCATATTTTAGGGCATTGGTACCACTGTCCTGTGCCTGTGTCCCTTGAGATGTGCCCTTGTCGATCTCCACTCTCCGGGTTTTCAAGACATTTGGAAGCTGTCATAAAACTTAATACATGTATACTATGATGGACGCGATTTCTCTTCCTCTACCTATAAATGACAGCGAACTGTTTAGTACAACATATTCGGCTTCCAAAATCCTGCAAAACCATCCTCCTCCTCTACCTCTTCCACGAATTTCAGTTGCTCCAAAGCTTCTGCTTCATCTCCCTCCATATCAGTCATCAGAGTTTCACCCATCGAACTGTGTTGTATGGTAGGGTGATTATGGGTCTCATACCTCGACCATCGCGTTGGTACGGAGGCCTGCGGATGCTGCACTTGCTCGCCGTAAATTGTCATATCTGGGCGTACATAATGCAAACTCTCGTCGTCATCGTCAGATTCATAGGTGTAGTATTGCTCCTCCGGCGTTCGTGTATTTTCCATTTGTGAGACGTGTTTATTGAAAAGAAAATCCTCTTGCTCGTTGAACAACACGTCTTCCTCCTCGGCCTCCGGGTTATTCCCAGGATCTTGATGGACATGATGGGGACCTCTGATCGTGCTTGCATAATTTGTACTTCCGGATATAGCTCTGCAGTCAAGACGTAGAGGCTGCAATCGTGTAGTGCGGACCTTGGAGTCTGTATGGTATGCAGAATGACAATCATTAAGAAGGTTTGCAATCGAAGCCGAAGTCGGTTCCTGGCTGTCCAGGACTGGTGCCGACTTACCAGCTTGTGAGATTTTGAAGCAATTCGAGTCAAGAGGCTTTTCCTGCTGGGCTGCTTTAGTCGGAGTCATGTTGGCCGCCGACAGCGAATGAGAGTCAATGCTCCGAATACTACCTTGAGCTGTAGGCGGATGTGATCCTGATGTCGCTCTCTCCAAGATAGTGCCCCTGAGCTGATTGAGACGTGGGAAAGAAGAGCTTGTGGTCACGTCACCAGGTATCAGGTTTGTGTTTGAGCTGGTAAGGTTTAGCTGGCGGTCTCTCGTGGTCTGGCTCCTGATGACTTGTCTCTTCTCGACCAAATCGTAAGGCCTCAGGTCATAGGAGGACGCTCTCACTTTCTTTCCTGGTAAGGAAGTGGATACCGATTTATATCCATAGGCTTCCAGATCTGGCGTTGAGGCAGGTCGAATAATAACAGGCCGACTTGAATGACGTAGAGAATCGGACCATGTGAAATACGTATTCGAGGTGGACCGCCGGTAAGATTTTTTGTCAACGAGCTCAGGTGCCGCAGGATTTTCTATGGTAGGTCTGATTGACGGCACAGCTGACGACTGTCTCTGTAGATCAATGGGCTGCATCTCGTTCCTGACGGGCGCATCCTGAATTGTTGGCTCATTCAGTGACTTCTCTACCAGAGGCGGCCTCGTGGGCGCAAAATAGGAAGATATCTCTTCTTCGGTTGCGCGCTTCCCATCCTTCTTCCTTCGTTTGCGGGTTTCTTCGGTATCGGCAGATTCTTCAGCAGCAAACCTGCGTTTGGAAAGAAAATTCATTTCAGAGAAAGCCAGATCAGGGACTGCATGACCTTTAGGATTAATGCACAAACAACACTCGTTATCGAACACTCACGACCCCGACCCCGAAATGGAGATGACGCCTTGCCCTTCTTGAATATTCCAACATTTGCTCGAGGCTGCAGCTACTACTTGTCAACTCTCGATAATAGCCAAGTCGTGGTATAACGGCAAGCTCACTGTTAGTCGTTCACGCGGAACGTTGGCTGCATGAAAATTGCGGACAACCACGGGAGCTGATCTATCTTTTTTCGATCTCTTTGCTTCCTTGCCCTTTTTCGCGGCCTTTCGCTTTGGCTTTTCACCATGCTGATGCGTTTCTTGTTCTCGTGGCTTGGGGTCGTATAGATCTGCTTTCGTCTTATGTCGTTTCCTCCTCTGATACGGATTCGCATCACTCTCGTCCTTATTTTCAAGATGCGACAAATGACCTGCGTTTTCAGAGGGCGCGTCCCTAACACTATGTTGGTGCGCATATTGAAGATTGTGTCTTGCAGGCACCTCGGTAAGTACATCTTCTGGAGCTATGATGGAACTGTCGTTGGAAATATCCTGGTGTCTTTTCACCTTTCTCTTCTTGAAGCCTTCCAGATCAGCCACAGCCACAGGCGCTCTTCCATCAGGGTTCCCAGGGATCCCAGGCTGATCGCGTCCTCTGGCCGGCCCCACCTCTGCTAACCATTTGTTGATGTCCATCGCAGGTTCAGGTGTCGCACTCACGACAGCTGGTTGCTTTCTGTAGTTCTAGCGCATGCAAACGATTCGGGTAGGTAACTGATGATGATTCTCACTAGATCAGACATAGCTAGAGTGGGCGCGCGTCTGAGGCTCAAAAAGATGTGATCGCTCGTTGTTGCTACATTAGTATCATGCAATTAGAAGAAAAGGGAAGTCACGACCCACGACGGACATAGAAGTACAGTGACAGCCGCCATGGCTCTATTAGTACTCCATACCTTAGCTAGATAGCATCACGCCCATCGCCTATGATTTCTAGACTTGTTCGCAACGGCAACACTCACGACATACATCGTACATACATAGCTGCGAAAGGTGGGGTCTTTAAACCGTATTTGTTCTAGACAACCTCTCTACCGCAAATTCTCCATTTATATGCAATACCTCCCTATTAAACAGTCGTATACCTATAAAACCGTATTATATTATATCCGCTTCTTCTACGGTTCTATTATATTACGTTAACCCTAGTAATAATACTAATCTTATATTTCCGATTCCTCTATATCACCCCCTTAATTTCCGTATCGGAGATGAGGTAAACCGATTTATTATAGTTTATATTACCTACTATTTATTCTACCTTACCGAAAT
>JEMP01000180.1:0-19529 GCA_000738655.1 Venturia pyrina ICMP 11032 | reverse complement strand
ACGTTAATACCTACCTACTAGCCTGTAGGTATCTTAGTAAGCATACTAACAGCCCCCCTTTTCTCTAGATCTTAACCTAATTGAGACTGTATAGAATCGGATAAAAGACTAGATTAAGGCTATATACGGGTTTGAGAAGCAGTTCTCGTACGATAAGTTGAGGACCGTGGTAAAAGAAGCCTAGGAAGCTATTTTAGAAGAGTTCTTAATAGGACTACTAGAGACGATGCCTACACGCTATTAAGTAGTAATTAACGCGGAGGGTTTATTACCGATAAATGAAGCCCTGAGGATCACTGCATTAGCGTGAGGCTAACAACTATTTCGCTGGCAACCACAGTACTTTCTCGTAATGTGCTTGCCACATTTATAGTCATCCTTCACAGCCTTGCATCCAGCAGGCTGAGTTACAATCAGCCACTTGCAGTTCACAGCCGTAGTCCAATAACCAGTCTCGATGGCACAGTTGAGTCGTTGATGCAGTTTGCCTTGCACCTCGTCCTCATAGTACAAAGGCGGTTATCCTGAATCTCGCTTTCACTTCACATTCAGCAATCACTGCAAGTTGATAAGGGCATGATGGGCTGATGAAAGTAGGATATTGTGCAGTTTCTCAAGACTACCAGAATTCTACTGCAGTACAACACCGAGTCTGCTTCCAGTCGTCGCTCCTGTATAAACGAAAATGGGGGCTTGTGGTGCAAGTCCCAGTACAAATTAAATACGACATCCCAAAACAGGAAGGTAAAAGAACAAATCAACCTGCCTCCTCCGCAAACGCCTCAGCGCTTACCCGTTGCTTATACAATTATAAGCAACAATCATATGAAAAATAAAGGAGACCGTAAACAGCTCATTAACCATCGCTCATTAATGATTCAGCCGCTGCTTTCACCAGCTGATCAACAATTCATTCTACTCCAACGAGTTGCAAGATCAGAAATCCCAGAAGCTCTTCTGTTCTTCTTCTTTTCTTGACTGAGAAATGTTATTCTTTCGGCGAGGGTTGACTTCTTCGGGTTCTGGGTCGCTATCATCCCCAAAGCCCCACCGTCTGGCTGTGCCCTTAGAGCCACCCATACCATCGCCACCAGTCTTGATTCCTCGGCCAGTACTGATTGGAACATTCTCTTTCTTGCTACTGGCGTTAGGGCTCTCGTCATAGGTATCCCAGCTCGATGCCATTCCCTTGAGTACCTTAGCCTGATTCTCGTCAGGTTTGGTGTTCTTAGTGGCCTTGGCTGTGGAAGGAGATGCATCCGTGAATTCATAATGATTCGAGAAATCCTTGTCACGACCCTGCTGGTTGACATTCGTGATCGTGGCAAGTGGCTTCTTCACTGTGTCCTCGTCGTCACTTCCCAGAACATGATCTTTGTAGAGACCCATGCCGCCCGCGTGTGCGCGGTACTTGGTTTTATCAGCTGCTGGCGTGTTTTGGTCGTTGAACTGGAAATGGGGTTCAGCGTCAGGACGGGCTGCGTGAACCACAGGACGAAAAGTTGGAGACTTCTCCACCTGCTGTTGCTGCGTAAGGAAGCTTTCTTTAGCTTTGTACGGCGACTTGGTTTTACTTACATCATCCTCCCATGCCATTGTCCTCATGTCGTGTGGGCGGGCCTTGAGTGTTGGCTTTTCGGGAGTCACGAAATCAGCAAATGCCCATTGCGACTGATGTTTGACATTGTAGTGTTGCTTGCCCTGAGGTCCAGCTTCTTCTCCTTGACCGAACTCAAAGTGTTTATACTTCTTTGGGTTTGTCTTCTTGTCCGGCGTCGTTTGATCAATCTCATTGTCATTCTCGTCGAACAAGCGAATAGGCCCGTAGTGGCTGCCAGCACCACTCTTCGGAGCGCCACCGTTGACCTTCCGTGGGGATTGGTTGCGGGCTGCGGAGCCTGGAGCGGAAGGGCTATCATCTCCAGCAAGGATTTCAGCAAGGTCGCGAGATTGAGGCTTTGCAGAAGATCGGGGTGCAATTGAGGGTCCAGTATGGCGCTCAGTCATGTCTGGCTCTCGTGGGGTGAACAGCGACAGGCTTGCGTGAGGGTCGTTGGTGGCGCTGGTCGTGCTACCGCGGGACCGCGACTGCTCTAAGCTGGAGGCAGTCGAACGTCTTGACATGGCTGTGGACTGTTGTTGCTCATCTGTAGCACTGTTTGCGATCAGACGCGCCTGGTCGGCACCATCTCGAATAGGCCAATTCTTAGCGCGCGCGCCAATCACTTCCACCTGCTTCAGAAGCGAGCCTTGGTCCCAGTATAGGCGGATTTGGCGAATCTTGTGGTCGGCATCAAACTGGACAATATGAATCTATCGGATGGTCAGGTTTGTACACAGATTTTGGTAGATGGTGGTTAGACGGCGCTAAAAACATACCACTGGAAAATGGACGACCTTGTCAGACAGAAAATTGTCATCCAAGCCTGGTAAGAAAGCACCGCCTCCGGCAATGAATTCAACAGTAGTGTCCACATCGACACACAAGCCGTCGCTGCTGGCGATTGTGCTCAAAACGCGTTCGCTCTTCTTGGTCAACAGCTTCCGTTGCGTGGCTAGGTGTTTGAGAATGGCAGTGGGCTCGTTGACGGTGACCAGAGTGGGTATATAGTTGATAGAGGCATTGTCTGCAAGCGCGCCGGTGCTGGGACTTGCGAGGAAGGCCTCGTACTTTGCTTTGAGAGAAGTCATATTGGCGATAAAATGACACGCGTTGTGGTGGTAGAGTGATGTTGTTGTTCCAGGAAACAAAACAAAGCGTCGGGAGCGAATGCAAGGCAAGGATGTGGTTTGCGGGGAAGGTTCAAGGTGTACGACAGGAGCTATGCAAGTAGAAGGTCGTGCCTAGGGAATACTAAGTCGACTCAGTGTAGTGTTGAAAATGGAGAGAGAGATTGTAGGGAGGAAGCGTGTTGCGCACAAGGTGTCACGATTGATGACAGGAGCAATCTCCTGCTGGAGAAATACCCTTGTCCCTTGGTTTGTTGTGTTCATCCAATTTCTCTCTGCATGCAGGGGTTTCAGCTTCACGTTCACGTTCACCTTCACGTTTCAGAGCCCAGAGCAGGGTAAGGTTGATTTAGAGGGTTTTAGTTTACCGTTTGGTTGTGGAGTGCCATTGGTTCGAACCCCGTTCCCAATCATTGGAACACGTCGTACTGGTGATCTGGACCGAGTAATTACCTATTATGTAATCTAAGGAGGTACCATAGAATACGAGCTGTTATACAAGCACACAGGCTTTATCCTATTCGATTATAGAGTGCCATTGGTTCGAACCCCGTTCCCACCTGTAATCATTAGAACTCGTCGTACTGGTAATCTATACCGAGTAATTACCTATTATATAATCTTAGGAGGTACCATAGAATACGAGCTGTTATGCAAGCACACAGGCTTCATCCTGTTCGATTATGCATGGCCTCGCATGTATGCATGCTGAACAATGAATGAGGCTCAAAATCGTGCATACCTGAGGTCTGTAACAACTTCTCCTATTGTGGGGTGAAGGCGGAGTGTGGAGATGCAGCCGTAATCCTTGATTCGATCTCCCAATTCCTGGTCTGTAACCTGAAAGCATTCTTTCTACCAAGGACATGAGCATCAGTATCATCATTATCAACCCGGAGATCTGCTCCAAGAAACCCGGAAAGGCAGACAGGGTGATCGCTAGGCATTGATACTGCAATATTGGCCTTCACTTATTAATATCAGTACTTTCCCCACTGGTTGAGATGCAGTGCTAGTTGGGTATGAGGATTCTGCAGGCGATCGTACTCCTGCATACACTACAAGCCCCTTCTTAGCGGCACATATGCGCCCTATCCAAACGAAGCTTGATGATGGTCTGCCAATGCTCTTCTCACATGATGGTCTGCCAATGCTCTTCCATTCTCACATGATGGTCTGCCAATGCTCTTCTCACACGGACTGCCGAATGCACCACGCGCAATTTCCGACATTGCAGCATCGTGTACGTGAGCGATTATTACTGTGTAGGCTTGTGCTTGTTCTTCAAAACGACAAGGTGGAATACCTTATTCAGCATCGTCAACGGCTAACCATCCGAGAAATTTTCCACATCTCTACAACTACCATGACCGACAATAATCAAAGACACGACCCTAGCTCATAATCCAACAACCACAGATGAGTCCACCAGAAGCTCAAAAAACACCCACACACATCCCACTGTATCAACCTCTCATCCCGCTCCATAATTTCCAGTCGAAGAACGCAGAACCCAGAACAAAGCACAGATCTCGCCGATGATGTTGACTCGAGCACTCCGCCCGCTCGAACCGACTCGGAGTGGTGGTCCTAGGTACGGTCCACGGTCCACGGTCCACGCCGCAAAGCCGCACCAAGGCGAAACACGTCAGAAATACCACGACCAACCAAGGACGCCCTTTCACACAAGCGACGGTACGGGTGATGCAAGATCAGGTGGGACATTCTTATTGGAGCAGATGGACGTGCACCACACCAAAAAACAGCGCGCAAGCCACTTCAACACGGTCCATGAACGGAAAAAAGGACAAGGGAACAGGCCGAGCCGCAGAGTTATACGAATGCCCAACGAGCAAAAACGAATTAATACGACATGAATGCAAACATGATCGCGAATGGAAAGTCTATGACCTGAGTGTAACATTAGAAAGCCTCTAAGTAACGCAAAGCCATCAAAACAAAGCACGCGATATTGGTATCTTCTAAACATATCGGCTACATGAGCAAATGACAAAAAAGCAAAATGACCCAAAAAAGCAGTACGCTTTCCAAAGAGGAGAACAAAGGAATAAGCAAAAGTCAAAATGCAAGCATGCGTAAATCGGAGTCCTTCGTAAAGAAAACAGCAGCACCAACATGTCGACAAAGAAAAGACCCGAAATTCCCATATAGCATCGTGAAACCATAAGCCGTATATCGGTACCATCCGCGCAGTAACAAATCGAAAGCCAATACTTGGGAATTCGTACCGTGCTCTTTCATTTCCCCCACCGCCGTCGCCTAATCATACAAGAAGAACGCCCCGCTAAATGTACAGCAAAGGAAAGGACATGTCTTCAAGCCAAAAGTGTGTGGAAACTTGAAAAATCAAAGCAGACTTCGGTGCGTGGTGCTACCTCTCATGCTTGGCTTTGCAAAACATTCGTTTGAACATGCCAGATCGACGATTGCTAGACTTCACAGCAAAAACTCCGTTCTCGCCTGTCGTGTCGTCGCTCATCGGCAGTTGCTCCAGGGCGAGTGGGTCTTCTTCTTTCTTGGACCAGCCATATAGATCCTCGTCGTCGGCGCGAAGTTCGGGCCGTGTCAAGGTCATCCGTAAAGTCATCTCCCTATTTGCAAGTGGCTCTTGCGAGAAGCGCTGAGCCAGAATTTCCGCGTCCATCTTGAAGTTCAGGGATGGAACATCGGTTGAGTCCAAGCTGGCGAAGATAGAGGATCCATATAGCTTCCGTCGACAAAGCTCATCGCCATCCACGGGCGTTGGGGGCGAGTCTGGGCACACATCTGAGCTATCTTCGGATGCGTTGTCACCATATCGATCTATGAACGAAATCACTTCGTCCTTGAGGAAAGCCTGAGCATCATTGCTCGACGTTGATCGGTGTGTGCGGAACAGGAAATCTGTATCGGGTGCATTTGGGTTGGACGGGAATCCAAATTCAACAGCCTCGTCAAACTTTTGTGGCGATGATAAATATTGCCGGAGCTTTTGCCGAGCTTCGGGGTCCTGGTAGTATTTGGCGGTTGGATCGATGGTCCGGCTGACAGAGTCGATGCTTGGTCTTACGGTAAGAGTCGTCGTTCGCGAATGGCCAGGACGATGATGTGAAAAGCCTGGCGAGGCTGGAGTTTGTGGTGCAGATGGACCTGTAAAACTCGGCATTCTCACGTGTGTCGCTACATTGGACGGTCGTTTTTTGGAAAGGGTCACAGGCACAGTGCCCTTTGTTGAATCCTGGCGTGCTACAGGCGGCCGGCCATCAAAGCAATTCATGGCGTCCACTGAGGTTCGGGGCAGATCGTAGGACACTCGCGTCGACTTCGTAGTAAGTTGACTGCACGATGACCGTGGTACGAGAGAATTGAATGACTTTCCGGAGTGCTTTCCGGTATATCGTGAAGTTGAGCGGGAGCGCGAACTATGAGATGCTGCAATGTTCTCCTTAAACTGACGTTGCTCTTCTCGAGAGAAATGCTGTCGCCGAACCTTTTCGGGGAGCGATAAGAACCAGCGTATCTCGGCGTGTGAGAAGATTCCTGGCCCTAGAGAATCGAGGTTCTTGCCGCGGGATCGTCGTGGATTAAAAGGGCCTCCGCACTTGCGAACTGGGAAAGAATTGATGACTGGGCGAAGTTGAAGAGAGGTGGGAGCGTCGCAGAGGTAAAGAGAGTTCTGGGCGATCTGGAGGCGCTCGAGCGTGGAGAAATACTTCCTCCTGGTGAAACGACAATTAGCACAAGGGTGGGGAGAAATGGGCTAGGAAGTAGATGCAGGAACGAGTAGAAACGAGCAGGCCAGCGTATGAGCGTTGGATGGTGAAATGCAAGCGACTTATTCATGCAATAGCGTGTTTCTGGGAACCATGACCAACGTCCGACGCCGGAAAGCATGCTAGCAGAGGGGCGACAGGACATTGCAGACGTTGCTCTCGAGGTTTGCGCATCAAGTCAAGAATTGGTGTGCCGTTGGAATGATATTGATGGTTGGCAAGAAGCACCTCAGCGGGAGATAGATGGGTGAGAGGCCGAGGAAACGGAGAGCGGGAGCGGGACTCACTGGATGGAAGGAGGCAGTTGGTAGAATTCTGGTTCCGTGAGAAGGACTGCAGGTGGCTGCAGAAGCATCTTCACCATGGTCTGTCTCACGACCTATATATAATTGCGGCGAGCAGGCCGAGACGATGCGGAGGTCCTGGTCGACGTTGAGTCTGGTTGTGTGGAGACGGCGACGGGACTATTGGCGTCGACAGGACTATTGGCGGGGAAATGAGAGAATGGGAGGAGATTCAGCCTGGAGGGAGGAGGGGGGAGGGAGGAGTTTCAGAGGGAGGGAGGAGGTTCAGAGGGAGGGAGGAGGTTCAGAGGGAGGCAGGAGATTCGGTCTGGAGGGAGACGAGGATGGGAGAATGGGCATTGAAGAGAAGTTCTTCTGGTTCTACGGGCTGCATTTCACAGCTATATCTGCTGGGCACAAGGTGCGCCTTCTGCATACCAGGATCTTGATATACCTCCTACTTGTGGAAAGGGGGGGAGGGGGGAGGGGAGAGGGGAGACCGCCTTTCGAGGCTGCGGAAGCGTCGAATCACACAAGACAGACTAGAATACCTGAGCCAGGATGGAGGGTGGAGGGTGGATGGTGGAGGGTACGCAAAGAGCTGGCTCTCGCACGAACCGCTTTGAACCTCCACGCCGGGGGGGATGGGGATGGGGATGGGGGGGTACACAGTAGAACTATGGCTGGTT
Source organism: Venturia pyrina ICMP 11032 (assembly GCA_000738655.1). Classification (NCBI taxonomy): domain Eukaryota; kingdom Fungi; phylum Ascomycota; class Dothideomycetes; order Venturiales; family Venturiaceae; genus Venturia; species Venturia pyrina. The sequence continues at coordinate 12,053 of JEMP01000180.1, read as the reverse complement.
GCAGATTGATGCATAGAGCTCATTTGCTCTTGTTCCTCAGCCTGTTCCGGCTCAGATGTCTTGCTTCCCTTCTCCCTTCTTCCCTTCTTCCTTTCTCCCTTTCTTTCTTCGAACAAGCCGTCCCGGACACTTCATCGCTGGCCTTGTATGATATGATCATCACCTCGATCTTCATCACACCCGACCTCACATTGATCCGCACATGGGAATCCAGGGAAGATCACAACTGCCGCCGGTACTGCGTGACTGTGTCCAACCTGGCACGCTGGAAGCGCGTTACCCTCGTTCGTCGCAATCCAGTGGCGCCCTACCCACTGCACCCACAGTACTAGTAATCCATCTTCACCCTGGCGTGCAGAATCTCTCCAACGTCACCGACCCCATCTCTTCCAGAAGCCTCAGAAACCCGTCCGTCTGCTTCGGTACAAGCCCTATGTACCTAAGCAGCTCCGTCGATTCCAACCCCACGGTTCGCGCTGCGAATGCTAGACTTTTCCGGGCAGAGCTTGCGATGCTTTTCATGCTTGTCCTCCAACTAGGAGGTACCTCCTACCTCCTACTTGGGCGGCAATGTTGATCCTGCCGCGAGTCCCGTCAGTTCGGGAACTTGTACCACAGTACCACCGATCAATGTCGTATCCCGCGACAATCTCAGAGTCAAATGCAGCGAGATCTCGCTTCTCCCCACGGGTCCACCAGTTCCATGCCACGACGTACCATGGGATCCATGGGACTAGCCTTTCAATGCTATTCTTCTGGCTTGATAAACATGTCAAGCTGTTCCTGGCCAGATGAGAAATGGGCACGCTAAGGCCCAATCCCCTTGATTCTGTCTGTATTGCTCAAAGACCTGATGAATTATGAAGACACTAATCCAGCACTTTACCAACTACTGCACACTTATTGAGGGACCCGGGTCGCTTCGCTTCGCATTCCAAACGAGAACGGTCACGACAGTAGGAGGTACATGGGGCACATATTTGGCCACAGAGAGACTAAGGTTCGACGTCATAAGAGCCACCAACACCGAGTCTCGCAAACTGCAGTGGGGCGGGGAAATTCGACAGTCGAAACTGCAAAATAACGCCAACGGAGATTTTGAGATCAATCCTAGCTGCAGTGGAATCTTATGGCTCTGTCCTCCAATCATGTATCGATATCTGCACCTCTTTGGCCTGGCCACTGCCCCCATCTGCAGTCTAACGGCTTGCACCAACACAACCTCTCCATCGGTCATGCCGTTATCCTCTGTATGAGCCTGCACGTTAATCAGGAAGATATTCACGGCCGAAACGTTTTATTCTCTCCTACGCGTCTCGTCAAGGCCACAGGCCACCAGTCCATATTCTTTCTGCAAGTATACCACGAAACTTGTCGACTTGTTCGAAACCTGGTGCTTGATAGGCACGATATGTCAGACTCGAAATAGCACTCACCATAGCAAGTAGCACTGCTATACTAGTATACTTTCTCCTCATATTTGGGCCCCGAAACTGATCCAGAAAACCGTTCAGATAGGCAAGACAGTTCCCAGAATGATGCCAGCTATATACAGATAGCCCAAACAGGCCAACACACTAGAGACCCTGATCCAACAATAATATCGGCGGACTCGGTGAATTTTTCCTCCGCCGACCATCCACACATACCGTCTTAACTCGAATCGTGTTTGCTCCGCGACATAATGCTTTGGCTCAGAGTCACCTCGGTCACTGAGTCACGCGCCGAGCTCCAGCCCTCATGAATTTCATGTTGCTCTCCAGTTGGTGTTCGCCTGATCCTACCATTCTGAAGTCTGAGCTTTCCAAAATTCACGGCTCGCTTCCGGCAGTCGTAGATGTAGAATCGAGGACTCCGTTTGTCCTAGCAGGCCCTGCATTGCGGGACTTGACTGACGTGTTATGGATGGAACAAGATCTTCAACGAATGTTCTCCGCATGCAGACCGATTCTGTCCACACAACTCTCGACCATTGTGAGGTTCCTGTAAAAATCTAGCGTGGGAGGTATACACATAATTCATGGTCAAGTTTCGTTAGTTCATCGATCAACATGCAGGTGTGCAGACATGTTCCTGTCAGCACTTAGCCCTATCGCGCCGAAACCAAGGAAACCGAATCTCACTCTTGCATAACAAGCGACAGAGGCAACGAATTATATATCTAAATTCGTTTGGCAAATGATAGATTTTGATCTCGACTCCACCTACCTGCAGCCTGTAGAGCTTCAATATTGGCACAGCGGCTCATTCTCTTGTCCGGATCAATTCCAAATAACGACCCGTGGCAATGCCTGTGAGTGCTATGGCATATCGGGCTCCTGAGATTGAGTGTATATTGACATGAGGCCGGACAGGGGTGCCGGTTGCATTTTCATGTTTCTCAAGCTGCGTCCTGTTTTGTATGAACATGTTTCCAACGTTTAAGAAAAACACCCTGCATCAAGATAGGAATTACCGCGTCCCTCTGCACCCCATATTTCTCAGACGATGGATTGGGCAGCAACGTGGATATGCGGACCGGTGCGCGCCCCGATCGCACCGAAGTTGGCCCCTTTCAAAAAGGGAAACTGTTTGTTGTTCATATTACTATGAGCTGATCATAGCAAAAGGTCCTTCTCGCAAACATGTAGTGGGACTAATTGGATAGCCGCGCTTATGTTTGACTATGTATCGAAGAAGGCCATAGTCCAAGTCTAATAATAGACACGCATTTTCTCCCAATCCATTCCCGCCTATCCCCAAATCACGAAGAGTCCATCATGGGAGTTCCTTTACACTAAGCACTGTTGCAGTTTTTTTTCCTCTACATCCTGGCAGCGAGAATGACCCCGTCGCACCAGCGCGACAATGATAAAGAAATTTCCATTGATATACACACCATACGGCGACGGTACTATCGATTGATGGGGCGCGGAGGGTGAATCGATCTTCGTTTTGGACTTGGATTGGTTATTAGTTACAGTATATGGTTAAAGGTACGGACGTGGTTAAAATAAAAAATAGAGGGAGTATAAACATACCGACAGTTGTTCCCGAATTACCGCAAACATACGCTCCATTGTTATTCTTATGGCAATTTCCACCTAACATGATCTTCTCGCCGTTGTTGATAAAGCTCCCAAAATCGCAAGGAGGAGGGCCTTGCTCTGCTAACGATTTGGCGGCTAGAATGAAGAGGATGAATGAAAGCATGGGGGTGAAGGAAAGATGCATCTTTATATACGGTAGTTTGAAAGAGTTGAGATGAATAATAGATCGACGATGGGAGGGTTTCAGTATCACTCTCAGTATATATAAGGTGTAGTGACAAGTCCAATGTGAAGAGACGACAGCTGACAGGAAAAGATAATAATTTTATAAAGAGGGCGAATACCTGGAGAATGAATCGCACCGGTACGTGGCAGCTGTCCAAATGTCACCAACTCGTATTCGTATCTTGACCCAAATACCTTCTGTGTACCTAGTCTTGCGCCATCCTCTCTATATATAATCTACGCCTCATAATAAATTAACTTCTCTCCAGACCTTCCGCTCGCTTATCGAAATAGCAGCGGATCGCGGGTCCAGTAGTGGCCTGTCCATGTCCTTTAAGAAGAAGATGGAAGAGAAGAGGTCCAATAAAACAGTAGGTACCCCTTGTGCCTGATCCGGTGCCAAACACTTCGGGAATCGAGCATCATGGATGCGAGAAACCCGGCAGTCTTTCTTCATTATTGTCTGGATGAACGTCTACTGCAGTATGAGTCGTTCCAGCTTGGCAGAACCACCAATCGACCACAGTACATAGTATCGAGGGGGCTGTTCTTGAATTCCTCACCAAGTCGCATGGGTGCAGGGCGCGATGCTTTCTATTCAACTCATTTCTACCAGGAAACCCAGCTTCATACCAGTGGCGCTTTCTCTCTGTTCGGGTTGATGAACGTTCGAAAGCTCCGGTCGTGAACGACATCTACTATTAGGGCGCGGTGCAGATGCCGTGAACCGAACTCCAGATCTAGAATATCCCAGCGCTCACCGCGGCCCATCATCAACAACAAGCTCCTCTACCGCCTTAATTGGCGAAATTGGCTAGTGCCTCGGGTTGATACGAACCTCGTGATCCGCTTAGTCACGCCTTCAACTAGTGATTACTCTTCTACAGGACTCTTTCTATAAGATTTTAATTAGAGGTAACTAACTTCTCTTCTAAGTTTCCTATCACTCTTTATCTCAATTGTAGAGCTAAACATTTGGACCTAGTAACGTGACTAAAGTGCGATTGCGAGCCTAAATAGGGCTGTCCGAACCTGGTGTTGTTCTATCCGAACACGAAGCACTAGCCAGTTTCGCCAATTAAGGCGGTATAGCGCCCACGACGCAGAATAGTACCAGGGTCGTAGATGCGATCCACGTCGTACTCTGCACGCCATTGACGTGCAGACAAGCGAAGGTAAAACTCTCGAAAACGCACGCCAGGCAGTCTTATACAGTCCAAGTCTTCGAACCCTGACGTTAACAACCTCTTCAATCTATATGAACCACACCTCTGCCTACTATCACATCGGATTCGCGTTATGGTTGAGCTGGATACAATGCAGTTGCCACAAAAGGTGTGACCCTGCCACGACACCAACGCAACAAGCATGCAGTGTTCCGACGTGAAGAGATTCAAGGAGAATGGCCTCGGGATTGTCACATTGGCGGTACGGATTTTCGAGATTGCTTGACTTATTGTCAGTAGTACCGTTAAAGAGATTTCGGGGTTTGTACGGATGCATAAGATGATATAGCATCTTAGTTCCAAGACCATACCCAGAAGACGATATCTCCAAATTTTCCCAAAATTCCTGGCCGTTGGATCAAACCTGCCTCAACCGTAGTGGAAGAATGGAGGATTCTTTGGGTATGTTCGCCGTGATTGGCAGTTCTGTCACCGCAGCTGCTGGCCGTGTGTTGGGCTTGTAGTCCGCTTCTAGGTGACGACTGGCAGTTCAACATACGTCGGAGTACATACGATGATGAAACTGTGTCGAGCAACTGCAGAATGGATACCGCATATCTAATGACCACGAGATCAGAACGCCCTCAGAACATACCATGCACGTTGAGATTGTACGAGGAAGATGTTCGCGCCCTCACGAAGCCACTTCCAAAAACTAAATGCTTCCGACAGCTACACAAATCCACACCGCATGACGCCGTAGAACATAGGTCTGTCAATTGTTGAATAACGGTAGATGCCACGCTCTGTGCTGCGTTGAGATCTCGTCAGAACAAAGTTCATAATAACAAAAGCGTGATGGGTTGGCCGAGCAACATGTTTTCCAAATATCGCACACAACAGTCAGCCACGGACGGGACATCAACAGAATAGGGCAAGGATCTAAAGACAATAGCTTGACAAGCGTTGACCTTGAATCATATAACTGCAATTTCGCAGCTTGCCTTCCTCGCTGTCACACATTTTGTTGTATTGCATCCTCCTACATATAAGGTCTCCTTCATCTTGATACTGAATAATGCTTAGTTTGATCCTGTAGGAGATCTTATATCGCTTCGCGCGTGTTGAAGACCTTGACAAGAGATCAATCAGTCTTCTCCTGAGACATGAGGGTCATTGAATCAATGCCCATCAAGGCGGAGAATATCGCGCAACTGAACCCTTCCCAATAGCAGTTTGGTGTATCGAACACTTGTCCCCCACTTTCTTACACCATCCAAGTTCATCAGCATCTCCCTTGATCAAGGACAGGCTGTGCATTTACCCCGTACCAAGACACCTGCAATATATGGCAATTTAGCACTCAGTAACAAGGAGATCGTTCTCCATCCATTTTGTACCGATAATCGCAGGGAACGAACGAAATGTTCTCTGTCTCCAACGGATTTAGGCTGTCACCGTCGGAAGCAGTGCCATTTGAAGCTTTGGTGTTGCAGGTCTTTGTTCATCGGGTTAGTTCGGGAGACAAAGTAGGGACATCGGACGTAGGCCCTGAACTGTAAGACTCCCAACGTCATCATATGCGCAGTTCTGATGGCCAGTGTCTATGGCCAATCACTGGGTGCGAGCGTTTGGCAGACAGGGTTATCGAGATGGTGATGAATAGATGAGCAAGTATGATGATTTTGGCTAATGGCCATTTGTGCCCTCGATGTGTGGCTTAAGCAAAGCTCAGCCCTTCTTCGCTCTCTGCACTTTCTTCGATATCCTGGATTGATCGCAGCGACCTTGTTACCACTTTGCTACGCGCTCGGTGTTCCATTGCATCGAAAGTCCACCCTCTCTCCGTAAGAACTCATCAATCTCATCCAGACGCAGGTCCAAACCATGCAAGAATCATGTTCTTACCAAGTAGACGAGCATAGTCTTGCCAATCACAAACCACGAGTCTGACATTACAGTCTTGCACTGCACCTCGAAACCATCATTTGCAGTCGTCGAAAGTAGCCCTCCACACCAAGTCAAAGTCTTCAAGCCATTTCTGCTCTGCGTAGTAGACGTATATGTTAGACTTGGATCGACTGCTATTAGGTTGCTAACCATGCGATGATGCGATACATGGCGATATTATTGTAACTGTAATCATCCTGTGGACTGCTGACATCGTACGCTGCCTGGATGAGGACATTATGGCGCAATTCCCGAGGCAGTGTGAGGAAGCTTGTTGGTCTTTTGTTGAGACTGGGGTCAGCAGGTTGGAGCGTAAAGAGCGACAGATTAGACGCACCTTTTGCGATTGCTTGTTATCTCACCGAGAGAGTAGAACGTCATATTTTCTATGAATGTAAATGAGCAAGCGTGGGAGAATGGTCAATGTGAAAGCAAAGAAATTCCGGCAATATTTAAGAACCATTTGTCAGGAAAGTATGAGCATAGGTCTCGATACCAGACACCTCATATTCGACAGGTGCTTCGATGCGTCTTCTGCTGCTCCAATTGTGATGAGCCTTCAATCGTTATCTCTTGTATAAGACAGAAAGGACCAGAAATCCATCCCGAGACTATGGGGAGAGGCATACGAACAGACTAGTGGCAGTTTCATACTTACGCTGGCCTAGCAGGATCTTCAATAAAGCTGGCCATTGGCGATCAATCGAAGGACATGGCGCCAGCTGGGTAGTGGAGAGACCGATCTGTTCTCTGGCAAAAAAACACCGTCTAGGCTGTCTAATAGTATGTACTACTACTCGGTGTGTAATCTGCTTTCGTTCCAGGAAATGCTCCAACAGGTTCAGGTCGGGTATCCTCATCTGAGTCCGAGTCGCCACCGTTGGTCTGGAAAGCCAAGTCTCTTGGATCAGCCGGCGCTCGCATTCGAGCTATCACGTCTTCAGCCAGAGAAGGGATCTGGTATGGTTTTGGATAGTGATACTCGCGGCCAGAAGGCATGGCTGCTAAAAGATCCGCTGAAGACGGGATGAGTTGAACATTTACCTTTTGAACTGGTCAGCACGAGCTTGATATTTCGATCGGTATGATATCAAGAACAGAAGTAAAAATAGGAAACCCACTGTATCATTCATCTTCTCCCACTTCGACAAAAGCATATCCAGCGTTCTGCCTTCTTCGAAACGTCCCGCATCACCACCCCATTCCGCATCCGCTCTCTCAACTTTCTTGTCCTCCCTCTTTTCTTTCCACTCCTTCCTCAGTTTCCCAAGCCCTCTTTTCTGAGCTCCCTCTTCTCCGGCAGTAGAAAATCCCAGCTCATTCCTCGCACCGCGCAGCCACGCAATGCCCTCTCCAACTTTCCCCACACCCTCTGCATCAATGCCCAAGAATCTTGCTGCTTTCGCCCGTGCCGTACACCTCAAATCATCCAAATATTGTACCAACTTCTCATCCACCCCTTTGACGTTCCGCGCACTAGCGAGTCCGTTCGCAGCATGCTCCGCTGCAGCAAGACAAAGTCTAGCGAACAGCATAGCCCTCACCTTAGGCATCTCAGGCGCCTTAAACATCCAATCTTTACTACTCTTGTTCCTCTCTTCCGCCACAGCAGAAGCATACGGATCATCTTTCAGCACCGTAATCAACGTCGCCTCCGCCAATGCCAATTCCGCCAGTGCACTCTGCACACTCGGCGAAGTATCAGGTATAATTTGCATAGCCTGTGCCTGACTCCCACTCCCCCTTGCGAGAAGATACGCATGCACCGCCTGCGCCGACAGCAAATTCTGCATGGCGCCTGCAATGACAGCCTTCCTCTTCTCCTCATCCAGCATCGCACTCGTCCGCACATACAGCGGTCTCAGTCCCGCCCTCGCAATAAGCACATGGACGAACCCCAAAGTCTGCAGCGTAAAGAACAACTCCGACTCCAAACTCTTCATTTTCTTCCTCTCCGGATCGCGGCCGGGCACAAGCGGTAAGCTGAGCGTACACCTCCATTCTACATCCAACTCTCTTTCAAGTACAACATCGACTTCTTCTCCCGATATACTTGTGCCGCTGAATCCAGCATCGAGCGCAAAGAGGTACGGTATGTAATTGCTCAGCGCATTGAGCACGGTACTGAGATGTGACGGTTGCGACGCGGGGGGCAGACGTTTATGCCGTTTCAGGACGTCGCGGAGGAGAGTGCGGGAGGCTGTCGCCGCGGCGGGAAGTGACGGGTGGGTGGACGAGGTGAGGAATTGTGGGAAGGAGAGATGGGATGTCGTTGGTAGCGAGAACGGATAAGGCATGTTGTGTGGGTATCTGGATCCAATGTCTGGGATGAAGGAGCAAGTGGTTGATGTTCACAGTTGCCCAGTTCTTTGTGATGATGGAGGAGGGGAAGTGGAGAAACGCGAGGCTTGGTTCAAGGCTGAGAACAAAACAGTGTAAATAACGCGAGCAACGATAATAGTTCAATTTCAAGCGGAACGCTATGCTATGCTGCAAATCTATATGATATACTTGAATCCCACCCAGTCAGTAAAACTTCAACCGTGAAGAATCGTACTCCATCCCAACAGCTCGTCGAAGCACACCAGCGGGGAACTTATACATCTAGTAAATCCTCCCCTCGACTTTCTTTCTTACTTCATTGCACTCAAGCGTTTGAGAAACGCCAATGCATCATCAATACAAAATTCTTCCTTCCAACAGCTCTAATATTCTAAATCATGCCCCATTGGGATCAACTGGTGGTTGATTCCTTAGTCGCACCTTTTCAGCCTCTTCTCTTTCTCTCTTCAAATTCCCCCGAAGCCAATCAGTGAACGTCTCCCAATGTCCTCTGTTCAGCCTGTAACTCAGCTGCCGATAGCTGTACATCTCTTTCCAACAGTCGCGACCCCATTCGCAACCTGCCATGTTGACAACAAAGTCGCGGTCCTCAGACTTGTAGTGGATTTTGGGGTCTTCGCCAGCATCGCCACAGGCTCCTGGTGGGAAGCTGTTCACTTTCCTCTGGGGTAGAAATGCCAAATGCGGTCGTATCCAGGGTTGGTTTCTATACATGTACTCCAGCGCATCCTGCTCTTTATGCTCCCACTCCATATGCTTTTGTTCGTAGTGAACAGGATCCCACCAGATATCAAGCAATCGGTCAGTCCAGACGCTTCGTCTGACGAAGAAGGATCCGAGGTTGAAGCCGCCACAATCCTGTGGAATCATGATATTGATAGATTTCGGCTTTCCATCGCCTTCGGCCGAGAGGCTTTCTGCGTCCAAGTGTGGGTCGTTTGGGGGGTGGGATATGTTGAGAGGATTATAGACATTGATGTCTCTGTAAGTGTTGTGAGATAGATCATTGAAGATATGGGACTGAAGTGATCTGTGTGGCTCCATAATGAAGGTGTTCAAATCAAGCCACCAGAACCTGTGCATAATGTTAGCTATGTGTCCAGGCCCAGCACTGGCACGCGAAGGGTTCCTCGAGACTTGACCTAGTCAGTTCTCAAGCATGCCCGGTCATCATGTCGGACTCCGGATTGATGAAAAAGCCAAGCATTCCCTACAATCCCAGTCATTGAGCCTAGAAAGAATGAACATACCATTCAGCGTTTGGGTATTTCCTCATTGTGTTTCGGATTGTGTCAACTTTTTCCCAGCTTTCTCTCCACTCATGGGCGTAGCGTTTTTTCGTGCTCATGTCTACAATTTCCAGCTCGTATCCCCATTTCTTAGCGTAGGCTTTCTTGTTCTTGACGCTGTCTCTTTCGATTGCCCATTCTCTTGGACCCTTCCACTCCATGACACCGCCGCCTTGATTTGCAGCAAGGATAATGACAAACTTCTCACCGCCGCCGAGGAAGGATTTCTTTCGGTATACTCGGTGTAGAGCTATCAATTGTTAGTCGACCGCTCTGAGATCCCGGAGCCAGAATACTTACGAGTAGCGTAAAACAGTATTATGAATAGCAGAACAGCAAGCACTGCGGCAAAGCGCAACCTCATCCGCCATATCACTCTACCAAGAAACGCCAAAATCTTGTGAAATCGAGACTCTACTGAAGCAGAAGAAGGAGAGGGCCACCTGCCCCTACCAAGCTTCTCCTTGTCTGAATAGTCTCGAGAATTGAAGTAGGGCAGTTTCGCCGAGAGGTTCTGAAAGTGTCGCAAGAAGCCTTGGTTTTTCGGAGAGAAACTTCGAACTTGATCACTGCGAGACTGCGCTGCGGCCCATGTGACGTTATTGGCACTTCCATTCGCATAGCTTCGAATTGGACTGGACCGCCTGCTGTTGCTGTTGTATGGCGTTGTAAGTCCAGGGCTGCTCCAGCCGCCAGAGCGTTGCGGGGAAGGGGAACGGGACAAAGACATATGGTCGTCGAGCCCCCCTGGTGTTCCAGGGACGGGTTCTAAGGACTGAGCGAACCGGCTCGAATGAGTGCCCGAGGATTGAGACGACGACTGTTTGTCAAGACTTGTAGCTATTTTCGGAGGGTTGCGAAAATTATTCGACGAGCGTCGTCGGTGGTGTGAGGAAGCGACCGTGGAGGAACTGCCTGTGGAAGCCAGATTTGCGACGTTTGGGGCGCGTGGCAGATCGGATATTGAGGTCGTGTTGGGAAGGAGAGATGGCCGGAACGATGAAGCGCAAGTCCCTGCTCTGTTGGCGGAAGGATTGTGATGTTCTGTACTGTGGTAGGTATATGCTTGCGCCAGACGAGCGGATGGATGTCGCGGAAAGGATGAAGCAAGGGTTGTCCAGCAATTGCAGGTATCGCTCTCGAGGTCTGAGGGGGTGGATTGGATCAGATGGCCAGAGGATGGGATGCTGCCACGGTGGAGAGTTTGGAGGTGTGACAAAGGGCCCTTGTACAAGATTGGATGGGTGTTACAGAGGATTGCAATGAAGAGGGATGAGGATGTTGGGCCGTTCCTCAATCATTGTCTCTGCCTCTGCTGGACGTTTGGAGTATCCACATTGGTTAAGGAGTCGCGGGTGATGGTTAGGGAGTGGCCGAGATGGTTCGTCCTAGGAGATTGAGATTGAGATTGAGCTTTCCAACGGCTGATGCACGCGGGAGCCTTGGCAAGACGCAGCTCGATATAGGTGCTCGTAAGATCGTTATCGAGAGGCAATTGGAGGCGGGAGAGAAGACCAATTGGAGATTAGGACGCAATTGGAGTGAGTCTCCCGATCCGCGCTCTGGGAACCGATTTACGAGTGCAGTATTCCATGTCTACCAGAGGCAGTACAGTTGGGTATCAGCATTGGAATCAGTCTTCCACTGTGCATGTCTACCACAGNCTACCAGAGGCAGTACAGTTGGGTATCAGCATTGGAATCAGTCTTCCACTGTGCATGTCTACCACAGTGCAGTCTTCCAATGTGCATGTCTACCACAGTATAGTTGGTTATCGGCAAATGCAATGAAGCTGCAGTCTTCCAATGTGCATGTCTACCACAGTACAGTTGGTTATCGGCAAATGCAATGAAGCTACAGTCTTCCAATGTGCATGTCTACCACATTACAGTTGGTTATCGGCAAATGCAATGAAGCTACAGTCTTCCATTGTGCAGGTCTACAGTTGGCTATCGAGGTCGGCAAATGCAATGAAGCTACAGTCTTCCATTGTGCATATCTACAGCTGGCTATCGGCAAATGCAATGAAGCTACAGTCTTCCACTGTGCAT
>JEMP01000178.1:0-19929 GCA_000738655.1 Venturia pyrina ICMP 11032 | reverse complement strand
GTGCGCGTACCGGGGTAGCTGGCAGTGCGCGTCCAGCGGTGTTGACTGCCCGTTCTGCACGCCATCAGAGGTTCGCTTGGAGGTGAGAGGCTTTTGTGTGGTAAAGTCTCTTAGGAAGTAATCGTCGTCCAGGCCCTCATTCCTAGAGGATTCCTGTCGTGATGAAGCTGTTGTCGAACAATGCCGTTGTGCCGGTTGAGAAGAGTTCTGGAAGACGCTGTGGTAAAGAGGCCCAAGGCCAACTCTTCATCGGACCAGTTTGTTTCACCCCCTCATACCAAGAGGATGGTGAGAGGGCGTANCCTCCACCGGCGACAATCCACCAAACAGCACACACCGGCAAACTTAATAGCAAGTAAAGTCTACCTGTCGTGATGAAGCTGTTGTCGAACAATGCCGTTGTGCCGGTTGAGAAGAGTTCTGGAAGACGCTGTGGTAAAGAGGCCCAAGGCCAACTCTTCATCGGACCAGTTTGTTTCACCCCCTCATACCAAGAGGATGGTGAGAGGGCGTACTGGGGCAGCTGGCAGAAATCGTCTAGCGGTGTCACCGGCTCGCCAGATGTTGCTGATTCAAATGAGGTGGGGGAAGTCCTCAATGGGGAGGTGGATTGATGATTCTGGGAGAAGTCATGGCTTGATGCCATGGGATCCTTCATGTCGCGTTGCATGATTGAGGAGGACCTCGGGCGGTCCAAGCTGCTGATGTCTTGCGATTCTCGAAAGGATATGGGGTGATGATGTCCCCATTATCAGAAAGAAAGGCGCGAGCTATACTCATCTACCAAACGGTCAGTCAACTTGTTGCTCGCAATCGAGGTGGCCACGGTGAAGATGAGTGCAATCGTCGTGGACATCGTCATCACCATCAAAGAGAGCCGACAACGGTGTGAAGAGGCATGGAAAGACTCACCCTGACCAGCCGTGCCGAGCACAGCAAGCAGCAAAAGCTGCACGAGCCCAAAGGGCCCAGCAAAGCGGAACCATAACTGGCAAAAAAGGTGATCCTGACCAGCCGTGCCGAGCACAGCAAGCAGCAAAAGCTGCACGAGCCCAAAGGGCCCAGCAAAGCGGAACAATAACTGGCAAAAAGGTGATGTTGTTGTAGTGGAGATGAAAATTTTTGCAAGAAGGCGGCGGCTTAAATACCCACGGGGGGCAAAACAATGAGTCAGCAGGCAGTAGCGGGCAAGTTGAAGATCCCCCAAGATTTTCCCACCCCGTATGTCCATCAAAACAGGTCCAAATAGAATGACATAAAGTCAGAATCGATTGTATGGATTCCAAAGAAGCCATCCGTAATATCCTCTTGATGATAGACGTGGTGGTTGAGGCTGCATGACATTGCAGAATGTTGGCAGGGGCCTCACTCCGTCTCAGTTCCTTCCGATGGGGTGACAAATGCGGCGTGGGGGCTGGGTATCCAGTAGTCTCACTCAGAGTCGATTCCCTCCATCGCTGTATAACCACCAAAACAGGTCGTGTTTAAATGAAATAAACTCGCAGCCAATGAGATGGACTTGGATCTACTGACCTACCACGTCCGATCAAGTATACGGGTTGTGGTTGATGCTGCGTTGTGATGGTGAAATCCGGGCATCCTTTCACTCAGTCAAACTCCTTTTCCTCCACCGCCGTATCACCACCAAAACAAAGCCGAATCAAGTGAAACAAACGTGCAGTCGATGAGATAGATCTGAATTGATTGACCTACCACATAATATTAAGCATACGAGTCGTGGTTCATACCACATAGCCATGGCAGGATCCGGATACAGTCGCCGGAATCGCGACACCAAACTTACCCTGATCGCCGACCTTGACTTTCCACCTAGCCAGGGTCATCCCATTGAAAGCCTGCACACTACTCCATCCCCGAGGCGAATCGATATACCGAACCAGCCACTTCAGATTGTCAGTATAGTCTCTCAAGAGCATCTCAGAACCTACTCAGCTTACTTCCGCCGGAATCGCGACTCCAAGCCTGCTTCAACTTCTCCGCCACCAGGATCACCGTTCACAAAAGCCTGCCCACTACTCCATCTCCAAAGCAGATCAGTACACCGAATCAGCGACTTCTTACTCCTATAGCTTGTCAGTATAACCTCCCAAAAGGATCTCGAAACCCACCCTGCCTTCTTTTTCCAGATCGCGAATCCAGAACCTGTCCGCTCACTACTTACACTTCCCCTAGCCAGTACCACCGTTCACGAGCGAGCCTCTTACTGCATCCACAAGGCAGATCAGTATACCGATTCAGAAGCAACTCTTCATCCCTGTATCTCGTCAGTAAAGCCTCCCTCAAACGACTCCAAGCCTGCCTCCACTTCTCCGCCAGCCAGCATCACCATTCTCAAGCGAGCCTACTGCTCCATACCTAGGACAGGATAGTGCAGTATACCCTACCTATATCAAACCTAAGGCGCGCCTCCTCCATCCCTAAACCAAACCAGTCAGTATACCTCCAACCAGAATCTCAAACGCGCAAACTTACCCACTCAGACTCACCCTCGATCCACCTCCCTCCACCTCCAAATCTGTGCCTATCGCCTTCTATTCCGGGTCAGCCACCCCACTCTCTCCCTCCCTCCAACCGCCTCCCCCTACCCCTCTATCTTCCGACTATCCTCCCTCTAGGTCCCCCCTCTTACCCGAACAATAACCCGCCAGATACCCGACCTACCGCCCATAGACCCCCAAAAACCCAATCCGGGAAATTCCAGGGCAAACCCCTTTACCAACCGCTCCTCTCCTTATCCTCCCACCTTTATACAAGAGAGAGGGAGAGAAGCTGAAGACCTCAAAATCTCAAGACATACCCTCCTCCATGTGGCCGGACAGACTTCAAAAATTCCAGTGAATGGCCGGAATCACCGTCTTCGGCTTCAAAAAAGCGATTTCCTCCCGTTAAAAATGAGGCGGTGGGGATAATTCGCTGGTTTTCTAATCAGTACATCCAGAATTGCGCAGATCTCACCTTCACGGACAGCAAAAACACCAAAGAGGGGGTAGGCAGAATGGAAGAAAAATTCACTAATTACACTGCCTGCTGCCATCGCACGCTCGCGCAGGTTCGCAATTCGCCAAAAAGGGTATCTCAAACAGACTCATTCTCGCGAGATTTGCCGCCGCTCGCTGAAGACGCAGAAACCTCATCTCCGAAAAGCAAATGTGCAAATGGGCATGGTGGGAAAAGGCTGATGGAACACCATCAAAAGAAGCCAGCCGCTTAGGAGCAACCAGCAGCAACCGCCCGAAAGCAGCAGCAATGCCCATTTGCCGATCAAAGTAACCTCCCAGGCGCAACCTGGAAGAAATCGCCGCCGAGCATCCAGCAGCAAGCGCCCGAAAGCAGCAAGCCAGCCAGCCCGCAACGATATAATCCATGTGAAAGCCAGCCCACTTCGAAGAGCCGACCGGGCGCAATGAGAAACGAATGAAAAGCTAGGATGTTGGGCATACAAACAATTGTGATATGGGGAAGGTTATGTGCATATGCGGCATCAAGCTGCGGCCACCCAGAGCGGGCGACTCACAAACCGAAAGCACAAGCAAGACGTGCGTGGGATATGTGCATTCAATTGGCATTCTGCGGCATACCGCGAGGTGAACGCCATCGAGTGAACGCAAAGCAAAGCAAAATGGGGGTTTGGGGGCGCGTAAAAACAACAATAACCGAATTTCGAGGGAACGGAGCGTTCCATCATGAAAGATACGTGCTCCCAGCTCGAAGATCGCGCGGAGACGGAAATGGGTCTCCAGCGTTGCCATACCTGCCCGAAGATGATCTGAAAACTGATACTGCATCCTCTAGACATCTTCAAATCTTGTCTTCCGGAACGCGATAAGCCATCTCCAAAACGTCTACAACTCTTCATCGGTCTCCTCCACGTCCACCTCCTTCTTCGGCTCGACTTGCTTGTCAATGGTGGCAATAGTCTGAGCCATTTTGTCGTGTTCGACACCAAGCTGGTCTTGCAAAGCACTGAGCGAATCAGCATTCTGAATGAGCATCTCGTGCTACAGTTAAAGTCAGCATTGGCTATCACAAAACGAACGAGCGAAACGCAACATCAAACAAAGGGAAGAGGTGGAAAGAAGGGCAAGGGACTGGAAGCAAACCAGCTTGAAGTCCATCGAGCTTCAGAGCACACACAAGCTGAATGGATAATGTGCGAAACAGCAAGGGGAGGCTGACATGGCCCTCGAGGGTGTACTCAGATCCTTCACGCACCTCTGAGCGGTCTCCAGCTGCGGCAGATGCTTCCACGCCACCAGCGGACTTCTCAGTTGCTCGGGACAGTGCGTTCTCCAGTCCGGATGTCTTGATCTCAAGATCGGCAATCTGCTTCTCCAAGGCCGCCTCTTTCTTCTTGGACTCAGCACCTCGCTTCTCAAGAATTGCATCCGATTGCGACTTGGCTAGTTTCTGGTCGGCTTGAAGACTGGCGATCTGTTCATCGTGCGATCTGGACGCAAAGGCAAACGTCAGCAACCATAATAGCAAGTAAAGTTTACCTATTGAGATGAGTTTGTCGTTGGTGTCATGCAGGGTCAAAATCTCAGCAGTCAGAGGCCTGAGCTCTTCATCATAATGTCGCCATGACTGCTCTTTTCCCAAGTTGTAGCCAGTTCGGAAGATGGCTCGATTTCTGAGGAAAAGGGTAAAGGTCGATGCTTGCATGTGGATGTAGACTATGCAAAACCCGACAAAGGGAAGCAGTTCTTGGTGTTCTTTGCGAACATCCTTGAGAGCCTGTAAATTTTTCCCCATTTGATGACAAGAGAACCATAAGACGATATATCTGGAATGTACGTACTTTCGGTCTTTGGCATGCTGAGCCTTGTCGGCCTTCAGCTCAGCAATCTCTTTGAACAGCATGGACATCTCACGGTTATAGGTAAATTCCAGAGAGTCCTTCTCGGCTTCGAGGAGTTTTGCGCGTTTGGTGGATTCATTATTGGCAGCTTCATACTTGGCGATGGTGTCAGTCAACTCAAAAACGTGCGACTTCAGATGGGAGATTTCGTTTTCCTTCTCTTCCTGGCCAGAGGTGATCTCGGCTTGTGTCGCCTTGCGAGATTCCTCGAGGGTAGAGATCTCTGTGGCAAGGCTGGCGACATTTTGTTCCGCCTTGGCTTTTTCGGCTTCAACCTGGATCAGTTCCGACTTCAAAGCCTCAAATGCTGCCTTGGCTTGGGTTTCAGCAATTTCGATCTTGGTGTCTTTCGCGGCAGAGCTATCAGTCTCAGTCTTCAGCTTCGCCTCTAGTTGTGCAATGATCTCGGTGCTATCATTGCCGGATGCTTTAGCGGTCTCGAGTGCCTTGGCATGCTCGGCTCCCAACTTGGTGATGTCGTTCAAGAACTCAACTTCCTTGGCTTCTAGCTCCTTGGTCAGAGAGCTCACCTTGACAGAGAGCTCATTGAGAGCTTTGCTGTGGGATGCATGCGAAGTGTCGGCTGACTGGACATGGGCATTGTTTTCGCTGGAAAGCCTTGCGACTTGGCTAGAAAGCTCTTCAACTTGGTCTTTGTGCGTGGAAAGCTCCGCAGCATGAGACTTCTTCAATTCCTCAATTTCTTGAGACTTTTCAGCTTGCACGTTCTCGGCTTTATCGACATAAAAATCAAGATCCTTGCTGTGCTTCTGCTTGATCTCGTCTAGTTCAGTCTTGTGGTCATTCGAGATCTGCTCCAATGTCGTCTCGAGGTCAGCAACTCGCTGATCTTTGTCGTGGACATCACCAGCCAGGGCAGAAAGCTCTTGAACTTTCGCTTTGAGCTCAGAGATCTCTTGGTCTTTCGCCTCGACGTCTTGGGCGACGGCAGAAAGATTGTCAATGGTCGCCCGGAGGGCAAAAATCTGCCCATCTTTGGCCTGAGCATCGCTAGACAGAGCAACAAGCTGTTCATTCTGCACCTCGAGCATGGCGGCATGCTGATCTTTGGCTTTGATATCGGAGAAAAGGCTGGAAAGCTCTTTCTCCAGTGTAGTGATCTTTGCGTCTCTGCGTTGGATCGTTCCATCCCTATCATTGATCTCGGCCCAAAGAGATGCCGTCTTTACTTGCAAGGAATTGTGGAACATAGCAATCTGACCATCCTTCTCATCGATATCAAGCTGGAGCGTGATGATTTGTTCGCCCTTGGCGGTGATTTCACTGTCTTTGGCAGTGATTTCATTGTCCTTGGCAGCGAGTTTGTTGTGAAGGATGGGAACCTGCTCATCGATAGTCGCCTGGAGAGCAGCCATCTGCGTATCTCGGGACGCTTGATTTTCGGATAGCTTCTTGTTTGCAGCTTCGAGCTGAGCTAGCTGGTCGTCCTTGGCATTGACCTCGCTAGTGAGCGCAGAAAGATTCTCAACGCTGGTCTTGAGTGCGCTAATTTGTTCATCTTTGTCCTCAAGCTTGTCGGTCTGTGTCTTAATCGTGTCTTGGAGATTTAAGAGCTGCTCTTTGGCGGAATTTTCGGCAGTTTCGATCATTTTTGCGTGAGACTCTTTCAAGGCTGCAACAGTCTTATCATGGTCGGATGTGAGCGTGTCGATCGTCTGTTGAAGCTTCTCAATCCGGCTTTCGATGTCGGTCTTCTCCTGACGGACAGCCTGAACTTCCTTCGCATGGTCAGCCTTGAGCGCATCGCCTGATGCGACTGCGGCTGCGATCTGCTTCTTGTGCTCCTCGATTTCGGTAGCGCGTCCGGCGACAGCTTCCTGGCCCTTGGATTGGATGGCATCAATCTCGGCCTGAAGCTTTTTCTGCTGAGATACACTGTCGGAATGCTGTCCTTCAACATCGAAGAAGGCGGTCTGAAGGTCGTCCAGTCTGGACTGGACTTCAGACTTTGCCTTCTGTTCGGACTGCACCGCAAGTTGTAGTGATTCAATCATGGCATTCTGATCTGATGCCTGCTGAGAAGAATTCTGGATCTGGTCCTGAAGGGATGCGACAATTGTCTTTTGGTTCTCGATCTCACTTGTAGCCGCTGTCGTATTTTGGCTGAGCAGGGCGATTTGGTCCTCGAGGTCATTGACTGTCGTGCGAAGAGTCTTTTGAGCCTCCTCTGACTTGGACAACGCTTCCTCAAGACTGGCAACCTTGACGCGCAACTCATGCTGGGCCTTGTCGGATGCCTCTTTGTCTGATCGCGCACGTCCAAGCTCTTCTTCATGGGCGGCCTTTGATTGTTCCAACTCGGCTTGCAGACCTCCAGTTTTGCCAAGCTCTTCACTCTGACCAGCCTTCAATAGTTCAATTTCGGCTTCAAGAGACTCGATCTGGGCCCTTGATGTCTCAAGTGATGCCCTGGACTCCTCTTTTGCCTTCTCCAATTTGCTCTCGTAGTGGTCGGACTCCGCCTTTGCTTCGGCAAGCTGATTCTTGAGGGTATCGGTCTCGACGTTCTGAGTCTGCAGATCTTTCATGATCTTCTCGAGATGCTCATTACGTGCAGCATCGTCTTCGGCACTGTGGGTTACATTGATCAGTATGTATTCCATGTGATCATGAAAAGGCTGAGGGTTGAGGGGGGAAGATGGGAGCGCCGGTTCACCACCGACGCGATGCAAATCACGTTCCACCATAGATCGTTGTCGCAAATTTTCTTGCAATACTGAAAATGAAATTGCCAGAAAAGAGGCGCCATTGTTGTTGGTTCAAGAGCTTGCCTTGGGGAAGGTAGCTTCATTGCTCGGTGTTGAACATTTATCAAAGGGGGGTGGGTGAGGATGCTGACTTACGACTTGCCCGCACTTTTTCCTGATGTGCTTCCTGCCGATGAGGGCACCTTCTTGTGTACCGGTGGCGGCATTGCGCCTCGCGAGGAAGCTGTTCCAGAAATCGAGGGCCGTGTAGAAGGTCGTGATGAAGCTGCTGGCGTTGCCGCTGGTCTGGTTGAGGTACTGCCTGCCAATGACTGACGGGGCTTCGCTGGGCTTGTGACCGGGTTACGTGTGGTAGAGGACGAAGCGGGGGTTCGCGAAGTGGTGGATGATGACAATGTACTGCGGCGCTCACTTGTGGATGTGCCTGACGTAGATGTTCTCGTTGTTGCTGGTCGGCTTGTTGTGCTGGTTGCCATACGCTTCGAGAGTCCGTTCTGAGCTGTCTTCTTGCTCTCGTCTCCAGATGTAAGTGACATGTTGCCCTCGGTGTCAGAGGCCGCGGTCTTGGAGGAACCGGTAGTGGGGCGTCGGACTGTGGAAGATGCGGAGGGACGAGTCGGAGGTTTGCTGAGGCCACCGCCCAATGCTGTACGCGACGTGGTAGTTGGCGTCTTTGAGGAAGCCATTGGCGATCGAGTAGCAGCCGTCGTTGGTTTGGCAGCCGTTGAACCCACAAGTCGCTTCGGGGCTGCTGAAGCTCCAGGTCGTTTCGCTGGAGGGACGTTCTCGACGCCTTTCTTAGCAGCCACAGGGGAGGCCACTGGCGAAGACTCAGCTGCAGATGCCTCTGAAGCTTCTACTGCCATTGGGGTGGTGTCTTGGGTCTCTGGCACAGCTTCACTGGTTGGTGTCTCCTGAACGTCCGCCATGGTCGCGGCTTTTGACGCGTGATAATGAGACTAAGTGGTTGAATTGAGAGGGAAAGATGTGATAGCAGGTGTGTTGCAGCTTCCGAGCCTGCACTCGAAGAGCCGCGGGGAATCAATTGCTGCGTTGTTGGATGTGGAGTTGATGAGTTCGTGGGGATGTATGGGAACACGACACGTTCTTAGCGTGCAGCAACGAACGGAGCTACAAATTTTTTGGGTGACAGCCGATGCCGAAGTCTCCTACCCTGGCCCTGGCTCCCCGCTGATGCAGGGTAGGACTAGCTATTCTAACTGGTATCTGCTGCTTGAGATCCAGCCACTGGTCCGAGGAAGCTGCTACTGGCTCGGTACCGGCTTATTCTACGGTGTGGAGTCGGGCGAACTGTCTCTTTCAACGTCGTCTCAACGGCTGTATCTTCATGTCATCACAATTGATCTCTTCTTACTATTATGTCGAGGGAGTCCTATCAGGCCCTCTCTGGCATCGAAACAGCCCTCGAAACCTCCTTGCTGTGGTACAAGCGATCATTGGAACATGCCTGCATTTAATCTCAATCCCAGCACCGCTCGTGCCTGACATCTGAGCAGATTTGATCGTCTTTTCAACGACGTCGTACTTGAGATGTTCCTTTCATGATGCTGCAAGCTCCATACATCACTTCTCAGCGGGAATAACATCGAGCAGGGATTTGTTGCATTCTTCTATTATGATACTAGTAGTACTGGAACACCACAAGCTTCACGATTTGCACGTGTGATGCGAGAAAATTGGATAGGGGCGCAATATTCCTCGAACAAGATCCAACATCGGATGCCGGTTTTGAAACGCCACATTATTCACGGATCGAGAATATCATGGGATAGGACCGATCGGAGCCACGATATCTTTCAAAAGGACATCAAACATCGAATACTACAGCGAGATATGGCAAACTTCACGATCTGAGGTCCTGGTACGACATCATCATCCAGGGGTACAGAGAACTTCCAACAGATCATCCGTTCGATGCAATACTGACATCTATTCCAATTTCATGACATGAAGACCTGGCTTAAAAGTTCATCCAGGAGAGCGCAGTCTTTCCAACGACATACACATTCGTTGCCGCACTGAGACTCCTGCCAATTTCACAATTCGAGACTCTGGATTGAAAGTTGACTCAGGGTCATACATGCCCCCTCCACGATATAAATGTCCGATATCATACACAAAAAATTTCAACTTCACAGCCAGAAGAGTTGATGCACAAAAATGGATGAAGTTGCAAGATCTTGTTCAATGATGCCCAACCTTGAAGACTATATTGAGGAGTATCAAATTCACGTCTTGGAATCTCGACATAAAAGCTAGGATAGGAGCACGAAGATCTTTGATTCTAAAAGCAAGCCTTCATAATTGAAAGAGATGGACACAACCTCCTGGCCTGTGACTTCAGCGCGCCCAAGTTATGTGTGGTTCGATCTGAAAAATGACACCTCGATTGCAAATCATCATCTGTTCGCACTCGATGCAATATAGATCCACCACTTCAACGATATCTGGACTCGAAGACTTTGAACTCAAGCTGTCTATACCCGCCGCCATTGCCCAGTCCAAATTGCCCCTGACGAAAATCCTCCCAAAACTGTTGATCGATCCGGGTTCATTACCATCTCCAGAACATGCCTCATCCCCAAAACAAAAGCCAAACGTCTGTCATCTCAATGCTATTCAACTATGCCCGCTCGTCCATCGTGCGTCGTCAAACGGCCTGCTCCACAGCCCGATGTGTTCCTCAACGCCTGATATGCTCTACCCTACCACCTCCAACTCAATTCTCTCTCTTCCTCCTTTCCTACTTGAGAGTATACAGCTTATACCCAAGCGGACCTCGAACCCACTCACGGCCGAGACAATTCTGCGTGTCGATGCTTCCCTCCTTTTTCTTCACGAATCCGAGAGGGGAACGGACCCAGGAGTTGTTTAGCGCAAATTGTGGTTTATTGTTGCGCTGAGAAGAGAAGAGAAGTCAGCATCGAATGGAAAAACGGGTGGGATGGTTGGCCTACGTTATTCTGCTCTTCCTTGACCACGATAGTGGTTTGGCATTGTGGAGAGAGTTCGAGAGTCAATTGTTCGAGTTGTTCGAGCCAGATGATTGTTCGGCTGTCTTCCATTTGGAAAACTTTGCTTTCGAGAGTAATTCGGTACTGCTGGATGGAGTGCGCGAGGGACTTTGCTGCGTTGCGAAGTGGTTGAACTGATTGTTTGTGCTTGTGGAGAGGAGCGAAGCTTTTATGATCGGGATCAAAGAGGACCTTTGTCGGTGATATACTTCGCTGAGGGGAGAGGTGTTGAGGCGAGAGACCGATCGTGATATGTTGAATTGAAGACCTAGCGGTTCGACTGGGTGATGTTACTACTAGAGGTCACATGCCATCACAGTCCTTGAGCTGTTGAGTGAATGTTCAAGCCCCATGACCGCCGATCGTTTTCTGGAACGCAGCTCGACGGTAATGAGACGGGCTTTGGCCTTGTGTTAGGAGATCGAAGTTGACGCCTACGATTGAGAGACTTCAGACGCGAATGGAGCAGACGCGAATGGAGCAGCTAAATTGTGTATACGGGCAACAAGAACGTCGGGAGTCCTGGGCAAAGACCACTTAGAGCATCAGGAGCTTATTCAAGATTGATTCGGCGACGTACTGGACTCCTCATTGCGAAGGGCGTGGTCTCGAACGATTTCGACAGATACAAAGCCCACTCCAACTTGGCTTCAATGCTGGACTCGCCCTTGAACTGAAGCCTGATGGTGGTCAACGTGTACGACACATGCTGAGAAATTCCGAAGGACCAAAGGTGATATTTTGGACCCATCAGACCTACCAGTCAAATGCTCATAGTCGTGTGAAGAGTGCCGAACCATGGCTGTGAGCTAGCAGAACATCGAAACCTTTGACTGAGACTTCATGCATAAGAATCATGAGCTTGGACTCAGGAAGAGGATTGCAGACAACGAGATGTCGATATGGCAGGTGGAACAATAAATTTGGGGCGCACTCACGGTGGCGAGCTTCACAACAACCTCAAGGCCAGTAGTCACAAGTACGACATCGGGTCAACAAGTTAGAGATTAAAGACATCACAACAAGACAAAAGCTTCACAGACTCACAAAGGACAAAACATCACAAGAGTCACAAGAGCACAAGACAAAACATCAAAAGGAATAAGAATCACATTGCAAAATATCAAAAGTAACAATGTTTCCTTCAATACCTGGGCGCGGCTCGTGGAAAAGTGAGCGACTCCACAAACGGTTGTAAAGGAATTTTGATCTGACACAAGGGGTTTAGAGGACCGCCGTGATCAGCAGGTACAATGTGATCTTGATCTGGGAAGCCGCAGCAACGCCATAAAAAGATCAGCCGCCTGCCAACATACTCACCTCTGCTCAATTGTGTCCTCTTGGTAGAGCTCAGCCTCCCAAGGGGACTTTAAAGTCGCGCCAGACTATGCTCAACACCCAACTAGTTTAACTTGACATTTCGGTCGCTGTTAGTTTTCTTCTTCGTAGTTTTCTTCTTCGAGGACCTGTCCGAAGACAAGAGCAATGATGAAAAAAAAAAGGTAGTTTCACATGACATTTGCGGTCGCATCATCAGAGGCAAGTCTTGACGGAGAAGGCGAAGTTTCTTTTGATAGGTTAGCGTATTGAAAGCTCGAAAAGATTAGTGTGTCGGCGCATCATGGCCGATGGTCGGTCAGAAAAAGTTGTTGTCGCGAATGCCGTCGCGTAATGAGCAAAGAGGGCTACAAATTTTGCAGTGTCCGAAGACCACTGAGAAATGAGAAGGCTCTGGTTCATCATGATACAGAGAAGAGTGTGAAGGGAGGGGAGACTTAGCTTGTTGAAGAAGGTGGGTATGAGGGAAGTGATTGGAGAAGAGAAAAGGAAGAGAAGGTCAAGGTCGAGCAGGTTTATATTGACACTCGAGAGGGAGCTTTGACCATTGATGATTAAGCTCAAGTGGATACATCAACAGTCTTAACAGAGCCATCTGGTTGGCTGGGGATCAGGTGATGGGACCAGGATTGAGCCCCTAGTGGGCTCAGGAAGGTGGGGGAAGGGCTCAGAACGAGGTGGGGGTTAGGTGGGAGGCCGTGGGAAGTGGTGTGAGGCAGTGGGAGATCCAGGATGACAGGCTGTGGCAGCTGGGTAGCCACGAGGTGGCCAAAAGAGCTGGCATTCATTCGTATTCTCGTGAATTGTGATCTGATGTTCTTGATCTGGCCGTCTTGAAGTCCCATTCCATGGCTTGAGGTGGCATCTGAAGCAGTTGGAGGCATCATGGGACTCACCGATGACTGGTAGTTACGCTTGGATCGCCCGCGAGACGGTCACAAAAGAGCTGGCACACATTCATTCGTGTTCGCGTGAACTATGATCTAGGGCTCTTGACCTGGCTCACTCGAAGCTATTTAATATTTGATGAGACCGCATCCACAGTGAGCCTCGCGGCGAGGTGTTGAGAGCGATGGGGTGGTCAAACGAGCTAGCACATAGTCTTCCACGCGTCAAATCTGGATCTGGCGTCCTTCATATGGCCTACTTGAACCTATTGGATATCTCATGAGATAACAGCTAAAGCGAGTCTCGCGGCGAGACGTTGAGGGTAATGAGGTGGTCAAACGAGCCGATACACCATGCTCCACTCGTCAAATCTGGATTTGAGGTTTTCAATATGGTATCCTCGAAGCTCCCTAATGCTTGTTCAACACCAGCTGAAGTGAGTCTCGCAGCGAGGCATTGGAAGCCATGAGCTGGCAACAAGAGCTGGCACATATTCATGAGCTGGTACGTATTCACGCGGCGGTACATATTCACAAGCAGGCACACATTGACAAGCCGATACACATTCAGATTCGTATGGGCCATAGACCTCAAGTTCTCTACATGGCCAGTTTGAAACGATTCTCCGTCCCTCGACGCCTCGTCCGAAGCAGCAGCTCGAGTCTCAGCCAAGCTAACGAGATCTATTGAGCACCCAACAGATCTGCTACCTATTCTCCGTTGTCCAAAACCCGCAGCTACAAATCTGCCTCCAAAGTGACCTTGATCTCCTTAGCATCACCAATTCACCCTCCCCACAGCGCAGAAACACCATCAGAAGCGCCATATTCAATCATATCAACTATCAGATTATCCAAAAATCCACCTCGAACCTCTCCTCCAACACCCTCTTCCAATCACCCAATCAAAGCATTCACCGAAAAAATGCCCTCCAAAAACCCCCTCCGCCGCCTCTACAACTACCTCTCCTCCCTCCACGCCTCCAAGAACGAAGCCAAACGCGTTCACCAGAATACCCTCGCCAATACAGGCAAAGAGACTCGGAGGGAATTTCTCGCGCGGTTGGATCTTATTGGCCGCGCATATTTGCCGATGGAGGATATGGTGTTCCCGAGAAGGAGGGATGTGTTGTCTGTGCGGTGGAAGGAGGGTTTGGAGGAGGTGAGGGTGGTTGAGGGGGTTGAGGAGCCGGTGGAGGGGTGGAAGGAGATTAAGAGGAATGTTTGTTGAGAGGTTATGGAGTCGGGGTGGTCTTGGGTGGATTGAGCTTTTGTGTTTGAGAGAGGTATTTGTGTTGAGATTTGGTGGAGAGATTATGATTGTGGATAGATTTGATACTATGAGACGGATGTGCTCTTGAGATCGGGAAAACTCTGATCATTGAACAGAGAGTTGAAGAAAATCAATGCTTTTGATACTACGAGAGAGATTTGCTTTTGAAATCAATATGATACCTCTGATATCGAACAGAGAATAGAATAAACGCAACAATTTCCATTGAATCGAACTCAGAACTCGGAAGTCCACCTTGGGGGTATCTCTAACTACAACCACCTCAACGCCAAACAAATTCAATTCACCCGCAAAACCAAACAAAGATATCTACTTGAACATGACGAATCCACCAGCCGGAACACGAAGACGAATCGTAGCGCGTCCTCGAATCATAATGACCTGCAGATACTCACCATTATCGCGTGGAAAGATCTGTCGAAGCTGGAATCCATCATCATGAATCACCGAATCAACCGTGACCCACACACTCCTCTCCACCTCGACATCAGTATTAATCGCACACACAATCTCCACTCCATCGAAGATTCGTGACCAAGCGATTATACTTGTCATCCTCTCTTTTCCAAGCTTATGTGGATAACTAAAGGTCATCCCATTTCCGCTGATTTCGCGGAGGTACTGACGACCTCTTCGTAATGCCGTTTCTTGTTTCCTCATGTCGGTGAGGTCAGCGAGGTGCTGATATACTGGAGAGCTCTCCACGAAACAATGACGCTCTTTTGAGCGGAAGGGACCGAATGCGCCACCGAACATTGATTCACGGATATATTGGTCGGCGGCGTGACCTCTTGAACCGTCGGAACCGGCGCCGTCGAAGGATTGCTCGGTTCCGTAGTAGATACAGGGGATACCGAGGGTGGTGAGGTTGAGAGCTAGGGCGGCGAAGAGGAGAGGGGGACCGAGTGGGTCAGAGCAGAACCGGGCTTTGAGGCTACCTCGCCATACCTATATCTTGTCAGAGGACTTTCAAAAGCGCGTTGGAAAAGATGAGTGAAATATACCTGATCATGATCGTCTATCATGGTGACGATCTTATTGCGCAACCAGCTGTGAGAACCCTTTTGTAGGTATGCTGCATTGTGGAAGAGATCAAAGTATTCCTGTGGGTTTGATGCTCCCTTGGGCATCTGCCACAGTGATTGTTGGATACCTCCAATCCCAAGAGCAGCATCGAGACCAGTTGATTCGACAGTCTCAAACGCATTCGGTCCAGTGATCTCGCCAATGATCATGAAATTCTCTTTTCCAAGACCGATGGCGAATTCGTGGATGGCATTACAGAAGAATCGTGTAGGACCATGTCCCATGTGCTTGACTGTATCGAGGCGGAAAGCGTCAATGTCTGCGTATGCTATCCAGAATTTGTATATATCGACGAGAGCGAGGAGAGCCGGTGTTGGAGAGAAGGCATTGACATCGTCTTTGCCAATGGCGAGGTCTGGGAGATCAAAGAAATCGCCATCGAGATATTCTGGATTTGCATCCCAATCGCGGATTTGTCCTTCTGCCGTGAAGATTTTGTTTCCGTCTTGTAACTCGATAGGCCAAATCGCTCCATCTGGGAAGGCTTTTGGATGTTTTTCAAGATCTACTCGTTCGAATGGGAGAGTGGGTTCTCGGTTCTCGTCGTAGAAGCCTTTGACTGGGTATTTCTTGCCATCGGTATATACTGGCGATTCATTAGGCCCATCGTATTCAAATACATTTCCGGTGTGATTGAGGATAATGTCGAGGACGATGTAGATGCTCATTGCGTGTGCTTGCTTGACGAGCTCGAGGAGGTCTTTTGAAGTGCCGAATCGTGGATCGACATTGAGGAAATTCTGTACTCCATATCCGTGGTATGTCTCCAAAGCAGCGACTTGCTTGAAGATTGGTCCAATCCATATAGCGGTCACTCCCATTCTCTTCAGGTAGCCAAGTTTGGTAGCCACACCTTTCAATGTTCCCCCACAGAATTTTGCACCCGCGTCGAGCCACGGTTGTGCGTCTGGAAGTAGAGCATTGCCTTCATCGGAGAGCTGGTAGGGAGATGTCTTTCCTTTGGAGACTTTGTTGCCGCTGTTGTCAACATAGTCCTTCTCTTTGTCGTTCGAAAATCGGTCTGGGAGAAGAAAGTACCTATTCCAAATCATTAGTCTTATGACAATCAGCTTCCGAAGCGCCTGTACTCACAGTATCTGGTCTTCCCAAGCGATTGGAGAAGCCGTGAATTTCTTCGCCTCGTGTAGAAGCACCAATTCCACCTCTTCGTCCGTGAGACTCTTGATGTTCTGAACGGGGATTAAGCCTTCATCACTTTGAAATCGTTTCATCAGCTCGTTGATTCTCCGGGCTGCAAATGGACGCCATAAAGGGCTGAATGAAGGAGATGGATATCTTGCAGAAGACATATTTGAGGCGTTGATGGGTTGCAAGGTTATGAGCGCAAGAGAAAAATACATACCTCGACTGTTCAGTTGCCATATTGGAGTATTTCGCGCTAGCGTGTTGTAAACACTCGACCTAGTGAGAAACAGCTTCTCTTTCTATTCAACAGAAACCTTCTATACACAGCTCAACAGCAGATTCAATCACAGCACCTCTTTTGCTTTCCAATCGGAGCCAGGAAAGGCCAGACACAGCTCACAGCTCCTACAATCTCTCCAAGTCTAGGTATTGTTGTCCAAATGACGCATCTCTTTTCGAACACAAAAAAGAAGAAGATTATACTGTTCTTCACGTCGAGGTTGATGTTCTGACGTTGGATGAGAAAGAGCTGGGGCTGAATTGCGGTGGAGCGTGCATGCATACTTGCATTCGAGATCCGCGATTGGACTGATTCCAAGCCACAAAAAAGACTCTCCAACCTAACGTCTTTGAAGATTCCTTTAGTACTTCTCATCTTTCCGAAGGGGGCGTATTGTATTGTGATTGTTTGTTGTGCCGATGACAATAAGATCTTTGCCTACTTACGTAGAGTACCGCCGTACACATTATCGTTATCGTGCGTGCTTGAAGTGCATGCGCAAAGGGTAAGTCTTTATCAAGATCGAGATCGAAGAAGACAATGGTATCGTGAAGATTATAGGATTGGAAGGATACTAAACCAGCTAAGTATAGGTAAAGTCTTTCCACTTGCATCGACAGTACTGTCGTACACATCGTCGTTCTCGTGCGTGATCGAAGCAGAAACTCAGGAGACAAATCCTCTATCGAAATCGACAAAAACAAATGTCTCATGGAGGTTGTAGGAGTTGAAGAGTGATCAAACCGCACCAAGTGTAGTAGAAGTCTTTGTACTAGAGCTAATCTAGTCTCGGCTATAACCGCCCCTGACGAACCACGGTTAGCCGGACTAAATAGCTGAGAGAGATTAAACCCGGATCTTATCCCTCCGTTTACAACCTCTTCCTATTACTATCTTACCCGCCCGCGAGATCTTATTCGATACTTTGTTTTTAAGTTTGAGAATAGCTATAATTTTCGAGTAGTCGTGCCGGCCCGGGATTCTACTAAGATCTAGTCCAGGGGTTAACCCGACAGTATTCCCCCTCCGTACATCTACTCTCTCCCTAATCTCTAAAAATCAATCAAGAAAACTTTCCCAAGTATCCAAAAAATATGACCGAATTGTCTCGCTGCTAACTCGCGAAATGCTCCAAATCGTCAATCATTATTTCAGTTTTTGATTTAAATTCCGTCACTCGAGGCTGCTATTTCTAAAACTGTAACAGTGGCTATACCGAATCTTTTTTCTAGTATCGTAAGTAAGGAATGATAATTGAAGTCACTCTATCTACACCTCAGGATATAGAAAGAGGACGGAGCTAATATACTACAGCATGCATCATCGTTGCATTCAGTATTTCCCACTCTTTAATGCAATTCTTGTGAATGCCTGGGATAATCATCAATCACAAGTGTAGAAACAAAGGGTATCGCCGCATCGGATATCTGCAACGAGTTTCTACGACTATCTATGTCTACAGACTATGCATTGAATCTGTAAAATGATCATGATCTCAGCAGACCATTGTGCAATGCCTTTACTTCTTGACCGAACTCTTTCCGCGCCCACCAAAGCCCCAGCGGATCTGGTTTGCCCAATGGACCTCAACACCAAGCTCATCAGCAAACTGCCAAACCAGGCCAGGATTCTTCTGGAACATGCGACCTGCGAATATAGCGTCAAGTCCCTCGTCGAGTAGATCGTTTGCTAGCTTGCCATCCGTGATGGATCCGACAGAACCGACCAATAGCTTATTACCAACCGCCTCCTTCACGGATTTGGCAAATGGCGCTTGATAAGCTCGTTGGGCATGAATGTGCTGCTTCTCGTGGTTACCACCAGATGAGACATCCAAGAAATCGACGCCTTTCTCGGCTAGGATCTTGGAAAGACGGACGGTATCTTCGACCTTCCATGATTGATCCTTCAGATCTGTCTCCTCGAGCCAATCGGTCGCGCTGATTCGCAAGAAGAGTGGCATGTCTTTTGGAATGGTGGCGCGAGCTAGATCGACGATTTCGAGAGTGAGACGAGTGCGGTTTTCAAAGGATCCACCGTATTCATCTGTTCGCTGGTTGACCACGGGCGAGAGGAAGCTATGTAGCAGGTAGCCGTGAGCATTGTGGATTTCGATGGCATCGACGCCGGCTGCGAGAGCACGTTTTGTGGCGGCGACGAAGGCGGCCTTGAAGTTCTCGATGTCGTCTTTGGTCATTGCTTTTGGTGTGGCGTGTCTGTCGTTGTATGCAACGGCACTTGGTGCATAGACATTATCGGGCCATCCGTTGAGCTGTAGCATGTTAGTCTGATTCTCTTGTTCAAAGAAATGCTGGGAACCAACGTACATCCTTTCCAGCAATATCACCCCTTGACAGCCATGGCGCAACGGTGCTGGCTTTTCTGCCAGCGTGAGCCAATTGAATCATGACGTGTTGGCCTTGTGAATGTGCAAAGTCTACGAATTGCTTGATTGGTGCGATTTGCGAATCTTTCCAGATACCGACATCTTCAGGTGTGATACGGCCTTCCGGCACAACAGCGGTGGCCTCGATTGTGACCAAACCAGGGCCACGCTGGACGATGCCGCCCATGTGCGTCCAGTGCCACATTGTGTAGTGTCCTGCTTACGATTAACATGATGTTGGGTGTCGCGAAACCATGCCACTTACCATCATCTGCTGAGTACTGGCATAAGGGGCTCAAGAAGATACGATTCTGGAGCTCGAGTCCACGAATCTTGATGGGCTGGAAGAGCTTTGGGATGGCTTTTCCACTCGGCTGAGGGTCTATTGCTGTTCCTGCTACGGGGTCTTGGAGAGGAGTGAAGTATGGAACTGCTGGAGAAGCTTGGTTGACATTGTGGGGCTCCTCTTTGATATCAGCGACCGCTGCGTGGTGGCTCGACATGGTGAGGGTTCGATCTGTTGTTCAAAGGGTTGATTGTGTGAGGGATGGGGTGTAGAGGTCAAGATGAAGGCCGTCGAGACTTATACCCGGCCGAAAGACATGGATAAAGAAGGTGTGTACATAGTGATTTGTATACATGTCGTCATTGCCAGATTGACGCGATCCCAGGGGCATTGGATTCGTAAGGATGCTCTGATCCTCGGGTACTAGCCGTGAAGTGTTAGTGACCCGCCCTTCATTGGATCAGGACATATGTCCAGGACTTTTTTCGGGGACTTTGCATGTCTTGTGTTATCTCCTGTGCCCTGCCCGGGAATTACCACAGTAGGATTGGCGGGGTGCCGCGACTTCTGGGGGGGGGGGGGG
>JEMP01000174.1:0-16561 GCA_000738655.1 Venturia pyrina ICMP 11032 | reverse complement strand
AAGTAATAGCTAGGTAGGTACCTAAAACGAAAGGGCGAGGAACTTAGAACTAAACACGTACTTTATCTCTATAAAGTTATATTTAAAATATTCTATTATTATTCCTTATAGAACTTATAACGTGAGTTATAAGTTCTATATACTCGGCTAGCTATTATGTAACTAGAACTATACGTGACTAACTAGGAGAGAAGGTACCACGTTGTTTATTAGGTAGAAACTAGGGGGGAACCTAGGTAACTTAACTATCTAAATAATACTACATCGCGGAGGCTCCTTATATCCGCCTTATTGATCTTACCCTCGATTAACTCCAGGCTAGTATTATTCTTACCGGCGGTATTCTTAAAGCTAGTCGCAAAAAAATTAAAGAATTTTTCGATTAAAGGGAGGTAGTTCACGAGGATCTTATTATAGCCGGTATTATTAATCGTATCGATCTTAGCGTCGAAGGCGCCGATGAAAGAGGAGGCTATAGGCTCGCTTAAGCTAGTATTTTTGGTATTAGACGATTCTATAGTAAGGATAAGTATATAGAGGAGAAAGGGAGTCTAGTTATTAATTAGTAACGGTACTAAATAAAGAGTCGGAAAGGTAAGTTTAAGGTAGTAGAAACGTAGGTCTTACGCTCGACGTCTTCTATATAGATATTAATAGAAACGGGCTCGTAAGGAGTAGTCGGGCTAGTAGGCTATAGTTCTTAATAAGGCTAGGGTAGAGATCTTAAGCTAATTATATAGCCTTAGGAACCGGGTTATCTAGTAGGACGGATCTAATAGCCCTTTTAATTATTTAGGAGTAGATTACTAACTTAGGGCGACCTAGATCTTATAAATATAGATACCGACTAATAAGTATTATACCTACTACCCTCTAGGACTCCGACCGCGAATATATAGAGACGCTATAAAGATCGTAAATAATAGTATCCTAATAGTTAGATAGTAAGGTATAGAGGATCAATTATAATATTTTACTAAGAGCGAAGTAATAGTAATATACGATACGATCGGAATTATATATAACGAGAAAACTATAAAAGATGCTCTTATAGTAGTAGCGTCCTAGGCTACTAAATCCTAGACGGATAATTAGATATATACCTAATAGAACTACTAGCTAACTACTAGCGTTAGCTCTAGCTACTCCGCCCGTATATAGAAAATAATATCTTATCTATAATCCCCTACTAGGGAATACGAGGGAGTCTATCCGCTATCTCTTAATAACCTAGAAACCGTATTATAATACTTACTACTCGTAGTATATCTATACTAACCTATAGAAGCTATTTCTACCTTTATAGAACCTTATTTCCTACCTAGTCTTATTATAGTTATTATTCTTTTTATTCTCGCGGCTCGTCGAGGCGGAGCGAAGACGTAGGGAAGAATATAGACCTAATAGTATACTATAAACTTTAAGATAATACTCTTAAAGGTTAGAGAGTAGATACGAGGTACGATAGGAAGGGTTTTATATAATTTTTATAGAATTTGATTTTATACTAGAATATTATAATTAGGTTTATCGGAAAAAGAATATATTTCGAGGAAGTTATCGACTAAATATTATAAAAAACTCGAAAACTCGAAGACTTATAGAAACGTAGTATCTATATAGCTAGGAAATTTAATTAAATTTTATTAGAATTTCCTATCGGGTTCTTTTAAAAATCGAGAAAGGTTTGGTATGGTAAGTGAACTTAGAAAGACGTAGGTAAAGTTTTTGGTTTTCAAGATTTTCGATTTTCAGGGTGTGGCCACTCGGTGGCGTAATATGCTACCCTAAGTGACATGTCCACCAAGAATATTCTTTTTCGAGAACATCTCTATAAACTCAACAACAACCTCAGTCATTGCTATTCATCTGCAAAACTACCTGCCACCATTCTCATTGTAAGGAGAGTGGAATCAAAGCTCAGATGGTGATCTATTGGCCTGGCCGTGTTGCTTTTCTTCCACCAAATTGATGGTAAAAAGGCATCTCATCCATCATCTCCTTCTCCCCCCAAATTTGACAATACCCCAATAACCCAATACCTCCCAGCTTTCTCCTCGCAATCATTGCATCACCATAATAAAATTCGCCGCCACCGGCGCACCCAGTCCGCTCGCAGTGGCAAAAACATTGACGTCGAAACCTATTCTACTTGCTTGTACATTGCTGAATTGCGCAGGAACACTGAAATTCGCCTGTTGCGCATACATCAAAAACACATATCGATGTGCCGTATCGCCTTTCGGCGGACTGGGCTGAAGATATTTCGCTGTCGTCGTGTCCGGGACTACAGCTTGTGCTTTTGTCACGTCGACGTTTGGGGCGAGCCAATGGAGGTTTGTGACGCGCGTATTTTGACGAGGAACGTCAAGGTCGACCATTACTAGGAGGGCTTTCCCGGTTGACATTGTGCTGTTGGCTGGGACATTTATGGTTGGCGGTTGTGCGGTGTCTGGGTATGTCTGTTAGCTTTCGGGGGTGGATCTGGTGAAGAGGAATAGACATACCTGGTCGGGCGACCATCTGTCCTGCCGCGGAGATTGCAGTTGCACCATAGGATATTTGGAGTTGATCAGCTACGGATGGGCTGAAGCCTGAAGGTGTCTGAGCTGATGTAATGGCGATCAACGCCTGGAAAGTTGCAAGTAGAATCGCACTGGTAAGCATATTGGCTGTGTAGTCTGGTCAGATGAGCTTGGAGGAGGTGATTTTGACAAGAAGCAATATTTGGCAGGAAAATGAGACATTTATGAGGTTTTGTAATGGATTCATCGCTGAATCCTCGAACGTGAGTCGCCTCAAAACTGTTGCTAGAAGTGGACCAGCAAGATCGTTTCGGACAGGGCCAAGACGAAAATTGCGTGTACATGTTTCCTTTTCAGCCATGAATACTTCTTGCCTAAGTCGCAGTCGGTTAATTGATTTCGTGTTTTCCAAGTCTTTGGGGCTTTGCGGCAACGCGTCTCTCGCGCTGAGCTCTACAGACGAGTATGGATCGATCAGCATTGGAGTTGCCTTTGTTTTCCTGTGTTGGTAGAATGTCATTAGAATTATGTTTATTGCGACAAGCTCTTCTTTCGTCGTCAAATACCCAGTTCAGGAAACTTCTGTCGGCGCTTTCCTGGCTAGACGGGAATAGCTGACGAATGTTTCGATGATGGCGAAGGGCCAGAGAGTAGCTGCGGCGGAATGTTGGAGTACGAAAGATTATAAGAGAGCTCAAAGTCAAGCGTATCAAAGTTTCTGTGCTGTACAAGGCTACAGGCTGAACATAGTACAAATTTCTGATGAGGGTACGTGCTGATTTATAAATAACTCGCGTCGGCAATGGGCACCGGTAGGTCATTATCCCCCGCCTCTCATCGTCTTCACGACAACAAACGCCCTTACAATTGGCAACTCTTGTTCTTATTCTTCGTTGCCGTGGAACGTCTGATCTTACAAATCAAGACAGCTTCATCGGCTTAGGGTGTGGCAGTACATCTTTGTCGGCACAGCAGTGAATATAATTTTCAGTGTGCTGGACAATCCTGACCATCCATTCCAATCGGTAAATGCAAGCGAAAGAAGGACAATGTACACGGATTCTACTTCAAAGCGAGAGATTGGTTTCAATGATATTGCTTCTCAATCGTTCGAGGAAGCGGAAGTCCAAGGAGATACTCGCTAATCGATCCCGCCGGGTTGCTTGGTAACATTGACTTCGCACGTGGGGAAGGAGAGGTCGGGCGTTGGAATGGCTTCTGAAAGTCATATATTAAAGAGTTATTAAGATTCCTCGAACTCTTTTGGAGCATGATAGACTCCTGTTTCGAGGGTCCCTTGGTCATGGGTGATGTTTGGAGACTGTGTGGCGTTAAATATGGTCCGGGCGTGTTTTCTTCGTGTCACGGACTTCAACGCGTCCGACTCTCTCTCTCCTTGAACAAACATCATCAATCCCCATCTTCCATCGCCATTGTACTGATAGGCTGTGGCAGGCCATACCACACCACCAGTAGATACAATATGCCACTATCTACTCCTTCAAGCTGGATGTCTCCACGACAGATTCCGAACGAGAAGCATCCATCGCAACCTCAGCTTTTCAAATGTCGCACGATGTTACGCCGGCAGCAACATCAGTCATTCATCCAGGCCTTATGAGATCTCCTACGGGGTTACTTCTCTTCACTGCAACCTAGAATAAGTTTCGAATGATAAGCTTCGTAGGTAGGGCAGAAACCTCAGTGCCAAGTCATCTGGGACATTCAAAACGCACCACGAAGGAGATGTTCAATGCGATTTCGACTTCAGCACAGCCGCAACAAGATAGTGTCCAGATTTGGCCGCTTATGGCCCATGCTTACTTTTTTGACATCTGCAGGAACTGGATCTTGATGCCGCCGACAAATGCCCGTCACTGCATTCGCACCACAATCAGGCGAACGCGAGATACGAGAAGCGCACAGGGTAGCTGTAATGGGCTTCATGACGCTCAACTTATTCTTGACGCCAATATGAACAAGTCGTGGACGCCTTGCTCAGATCACGTCTGATCATTCCACGTCTCTTTTCAATCCCTTCACCCTTAGGCCGCCGGCAGGTCGAGCTCTTTCTTTTCTTCATCAGTACTGGCTTCACACTTACGCACCTTCTAATTCAGTAATTCTTTCGCTTCTTATTTTGTAAGGCTCTCAAAGGTCTCTTTTCAGATCTAATGGCTCGACGTTCTTCTCTTGTCCTGGCTCTACTGAGCCATGGAGTTAATACTCTTGCTCAGACCATGCAATCGCAATTCAATCAGGTCATCAACTTGAATGGCGATGTAAGTAACACTGATGTGTTCAGTTCTGATGAAGCTAAAACCAAGCCTAGATGATCCTCAACTCTGTCCAATTTCCTGATGGCAGCAAGATTGAGACATTCTCACAAACCCAGCGTCAGATGCTAGTCAATCAAAATCAAGCGCCATTGCCAGGAAATCAAGTCACAGGTTCAACAGGAAACCCGTTCATGATGCTCAGCACGAATTCTCTTGTGATTCAGACCAACGGAGGGACTGATCTTGTTGGTGCACAAATTGAGCTTGCGATGAATACGCAAATAATGCAGCAAAACAACATCATTCCAGACAACACATTCGTTGCAAAGCTTGCTCCTGACAGAAGGTCATGGATGATTATGGATGGTATCAAAAGTGTTAATGCGTAAGTACACGGTTGATACTCAGACGGGTGTCTTTGCTTTGCCTGAAATGAAAGCTAATGGGTCGATTCAGAACCGACAATACCGTCAGACTTGTGAAAATGAATCAAATCGATGGCGAATATGCTGCACTTGGTCGCAACACACGGGAGACCGGTCTGTCTCTCACGCAGTTCGGAACCCAGCAGAACAATGGTTTCAGTGTCAGCGGCACTGGTATTCAAGAGAATGAGTTCACCGATGGTTTCCGCATGTCTGTCCGTGCTTCCCAACCCATGTTGATCAATTCGAATGTGGTCAATGGCATCTCAAGCACTATGCTTTCTGCTCTCCCTCCGGGGACGCAGTCTGTCAGTAAGTAGATGCCTGCTTAGACTCTTCACCATTTGCTGATATGGTGTAGACAACTTTCGTTACAAGGTCAACACAAACCTAGGCGGCGTCGTCAGTAATATCAATCGCATGGTCGCCGTCGTACAATTGCCAAGTATGTTCAGATCGCCACATCATAGTCAACGGTTCAGCTAATAATTCTCAGTCAACCCTGTCCGTCTCCAGACTGTTGCTAAGAACATGGGCGCTGGACCGAACTCCAACATTCGATTGAGCATCGCTCAACGAGGTGTCTTGATCAATCCAGGCGGAGCGCAGGGCTCTCAGGGTATCAGTAACCAGAAGCGCCAAGATCCTAACTCACAGGTAAATAGCAATGGAACTTTGGCTCCGGGTCAGAATGGCAATCTGACTCAAGCACAGAGTCAGAACCAGAATGGTCAGCAGCAACAGCAAGGTGGACAAAACAATGGCAACAACAATAATCAGCCTCAAAATAACAATGGCAACAACAGTAATAATAACGGTCAGAACATCAATAATGGCCAAAATGGAGGCACCCCGACGAATAACCCCGCAGCTAACAATTTGCTCTTGTCACCCACTTTCACGCCCATTGCTGCCAATGCTGTTCTCGATCAGATGAACGGGCGCCTTGCCATACCTGTGGGGCAACTTGATGGAGAATATATTATTACCGTGGCAATGACCAATGCTGCGCAAGGTCAGCAACAACCACAAACTGGAGGTATTCAAGGAGGCCAGCAACAGCCGCAGGGCCAAGGACAGGGCCCCCAAGGCACAGCGCCCGGTCCAGCCAATGAGCCCGGTCCAGCAGCCGGTACTGCTCCTCGTCCTGCCGGAGAACCTCCAGCAGGCTCATCATCGCCTGGCGCAGCCCCTTTAAACGAACCAGCCGGTGCTATTCCACCTCCTGAAGTCGCAGGAGTTGGTGGGGCTCCAGCTTCCGTCCCCAACGCTACTGCCGCCCCTGCACCACCTCTTCCTGCCAAGCGTCAACTTGGTTCCACTGGACAACCTGCTACAGGTGGATATGTTGACGTCAGCATGGCTTGGGTCAACATGATGGCTAATAACCAAGTCAATGGTTTGCCTGTCAATGTTGCTGGTATGATGGATGCGCTTATGGCATCTGGACAGGCACCGTTGGGCGCCAATACACAGGCGGCTGGTATTGGGTCGCCTGCGCAGGGAAGCAGTGTTGGTGGGTTGCTTTCGGGGTTGAAGGCACGTAAGTTCAGGGCGTGATGAGTTGATGGTTGGGTGCCTTTTTGTTTTTTGTTCATCGCAGAAGGAATGGCAGGTGTGCTGGCTGGCTAGCACATGGTTGATACTTATACTCTCAATGGTGGAGATGGAGGAGGCGAATAGCCATCGGTAAACGATAATGAATGAGAATGCGATTTGAATGAGTTCACCTTATTTTTCCCTCTTGGTTTCTTGATTACCTTTTGTCCCGTACCCTTTCTCATGAGTGAGTGATCCGACACCGACGCCGTCTTTACAGGTTGCGGCATTGGCTAGTGCCTCGGATGAATACGAACCTCGTAGTCGTCCTATCCCGCCTAGTCACGCCTTATACTAATAACTTAGTCCTTACAATTACCTTTCTTATTGGATATCTTTAAAGAGTATCTATCTACTCTTTTCAGCCTTCCTTTAAGTCTTAGAA
This sequence comes from Venturia pyrina ICMP 11032, assembly GCA_000738655.1. Classification (NCBI taxonomy): domain Eukaryota; kingdom Fungi; phylum Ascomycota; class Dothideomycetes; order Venturiales; family Venturiaceae; genus Venturia; species Venturia pyrina. Next base: position 9,348 of record JEMP01000174.1, on the reverse strand, counting down.
TCTATAACAGACTTAGCTATCTAAAAAATAGTAACGTGACCTAAATACGAACACGATCCTCAACAGAGCTATACGAGACTCGTATTCATCCGAGGTACAACCTCCTAGCTAAGACCGTACTTAAGTGAAGACGGTATAGATCTTATCGCTCAACATCAAATTCTAATACCTATATACACGCAAACCAAAGAACTATCTAATACCTCTACTTACTAAGTACCCTCTCTCTATCCTTATAGCCTAAAATTCGCATCCCGTATCCCTACCTGCGATAGTACTGAAACACAACATGTCCGCGCAAACAATAATAACAACGACAAAAAACATCAAAACATGAAACAGCAAACAAACGGAAAATATAAAGTCAAACCCTAAAATACTTGATGGTGCTTTACCAGCTCCCGCTGCCCCTCTCCCTAATGCTATAACACAGACTACTAGATTCCCTCTTTCGTCCCATAAGACTCGCGTTGAGTAAAGCATTTGCCATTTACAGAGGAGATATGTTTCAATATAGGAAAGATATTGATTATTGAGTAAGTGCGAGAGGTAATAGGTACTTAGGTGTAATGTTAGGTAGGAAGAATAGGAGTACTAGTAAGAGGAGTTAAAAACAAGTACTTTGGAAATCTATAATAGATATATACTAATATCAAGTACCAAGAGAATAAACACCCTTAGTATCCATGAATAGTAATAGTAATAGTAATGAAGAGTAGTATATTCGTATTTGTACAACGAAAATTCAATCAGTATTCAGTAGTATACGCGAAATCCGAGTCAAAGAAATAATAGGGTAGGTCTAAGCTATTCTATAACCGCTCTATCTATCGCCAGAGGAAACATCTATCATTATAATTAGATATATGAAACCGAAATTACTTTGATGTCGTGTCTAGTGGCATTAGAGAAAGGTATTTTCGATCCTGATTACGGATGCTTTTGTAGGTCGTGTGTAGAGATAATTACGAATTCGTCGTCGCTTTGGGTTCTATATTTTTCGCACCTACTCTTTCTACCAGTGGCTGCGAAATCATGTAGCTCAGAGGTATGGATAAATGAACCGACAGGCCATCCATATCAAAGTCGAGATATGATACCACAGGTGCAGAAAAAAGAAAAAGAGGAAAGAGTGCATTCAATTCCCTAGTGAAAAAGAAAGAAAAAACAGAAAAAGAGAAAGGTGAAAAGCGACATCTTATCAACGAAAGTGTGATCAGATAATATTCTTCAATTTCGACGACGTCCGTCATCCATGTCTACATCGCTCTGCAACTCGTCTCTAGGTAGTATACAGCAAAGTGTGGTATCCCTTTCGTCTTCCTCATGCACCACCTAGCTATACATGCAAGGGAGTTTCAACGAATCCAATCCAACTCGCAAGCTCTAATTACACCCCCCCAAAAAAAAAGCGGAACCACGAGCTTTTCCTTAGATCTCACCGCCAAAATGCTCGAATAACCCGTCGTTTCCGCTCACCGCAAAAAACCCTTGCGAAAACGCCTCCCAATGATCATCTATACGTACACCCTTTAAAATCCAGCGCCCCCACAAACCCGAACACCAGAACCGCATACAATCAAGAGAAAAAGTACGTACTCTCCTTCACCCTCGAAACATCAAAATCGCCCTTCTTCGGTACCTCCGGAAACTGGATCGCAACCCAAACAAGTGTTTTGGAAGGCTGTTTCACAGGCGGCTTTATTCTCCGACCTCTGGCTGCAAGCTTCTGCGCAGCACCTAGTCCTTCTGCCTCCTCTGGCATATTACCAACGACATCATCTCTCACATCCGTGTCTTCAAGCTCGGGCATCTCTTCATTCAGCACCTTCTCAAGGGCAGCATCATTCGGAATGCCGTCAGGGCTAATGGCCTCGACAAGGGCTTCTAGACCTTCGGGTGGAGGTCGGAATTGTTCTGCGTCCTCAACAGACTCGAAAATGCTGGCAGCAGTGACCATCGCTTTTCCCTTCTCCACCTCCGCCGGATCATCACTTTTCAAAAGCTGCTGTCGCTCCCATTCTTCGAGAAGTTCCGCAGTGAAAGCACCACCTGTTTTCCTGGTTTTTGGTTTTAGAAGGCCCCTGCTAGCCCTGTGCTCCTGTATTCGTTTTCCTACAGGGCTTGAAGCATACACTGTTGTTAAACGCATTGAATCCTTATATCTGACCTTGAACTCAGCGGCAAGACGTCCGATAATATCTTCCTCGTGCATAGATACAAAACAGTCGCGCAGGACACGATTCATAACGGGAATATCGGCAGCGTGTGTCCAGTAAGAATCGTGTACTGCCGCGAAAGTGAGACCAAGTTCGTCACATTTCAAGGCGGACAGCAGCATATGCGTAGCATCTAGTGAGTGCACAAAGTTCGGTGGAAAGGCTTGTAGTTGTTTTCGTTTGGAGATTGGATCTCCAGGTTTAGATTCGCGTAAGGTGAGGTTTTGTAGCGAAGTCTTGATTTCCCGTTGTCGTGATGCCCGGTATGGCTGGACAACTGGAAGCTTCAACGGCGTTGTCCAAACGACACTGGATTTAAAATCGGTAATCTGTGAATGTTTGCTAGCGAGAGACTTCTTACTATTCGCAAGCGCTTGTTTAGTGTATTTGCTGATGGATGCCGCTTTTCCGTCTGCCTTGGCTTTGATCAAGGCAATCTGCTCTGGAGTCACCAATGTTGAAATTCGGTCTGCACACTCGCCGAGCCAATATTGAATAGCGTGAGCACCTTGGAACATGGCGGCAAGAGCCTTGAAAATCTTCTTGGCGACATAGGATGCGAGAGCCCTGTTGTCTGTCCCGCTTGCTGTCACTGAGGTGGACTGGTTGTTCGGCATTGTGTCGTCAAGTTGTTTTTGCACCTGAGCACGAGCGCCAATGAACGTCACACCGTAAACGTTCGTCATCACAGTTTGCTTGACAAGCTTTCTAGTGACCTTATCCTTGAGAAGCAAGGCCGACTCGTTTCCATCCTCAGCATCTGCATGAATGGACGACCTGACCAGATCAGCAACACCACTGTAGATGTCGGCAGGTCTATCACCGGGCTCGAGGTTGACCTGTGCTGCACCAATCTTGTCTCCTCCAAGGGCGGCATAATGCTGCAAACCATTGCACGTTCCATCTTGGTGAACCGGTAGATGGGAAAGAAAGGTTTCTGGGTCGCCAGATTCCAGGGCGCTATGGATCTCGAAGCAAGTTGCCAATATTTGCCATGGATCATCGCCTTGTAACCACCATCTCTTGCCTGTCAAAGGTTTTGAAACTGAATCGTAGATATCGTCAAGATGGTCAGTAGCAAATTGCTCACGTTGCGAAAGGGTCAATTTGTTGTTGCCGAATACGTTAGCAAGATGGATTTTCAACCAGCGAAGACCTTCAGGACCAAGAACTCTACCCTTGGCGAAGCGCAGCAAGCCGCGAGACCCATCAGCGCCCATGTGGTTTAAAAAGGGCGGAAGTGGGTAGGCACGACCTCGAAAGTCGATGTTGTGAGGAAAGTAAAAGGTTTCGTTGGCGAAGGCCTTTGCCGTTTCTAGCTGTAGGTTCTGAAAGCATCGTTGCGAGTGTAGTCCCATCCTCTCGTTCTCCAACCTTTCTACCTCCTTCCTCCATCGATATCGAGCTAAGCCGTCAGCAGACGAGTCTGGCTCTGGTGGATACGCGGTCTCCATGTTTAGTGGCGGAATGTCGGCCAACGCTTCACCCGAGTTCCACACTTCAACCATGATCTCAAGAATGGGAGTATTGATATTCCAAGCCGTTCTACCCAGCACATCCAGCCCGGCGAAGACCTGGTTCATGTCGCCCTTCTCAATGGCAGCCCTGGAGTACATCTCCTGAACGTTGTCGCCATCTTTGGCGCGCATAAACTGACCGGGGTACCGTATATAACCTCCCGCCTTGAAGCCACTCCACGGCAACGGCTCCACAAGCATCGGCAGGTGACCGCTCAAGCCAATGGCATTGCGCGATGGAACCCTTATCATAATATTCGTGAGAGCTTCGTGCGCATGGATACTGCCGACACGTCTTCCGCCCGCAGAATCGATACTGTGCCGAAAGGCCAGCTCTTTCCGCGGCGATTTTCTCCTCTTCCCATTCTCTCCTTCCTTCACTTGATTGTCCGTCACAAGAATTTTCGCTTTGTCAACCAGTTTAGACACCATGAGAGCAGCAACGCGATGTCTGATCGGCATGGGCCAGCTTGCATAGTTGTCATACATAGGTCTTTCTCCTGTCGATGTGTCTGGTCCTTGCACGGGTCCTTGTGATCCGTGGATTTTAGAGAGGATACGTGCTCGTTTTGAGCTAGCTGATAATCGTCCCAAATGGCGCTCTTTGTTTATGTAACCCCGCGTCGAGGCCTCTGATTCCAGGACTCGACCCAGTTTGGAAGTCAACCGACTGAGAATCATGGGACCTTGGTCAGCGAACTGGGACAAATACTGGAAGACTGTCAGGATGGTGATAGCAGCCATTCTCTCTGGAGGCACCTGTTCGAGGTATGGCCCGAGCTCAAGGACTGAGGAATCCATCTCTTCGCGCTGCTTGGACTCTGGCATATCGAGCATCGCTTTTATTGCCTTCAGCTCCTCCTTGATTCCCGATTCAAGGTCAGTATGCCATTCCCACATCATCGCCCCGATAGACTTTTTCTGTAAGGCGGGATTGATCCCCAGCTTCAGCATTGACTCGTTCTCTGACTTCCAGCGTTCGATTGTCGAATCTACCACAGCTTCTTCAAGGTGTATCTGGCGAGCGTACAATATGGCCTGGTGTTTATCTTCATCGGATTGATCGGCATTGGTACTAGCCTGAAGCAGGCTCGGATCGAAATTATGAACATGTGATAAAGTTTCTTTCAACGAATACAGTCCTGAGCCCTTTTGTTGCACCGGTTTGATGTCGAGATCGATAAGTCGAGGCTGTTCCAGTGTTGTGGCAGATGATGTGACCTTAGGTGGGTCAGCGACCGCTATTTCAGCCTCGACCGCTTCGATTTGCGATTGAGCATAAATGTCCTCCCGTATGCGAAATAGTTCCAACCATTCGTCTTTAAGAAACTCGCCAGAGGACATGGTTTCATTGAGAAGTCCAGCTACCTCAGCATGGTGAAGATGGCGTCTGATTGTCCGATCGCGAGAACCACCAGAGAGTGTCACCATAGCCAGACGGCATAAAATAGCGTACGTAGTTGCGTCAGGGCTGACACCTGCCTGTCGCATCTCCACCTCGAACCACTGCTGTATTTTCCGGGGGCTGTAATTGCCTCGACCAAGCATCAGCGAGTCCAAGAGACTTCGTAGATATAGATTGTGGGCAAGGAGGAGTTCGGTTGCGGTTGGGACGTAGAGCGTGGCCATACGGCGAATGATAGATTCAGCACGTTCAAATCGTCCGACGGTTAGGCAGGTGTGCAGATTGGACAGTAGCTCCGAGCCATCTCCACCAATTCCAATTCTGTTGTTGCGTAAAACTACGGGCGGGGTGGATATAGCATCGTTTATGACGATGGCACTTGATGAACTCCAAGGCCGTATGACTGAAAAGGACTTATCCGATATTCTTGTCGGTGATTGATGAGGTGTATATTGGGAAGCGATAAAAGGTATATCGTCTCCACCAGTGGATGGGCCGAAATAGTCTGTGGTGGCTGTAGCGAGAAATCTTGATGCGGCTGGAGTGCGGGTGGCCAAAGGACGAGGATGGTGCCTCGAAAGGTCGAGAGATTGAGCACACGGGGTCAATGAAGCGGCGCGTCGCGTCTGAGCAGGACATAGCCACGGTAGATTGAGTTGCTGGAAAGCTGCGTCAAGCTGCTTCGATGTGGTTGTGCGAGGCTGTAGCTTGCGCTTTGCTGCTGCGAGCATTGTCGAAGGAGGATCGGATGACGACGAGGACGTGGACGAGGACGCGATTGGGATGGAATGCACGGAGTCATGAAGTTCGTAAGCAATCCTAGAGCATTGAAGTAATGTGCGGTACGTAGAGGCTCGATCGAGGCGTTGTTGGCGATGCAATGGGGATGTCTGATTTGGTGGTGTCTTTTCAAAACTTCTCCTGCACTTGGACATAATTTGGTGATCGTCACGAACGCCACTTGTGGCGTAGAACTACTCTGGTTGCCGGCAGACTAGTTGTTAGCGCTTGATCAATGCTTCTGCCCTCAGTTACCCGGGAATTTTCGCGGGTAGTACTTATTCTAGCACGTTTTATCAGAACTTTGATCTGCTTAGGGGTTTTCATAGTCCGACGCTAACAACAAATATGCTGGCAACCATAGTAGAACTAGAATAAAGTGCAGCTCCAACCTGACCAGCCTTGCAAGCATTGCACAACTTTCAAAGACAGCAGCAGTAGTAGCAGTATCTTCTGAAGATTACAGTCCATCAACTCACAGAAGGGTCCTTCGAATCAAGATCGATATCGATAAATTTCTGGAAACATTCCTAAATTCAATTGCCGGCAATTTATCCATCTCGCTCTCGAATTGGGAACTACGAAATCCTTTGGATGTTTCTACCAAGGGATCTGCATTGGCGGCCTCGCAGTGGCCGAGTAGAACTGTGTTTGTCAGTAACCTGGCGACATGTTTTGCAGAAGTTGAACGGCTTCGTCGTATGCATCTTACCCTTTGTTGGCAGTATATAACATTTGATTGAAACCTCATTTTTGATGTTTTGAATACTCCCGCTCGGAATTTCAATGGGAGACATCTGGATCAAGTCGTTTTCGGATCAAAGGTGTGTGTTATTGGGCCGGAGCCTTGGAAATCGTCACAGTTGAATATAATGTTGAAAATCTTCAAGCAAAATCATCTACCACGTCGAATTCGGGAATGTGATCAGCCCAGCTATGGATATTGCGGCAATGATCCATTCAAACCTGTTCAGAATCTCATCAGTTACAAATTCAACCATGTAAAAAATCCCGGGCATTGCAGTCGCTGGTTTTGGACATTCCAGAAGGCTGCGGCGTTGTGGCGTCAAACACAGCCTTGCATATCGCCTCCCAAGCTGTTGGGTGCAGAGTAGCCCGACAACGTTCCTGGCTCAAAGGAGGTGATGTTATTACTGTGTAACTTTGATGCAGGCGCGAGATGCGACGCGGAAATTGCGAAATATGTCTACATGTGAAGAGGCTATCGCTTGAGCTTTGAATTCGTCTTCGTCGGGAAGCCGTCCCATTATTGGACTCGGAATTTCACTAGAACGAGCGCGACGGAAACTCACACGCAAAATGTGAAGGAAAGAATTCATGGCTACGTTCCGAGAACAGAGATTGTTCAACAAAGATATTGGTATCAAAACATTGGCACAATTGTTTTCAGACTGCTCAGGAAGTTACATAGCGGGGAAAGGCGGGCCTTTTAAACCGCAATCTACCCGTTACGAACTTAAAACGAGTCTAAAACACGTTAGGCTTACCGGGAATAACCGTAGCCGAGATAACCTCGCTTAAACTATACTAGACGTTAAGTTAGGGTAGCCGCTATTTCTACCTCTACCTCTCTACTAAGTAGTAAGGCCTAGTAACCTAATTTTTACGGTTTCTATATTTAACGTATCTCCCGCTTACTATTATATATAAGCGAGGCTTTATTATAATTAGTTATCCTAATACCTACTTAAGTACTATACCGTTTATTATTATTACGTAGTTATTCCCTACGTTAATCGACGTAGTCGATTATCCTCCTAACGTTTATATTATACTACCCTCCCGCGCGCGTTACGTAGAACGCCCGCCTCTAATCCTCTATATAACCGATAAACTAAATATATCTTATAATAGTAACGTATCTTCAGGCTAGCGCTTATCTAGGCTAACGTATAATATTAATACCGCTCCCTATATATACTATTTATTAAAATAACGTATTATGTATACGTCTTGCTAGTATACTACCGTTATATATAAATATAGTAACTTAGTTTATACGTTTACCCCTCGAAGCTGTAATATTATAACTATATATTCACGATACTATAGTCTATAAATAATACTAAATCGCCTATAACTATCCCTCTATACTCCCCTACTACCGGTACCGCGTATACTCGCTCTATCGTTATCGCTATCGGTACGACTACTACCTCTTCGGTACCTATACGGTATATAGTAAGTCTAGTAGTAGCTTCCTTCTCTCTAGTCCTATCTATACGCTATAACCGTAAGAAGACGTCCGGGCTCCCCTTCTTAACTTCTAGTACGAAGATATTCGAGATCTAACTAACGCCTATCGTTCCGTAGCGGGCGAAATCCCCTCGCGAAAACGTTCGCTACGTTTTCTCTATATCCCTAGAATTAATTAGCTATATATAGTTAATCTCCGCCTTTTTTACGCGACGGTAATACCTTCTTTAGACCGAGACTTTCTTCTACTAACTTACTATCCTTCGCCTAAGTATATCGATGCTCTCGCGCCCTAAGTCTCTCCGATACGCCTTAATAATCGTATCGTAGGTAGTACTAATAATTAACGAGGCTTATATTAGAAGGCTATCTTCGTAAGTCTTATCTCCTCGTATCCTACTATAAATAATAGGGTACGAATCGACCCGGTCGCCTTACTCTCCCGCTCCGTCTCGTAAACCTAGTAAAACTAATAAGAAAGGACTTTATCTCTTAATTATTATAAGTTCGTTCGCTATATTCGCGTCCTTACTATCATAGGTACCCGTCCTAACTAACCTTAAACCTAGAAGAAAGGACTCTATTATAAGGAGGTCCTTCTTAGGGGCCCTATAGTTCGTACTATAGATTAGGTTCTTAAAGTCCCTATAATTATTAATATCGGTTATATATATAGCGTCTAACGTACCTATATTTCTATTTACCTCCGAGAGTATATACGTTAACCGGTAAGCTATACTCCCGAAAAACGTATAGGTAGTAAAAACTAGTATATATATTCGGCCGTATTAAATCCTTCTTATATTAGAGTAAAGCGTCTTTACTACTACCGCCAAAGCCTAATTAAGTACTAGTAGCTATAGGCGAAGCTATAGGGGTNAACTATAAAGATCGACTACGTCGAATTATACTTATTATATCTATAAGGTTCCCTTCTCGCTCTCCTTTCCCTATAAGTAATAAGTTAGACCGAGTAACCGTAATAAGGTATACTACAACTAAGTCTACCGCCGTATATTCGCGTAGTTCGGTATTATCTAAGTCGTAAATACGGGCCTTATATACTTTAGTCTTAGCTAGTAGTAGAATATATAAGGCGTAATAATTAACTAATAGGCGTATTATTAAAGTGTATAGCTCTTAATATAGAATACCGGTAACTATAAGCGGCCCTATTAAAGAGGGAAAGGGAAACTACTTAGCTCCTTAG
>JEMP01000173.1:1414-34597 GCA_000738655.1 Venturia pyrina ICMP 11032 | reverse complement strand
TATATCGCGTAGGCGCTGCTCTAGCTCCTTTCGTACGATATAAATATACTAAATTCTTTCTTTTACCTTTAGTACCTCCCCTTTAGAGGTGCTATCCCTAGTATTAAACCTTATTTTAGGATTATAACCTAGAAGAATATAAAATAGAGAGGTATCTAGATCGCTCTAATAGCTATTATTATACGTAAACTACGTAATAGGTAGGCGCTTCACCTATTCTACTTAATACTCTAAGTAGAAAGCTCCTTAAATACTCCTATTCTAAATAGAAAGCTCTTAAATACTCCTATATTAGTCTGTTTTATCTTTTAGTTTATCTATTATTTTAAAGATTGAAGGCTATACTTAGCTTACGCTTTACCTTCGTATAGTAGTAGCATTCTAACTAGAATTCTGAAGTAAATCTAGGATTACGGTTAGAAACTATTCCGTCTAGAAAGCTAAACCTCGAGAATATATAATCGAGTAGTAGGTCTCTCGTCTGTATTACGGTTATTATCTTCTTAATAGCAAAATATAAAGCCAGTTTTAAAAACCGATCTATAACTACTAATATTATATTATATACGATACCGTCTCGTATACTTAGTAGTACTCTACTTATAAAGTCTAAGGTAATTTCTTTCTAAGGTATATTTAGTACTAGTAATACTTCTATCTTCCTATAGGGTAGATATCTTTTTACTTTTATCTTCTAGTAGATATTATAGCTTCGTACGTACTCCGCGACGTCGCTATCTATACTTTACTAATAGCACTTACGCTTAAGCAGTTGAGTTATTCTTATAGTTCTATAATATCTAGCGTATAGGTCGTTATAGTTACGCCTTAGTAGCTTATCGCGTACGGCTTACACAGGAGGTATAAATAGCCGATTTTTAAATATAATTAGATTACCCTTAATCTTCTAGTTCTTGTTTATCTTCCCGTCGGTAATTCGACGGCGAAGCGACTTACTCTTAGCGCCCCTACGCTAGCTTTTAGTTACTAAACTTTTCGTAGTAGGAGTAAGCTCCTTATAGGCGGATTCTACCAAGAGGGCTAGGATAATATCTATATAGATCGCTATTAATTCCTATACGTCTACCTATTCGATTACTAAGAGTCCTTCCTATAGTATTATATATTATAGCTCTATACTAGTTACGCGTATCTACGTCGTATTCTTTTTACTAGATAGAAGTATATTTATAATATCTTTAGTTAGCTTAAGGGCTAACTTCTTAACTAGTATAGGTAGTATTTTATTTATAGCCCTTATACTATTATTATAGTCCGTACGTCTCGACGGCGTATCGGTAGGGTTTGTCTTTCCCGTACGATACGTAATAATAAAGTTATAAGTAGATAGTAGTATAGCCTACCTAGCTTACCTACTATTTAACTACTTTACTCTAGCGAAACCCGTAAGATTCTAATAATTAGTTAGAACTTTAACTAGGTTCTTACTCCCCTCGAGGTAGTATCGCTAGTATTTAAACGCCGCTACGATAGCGAGGAGCTCTTAGTTATAAGTCTTATAATTACGTTCGGCGTCGACTAGCTTACGAGACTAGTACGCTACGGGTTACTACTACCCGTTATTTTTATTTAACTAGGATAGGATTACTATAATAGTAAAGACTAATATATTAGTCTTAACCCTAATCCTTCTCCTAGGATTAAAATATATTAGTATAGGTACCGTCGTAAAGGCTACGATTAGCTTACGAAAAGCTTTATTAGTATCTACTAGCTATAGAAATAGCCTAGCCTTCTTTCTATTCTAGCTTCCTTTTAGTAATACTATTAGGGGTAGCGTATACTTAGAGTATACTTCTATAAAGCGACGGTAAAAGTTATAAAAGCCTAAAAATAATTATAGCTCTATAAAGGTATAAGGTACTAGCTACTTAGTAATTACTTTTACCTTACGAGGGTCTATCGAGACTCTATCGGTACTTATAACGAACCCTAGGAACTCTACCTTCTAATAAAAGAACTTATATTTCTTTAAGTTATAGTATAAGCCGAAAGATATTAGTCTCTTAATTACTTATTATACGTGCCGCGTATATCCATAGCGGGACTCCGAGTTTATTATAATATTATCAAGATAAATAATATAAGTAGTATTAACTAACTTACTAAGAGCTTTATTAATATAAGCCTAAAAGGTAGTATACGTATTAGCTAAAGTAAGCGGTATTACTAAATACTTAAAGTATCTATATCGTATACAAAACGCTGTCTTCTACTCGTCGCCTTGACGGGTACGGATGTAATAGTAGTTATTTTTAAGATCTAACTTAGTAAAGTACTTATAGCCTTAGAGCCTATCTANCGTACTCCGCGACGTCGCTATCTATACTTTACTAATAGCACTTACGCTTAAGCAGTTGAGTTATTCTTATAGTTCTATAATATCTAGCGTATAGGTCGTTATAGTTACGCCTTAGTAGCTTATCGCGTACGGCTTACACAGGAGGTATAAATAGCCGATTTTTAAATATAATTAGATTACCCTTAATCTTCTAGTTCTTGTTTATCTTCCCGTCGGTAATTCGACGGCGAAGCGACTTACTCTTAGCGCCCCTACGCTAGCTTTTAGTTACTAAACTTTTCGTAGTAGGAGTAAGCTCCTTATAGGCGGATTCTACCGAGAGGGCTAGGATAATATCTATATAGATCGCTATTAATTCCTATACGTCTACCTATTCGATTACTAAGAGTCCTTCCTATAGTATTATATATTATAGCTCTATACTAGTTACGCGTATCTACGTCGTATTCTTTTTACTAGATAGAAGTATATTTATAATATCTTTAGTTAGCTTAAGGGCTAACTTCTTAACTAGTATAGGTAGTATTTTATTTATAGCCCTTATACTATTATTATAGTCCGTACGTCTCGACGGCGTATCGGTAGGGTTTGTCTTTCCCGTACGATACGTAATAATAAAGTTATAAGTAGATAGTAGTATAGCCTACCTAGCTTACCTACTATTTAACTACTTTACTCTAGCGAAACCCGTAAGATTCTAATAATTAGTTAGAACTTTAACTAGGTTCTTACTCCCCTCGAGGTAGTATCGCTAGTATTTAAACGCCGCTACGATAGCGAGGAGCTCTTAGTTATAAGTCTTATAATTACGTTCGGCGTCGACTAGCTTACGAGACTAGTACGCTACGGGTTACTACTACCCGTTATTTTTATTTAACTAGGATAGGATTACTATAATAGTAAAGACTAATATATTAGTCTTAACCCTAATCCTTCTCCTAGGATTAAAATATATTAGTATAGGTACCGTCGTAAAGGCTACGATTAGCTTACGAAAAGCTTTATTAGTATCTACTAGCTATAGAAATAGCCTAGCCTTCTTTCTATTCTAGCTTCCTTTTAGTAATACTATTAGGGGTAGCGTATACTTAGAGTATACTTCTATAAAGCGACGGTAAAAGTTATAAAAGCCTAAAAATAATTATAGCTCTATAAAGGTATAAGGTACTAGCTACTTAGTAATTACTTTTACCTTACGAGGGTCTATCGAGACTCTATCGGTACTTATAACGAACCCTAGGAACTCTACCTTCTAATAAAAGAACTTATATTTCTTTAAGTTATAGTATAAGCCGAAAGATATTAGTCTCTCGATTACTTATCGTACGTGCCGCGTATATTCCTCGCGGGACTACGAATATATTATAATATTATTAAGATAAATAATATAAGTAGTATTAACTAACTTACTAAGAGCTTTATTAATATAAGCCTAAAAGGTAGTAGGCGTATTAGCTAAACCGAACGGTATTACTAAATACTTAAAGTATCCGTATCGCGTACGAAACGCCGTCTTCTACTCGTCGCCTCGACGGATACGGATACGATAATAGGTATTCTTAAGATCTAACTTAGTAAAGTACTTATAGCCTTAGAGCCTATCTAGGATCTCTAAGATTAAAGGAAGTAGATAACGGTTCTTAAGAGTTACCGTATTTAGCCTACGGTAATCGACGTATAAGCGTAGGCTACTATCTAGTTTAGGTACGAATAGGATAGGGGAACTAGTAGTACTAGTACTATCCTAGATCTAACTATTCGCCTTCGCTTCGATAATATATTAACGTAGGATCTCTAGTTCTTTAGCTAATAAAGGATAAATTAGGCTATAAGGTAGAGGAGCTATTATCTTAATTATATACTCCGCGCCTTCGTTAGGTAAGCTTATAGTACCTTCTTTACTAAAGGCCGCCGTTAGATCTAAGATTTTAGGTAGAAGAACTACTATAGGGTTTATCGTAGGCTCCTTACCGTCGTCTTTATCCGGTAGCGTATATACGATAAATAGGTAAGGACTATCCTTCGCCTCTTCCTAAATATCTTCCTATATAAGGAGAGAAAGTATAGCTATAGTAGAGGATATATTCTCCTCGTACTAGAATTACTAGGTAAGATCCCCCGTATTATATATAATCTTCTACTTATATAATACTAGTATACCTAGTAGTAGAGGTAGACTAACGTAGTTAATCGTATACGCTACGTATTCTCCCTATCTACGCTATCTATACGAATTAACTACTTCCTAAGCAAATTAATAAGCGCTATAATAATAGCTAATATTTCTATTTCCCTATTTAGGTCTAGATAGAAGCTCTACTAGTACGCTTTATAGTCGTATCTCTAGCGTAAGGCTAGGGTCTATTACGGAAATATCCGTACTAGTATCTAGTAAGGTAGATACCTCTAATTTATTTAATATAGATAAGATCTAACCCTTAACCTTAAGAGTAGGTAGTCTTACTACTAGTTTAAGATATCGCGTCGGCTATCCTTCGCCTTCGCTTCGTAGTTATAGCGACTATCCTTCGTCGTCTACTTCCTAGATCCTCCCCTCTACGACTAGGGAGAGGACCCTCGTCCTTTTCCCTAACTACTACTAGCGTTAGAGTTGCGATCTACTAGCGCTACGATAGTAGGACTAGATTCTAGATACTTAGTAGTATAATAGCTATACTTATAGTATCTAAAGTATTTAATATAGCTTAGGTCTTAAGCTTTACTTAAGTCGTTCGTATTACCTACGTAACCCCCGCGAGAGGATAATACTCCCCTACTACCTCTTTATCTACCCCTAGGCCTATCCTAGCCCTTAGGCTTCTTAGTATCTTTCGTACTTTCTTCCGTATACTTTCGCTTATTAAAGGAGGATTTTTCGATACGCGTAGCTAGCGAGACTATTACGTCTCGTATAACTAGTATATCTTAGTATTAAAGAATAGTATATCTTATAGACTCGTTAAGCTTAGTCTATAGGTAGGTCCGTCGCTACTCCTACGTATACTCTTCGTTAAGCTAGGTTTCTAGAGAGATAAGATACTAATTAAATTCCTAGGCTAACTACCCTAGCCTTTACCTTACTTCTTTATATAGTTATACTACGCCGAGCTATCGATTCGTAGGGTCTTCGATAAGGTTAAGTAATATATCCTTAAACTACTTCTATATATAATCCTCTATAACTCCTATAGAAGCTAGATTCTGCTATATAGTAGCTAGTATCTAGCGAAGAAATTACGCCGACTATATAATCTTAGCTATATCTCTTTTAAACTTACGTAGCGCTAGGCGAAACGTATTCTTAGCGCCGCGTATCTACTTACGGTATTCTCTAATACCTTTACTATAGTATTCCTTTAGCTTCTCGGGTTGAAGCTCTACCGGGGGACGACCTTTATCGTTACTATCTTTTCGGTTACGACGTGCCTACGCGGTATCGTTAGTAACTAGGGTTTCGAGAGGTTCCTTATCTTCTAGCTCGTTAGCTAGTACTATTAGATTTCGGATAAGAACCTTATTTTCGTATTTAAGACGTTAAAGTTCCTCTACTCTTTTAAGGTATTTATTCCTCTCTATAGTATCTCGCAGCCTCCTCGTAAGAGTATCGGTATCGATTCGTTCGGGTTCCTCTTATAGGGCTAGGCCTATCTACTCTATAGATAGATCTATACTAAGATCCCTCGTATCCTACGAGTCGGTATCGATATAGCTACCCGGTATTATCGTTTTCTAATCTCGGACCTCTTAGAGAGAGAGATTATAATTATAAGAATTATAAGAAGTATAAGAATAGATTAATATTAAAGATAACCTCTAAGGTTCCTTCCTTACGAGGAACCTGCGACTTATATACGTATAGGTTAGGTAATCTATAGTTACCTAATTATCTTCTTAAACTCCTTTCCTTTAAGGAGTAATCCTGAACCTTATTATACCGGCTCTAAATAGTTAAAGGTATAAGAGATTATATTAGTAGTAGGATTATAGCTAGTTAGTAGACCTAAGTAACTACTTAAGGTATAGGACGAGGGCGTAGGAGGGCGTATAGGAGGTTAACGCGATTAATACCTATAAGAGGTAATACTAATCTTAACGTAATACTTAATAGTAAGCGTAGCAAAGATAGAGATAGAGATAGAGATAGAGATAAGGATAGAGATAATACGGAAGATAAAGGTAGTAATAAGATTTAGGGCCGTATAACGAGAAGTAGAGGTCGTTATACTTAGATTAGCTATTAGAGAACTATTAGAAATTTATATTCTAAATTCTTTAATTAATAACAGAAAGATGTTAAGACCGATAAAATATAATAAGCCGGACTACTAGAAGACTACTAGATAATTATTTTTTATAAAGTCTAAGAGAGTCCTAAATCCTATATATATTCTTTATTATATTGTAAGAATTATAAGAAGTATAAGAATAGATTAATATTACCTAATTATCTTCCTAAACTCCTTTCCTTTGAGGAATTATCCTGAACCTTATTACAGTCGGCGTCGTATAACGATAGTAGGAACGGTATCTAGGTATCTAGAATATAGTACTTAATAGATCCTAGCTAGTTCTCTATCTCTATAGTCCTAATTACCGATATAGAGGTATTAGACCTAAAGGAGATATTCGCGCTTCTAGGTATCTAGTCTATCTTCGTACGAGGGTTCTTACGGATAAACGCCTCTACCTAGTATTTCCTAACTATAGAGAATCGTACTACCCCTATATCCTAGAGTTCCCCTTAGTATATAGTAGTATAGTAATTATTAAGGATAAACTAGTCTATAGGGCCTATTATATTAGGTTATACGAAGATATCTTCGCTAGTCGTACGATAGAAGAAAGCCGCTACTATTAGGTAGTATATAGCTTACTATCCTCTCTCTTCTTCCCCTAAAGAGTTACTCTTACTTTCCTCCTATTACTATACGATAAATTACTCGTACAATCCTTTATTCTCGTATAAGAAGGCCTAGTAGGCTTCTTCCGATAGTACCTCTATACCCTTATCTTCTACCTATATAAGGAATTATTATTTCGCCTTTACCTTTTCTTCCTCTATATAGTTATACGAAATATAATTAGACTTCTTATATACCTAATAGCTACTCCCTAGGCGGGTATATTTATATAGTTAGAATAGTCTTCTAAATAGCTTAGATTACCTTCCGTACGAAAAGGGTTTCTTCTTCTCCTAAGGCCTTGTAGAGCTAGTACGTAGTAGGAATCTAGAAGTAAACCTAGGAGGTAGTACGGCCTTAGTATTCTCTATAAACTTCCTATCTATAAAGTAGATTTCCGGGTAGTACGACGGTTCCTAAGAGGTATATTACTTATAAGATACCTTCCTATTCTAGTATAGCGCTAAAGTAGATTTTAGATCTACCTAGAGGGTTATATAGGTAGTAGTAGGGTATAAGAATACTAATTCTAGTTCTTATACGCCCTTATAGGCTTAGGTTATAGCTAAAATTAGATAGGATAGGTCTCTATATACTAGGCTAAGAGCCCGTTATACGAGTTTAAATTTATCTAGTATCTTCTATAGTACCTCTACGAGTAGAACACCCGGGTTTTTAGACTTAGTTTATACGAAGTTGATAGATAGCTAGTCTAAATAATACTAGGCTTAACTCTATTTAGTATTAAACCTCTATTCTATTATTTATAATACCTAGTTAAAGGATATTCCCGTACGGAAATAGTCGAGATAGAACCTCTTCGCGCGGCCTACTAGTATATCCTAGAAGATAGTAATATACTAGTCTAGGGGGATATCTAGTCTCTAATATTAATAGGTAAAGAGCTAGATCTTTTCGTATAGAATATCGTACGCCTCCCTAGTAAAGTTATCCTCCTTTCTCTAGAGTTTCTAGAATATAATAATCGTACGAGGGTTAATTCTCGCTAGTTAGAGCTATTCCTAGTAACCTCCTAGATAGTCTAGGGGTCCTAGGTATCCTAGAGGTCCTATACTTCCTTCCTCCTACTATCCTCTCTACTCCGTCCGTCTTCCTCTTCCGTATAAAGGATCTATTCCTCGTATAATACTCCTAGCTCCTTCTAAGGGTCCTAGGAGACTAGTACTTCTAATCCCTCCTCCTCTTCCTTAGGGTCGTACCTCTTCTATACTCTTATAATAGGATAACTAGGCCTATACGTTTACGGTTATAATCCTATATTATACGAGATTACGCTCTTTAAATTCTAGTATTTCCCTTAGTTCCTAGATCTCTTTCCTCTAGTCTATCCCCTACTCCCTTCTCCCTACCCCCTAGGACTTACTACGCCCTTTACTCGTATAATTTTCGTACGTTGCCTAAGTCGGGTACGTTACCTATTCTCCCTCTTATACGGTACTAATATCCTAGAGTTACTATTTAGAGTTAATATCTAGTTTTCCTAGTCTTAGTATAGAGTCTATTTCTAAGTACCTCCTTTCTTTACGCGGTACCCCTAGTAGCTATCCGTACGATAGCTCTATACTACCTTCCTAGAAGCTATTTTAGCTATATAGTCCCTAACTACGGGCTGCTAGACTTAGGGCTAGGGTAGGTATTAGCGAATCTATAAGAAGGTAGAATATCTTTATAGCTACTATACCGCTTCTTATATATAGGCCTTACTCTTCGTATAATTAGTATATATTAAGGATATATCTTATATTTACTATCTTAAACTAGTATAGTATCTATCCTATAAAGTCTTCGTATAGTATATCTCGGAGATATCTCTTTATTAGGGGTAATAGTTTGAGTTTATAGAGTCTTCGTATAAAGTATATTATTAATTAGCGTTCTAATAGCGCGACTAAGATATCTATATTATTATCCTATTCTCTAAAGGTAATTATTCTCCGTAGATCTACTAGAGTTATACCTATACTATCAGCTATCTCTTTAACTAGGAGGTAGTATAGTATAATTATTCCTTACTTTACCTCCTCCTCTTCGTACTCCTCTTTTTATTTCCCTTTCTATCTTAATCCCTCCGGTTCCTCTAGTCTAGGAGGTAATATAGGGATATAAGTACTAATACCTAATATTATACGATTAGTTAGTTAATCTTTAGCTTAGTTAGGTATAAGATCCTTTACTAGCTCTAGAATAAATCTAGATCCTAATCTTAATCGCCGTACGATATAAGAAGGGCTTTCTATTTTTATTATTATACGTCTAGTCTTTCTACTTTAAAAGAGATATACGTAGTCGGCCTTAATCTATAGCTACCTAGTAACTACTAATTAGTATTAGTAGGTCTTAGACCTAGGTCGTAATATTATTATAAGGAAAATATATACGTATAGAATAGTATCTCTATATTATCTTCTATATTCTATCTACTTATTGTAGCGAACACTCTAGAAGTCAGAGACTTTAGATCCCTGCTCTGCCAAGCTATCCGCAGGAATCCACACCGTCTATCCAAGGAGTCCCGAGAAAATTCGAGCTCTGAGCCTACCAGACTCGATGGCAGCAACAGCATCGTCATCAGAGTTCTCACTCGCAACGTCGGTGAAGGTTTCATCGCCATCCTGCTCAGCAGCCTCGCCCTGAATCGGACCTTCAGACATGACACTCCATCCTTCATCGCTATCTCCATCCGCTGGCACATCGCCGTCCGACGACGAACAATCCAAACTTTCGGAAACGTCAGCGACATCAACGATCTCAATAACGACACCCTCGCTCTTCTCCTCCTCTCTTTCCAGGTCGCTCTCGTAATCTGCTTGCAGATCCTCGTAAGAGTGCGTCTCAGTCAAGTCCTCAGGAATGGAGCGTCCATCGTCGACTTCGTCGTCACTGTCCTGGCTATCAACGCTGGCGACATCACTGTCCTCAGCATCCTCCTCCCACTTCGTCGCTTCCCATTCCTTACGCAAGCCCTCCTTCTGCAGCTTCAACGCTTGGATTGTGCGATGCTGCTCACCAATTTCATCTCGAAGTGCGTCGATGGAGCGGTTCTTGGACACGATCATATTATTACGCTCCTTGCGCAACTCCTCGTTCGCATTCCTCAGGTCTGTGTATCGATGGACCACCCGACTGTGATCAGCCCCCAGGGTACGAATCGCACGGTTTTTGCTCGAAACCGTGAAATCGTACTCTTTCTTCGTTTGCTCGGCAGTTGACAATGCCGTGCTGAGCAGGTCATCGAGTTGTTTGTTACCAGCCTCGAGGTGTATGAGATACTCCTCTCTCGCTTTCAAGATCTCAACGATCCTATCGTGCTCTTCTTTCCGTTGCTCGGCAATGGCTTCCGCTGTACTGCGTTGATCCTTGAGATGCTCGACTTCATTCCGGCTTGACTCCAACATGGCCATGTTTTGATCACACGCCACCTCCGAGGCCTTGAACTTCTTCTCCAATTTGGTGAAGTTGGAGTTGGAAATGCGATAGAGCTCATCTTTCTGCTTGATGTCTGCCTGGAGGGACCGATACCTCTTCGTGAGTTCTCTCCTCATCTCAGTGTTTCGGTCATCGGCCTTGCACAGATCGGCATTTGCATTCTTCTTCTGCTGTTCAAGCTCCTTGTGCAGGGCGAGATGTCTGTTTGTGAATTCTTCGCTGACGGCTATCCACGACTCATTGAGCTCAGTGTATTGCGTCTTCAGATTGAAAATTTGAGCACCTCTGTCGGTATTTTCCTTGTCAAGCTTAGCATAATCCGCCCGCAGCGAGGCAATGATCTGGCCCTTGTTGGTATTTGCTTGAATCTCAATATCCAATGCACCCCTCTGCGCCTCAAGCATAAACTCTTGATTCTTCTTCTCTTGAACCTCGCTCTCGAGTTGATCCTTTAGCGAGACAATCTTACCCGCTTTCTCGGCGTTTGATTGACTCTCAAGCGCAAGGGAATTCTGGAGTTCCTGGATATATTCATTCAGTGATTCAATCTCTTTGACCCTGCCGTTCTTGGCTTGAAGCTCCAATCGACATGCGTTCTCTGGGAATGCAGATTCCGCCATGTGTCCTACAGCCTCATCCTGTAGGTCTTCGATCCGAGCCTCGAGGGACATGATTTTATGCTCTTTGTCGCTGTTTGCCATCTGCAACACGTCGATTTTGGCGTCGTGGTCGTCGGTGGCTTGAGTTTCATAGGCAAGGAGAGTTTGGAGCGAGACGATTGTGTTGTCCCGGTTGCTAGCTTCATCCTTGAGCTCAACAATCTCACTAGATAACCTAGCAATCTCATCGTCCTTGCCGCTGTTTGCCTTCTGCAACTCATCGATCTTGGTGTCGTGGTCGTCATTCGCTCGGGTCTTGGAGGTATTTTGAGACTGTAGATTCTCAATCCCGATGCTGTTTTCTTGCTGCTCAGAAACCGTCTGCGCACTCTTCTCCAGCATCTCGATCGGTAATATACCCCCGGCTTTCAGCAAACGGGTATTCCTCAACTCGAACTTGAGTTCCTCAATCTCCACTTCTGCTGTCATTTTCTCGTCCTCAAGGCCCTTGTTCTTATCCTCGAGTCGTTTAATGTCATGCTGTCGGTTAACAGAATCTTGCACACACGCATCCAGGCGGCAAACGTCCTGCCGCAAATCCTGAATCTCCTTTTGTGCGGCACTCAATTCGTTCTCGGTGTTTGCGACTTGTTCCTCCAACGCGCTACATTTCTCCGTCTCTTCAAGGATGCGCAGACCATGCAGATCAGATTGTTCCAAAAGCCGCTCCTTCAACCCAGCAATCTCATGTTGAGCCGCCGACTCCCCCCGAGCCATTTCCCCAATCGTCTTTCGGCAGCTCTCAACATTTGTCTTCCACTTTGCAACATCGTCTTTGGAAACTTTGTTCTGCGCTTCGAGGACTTGCATGTGCGTCTGTTGGAACGTGATTGTTTGTTCCGACTCTCGGAGCAACTGGGCTGTCGATTTGCTTTTAGGTACCATTACCAATTCGCGGGGGAAGCTGACGGGAGTGTTCTGCAGGAGATCGGGATATACTTCGTCTGATGTTTGGGGGGTGCGGGAGTAGTTGGCGATAGGTAGAGGGCGGGGACCTCGAGGTCGAGAGATGATTCTTGATCTCCAGTGATTGATGTTGGGACGTTGTATGGGAAGATGAGGGAGGGCGTGTTCCAAGGATTCCTCCACTGGTATGGACGGTTTCTCGATTTCTGCTTCAGGCGAAGTGCTCGTGGAGAATACATTTGCCACCTTTTTAAAGAGCGAGGCTTTTTCCATAAAGGGAGGGGTGGGACATTGGGCGGTATGGCTTTCCTCGTCTGTCTCCTCCTTTGCAACAGTTTCCTCGCTTCCGTCGTTTCCGGAAGACGCCGTCTCTTCTTCATGCTGATCGTCTGCTTCGGCAGCTTGCTGTTCCTCAAGGAATCTGAGTTTCTCTTTCAGCTGCTGCTCCAACTGTTCCTTTGCAAGCTTCAGCGTCGTCTGTTCCTTCGGACCAGAATAGGAGTTCTGCGATGCCCTTGACTCTACATCCGGAATATCCGTTTCGTCCATGAATCTGACTTTACGTGTAGGCGTAAGAGTCATCTGGCATTCGCTTCTAGACGGGAGTGAAGAGTCCATCTCCTCCTCACTCTCACTCGATCCATCCAAGGCAGCATCTTCTCCAGTCTGAGCTGATCCGTCCTCCTTCTCCTTCTCCTTCTCAGTCTCAATCTCATCCTCACCGAAAGAAGAAGTCTCCCCACGAGAGCAACAGCGAGCTTTCCCCTCATTCGAATCCCCAATAGAAAAAGTCGCTTCTATACCCTCTCGCTCCCGCTGAGCAACAACACCACCTCTCAATTCCTTCAAATCCCGATATTCCGAAGATACCACTTCTCTTTCATCCAAAACTAGATCCGGTGATCCATTACCATCCAAGATCTCCTCGAACGGGCTTCCATCCGTACTGTCATCAGCAGCGGAAAGAGAAAAGCACTGTCCCGACTCCTCCGCCCGAGCAGAGTCCTCCAAAACAGCAGTATCTGGCATATCCGTCGACGAAGCAAAATCCCCGAGACGGTCGAATAGACGGTCATCGTTGGGGAAAGGCATTGTGCTGAACTTGTTCCTTCCAGTTCTACGCTCAGAGAGAGATCGAGGGGGGAAAGAGCACAAGTCCGTTCTTTCCAAGTAAAGCAAGTGAGCAAAGCGTGAGTGAAATCTGTGTGTGTGTGTAGACGTGTCTCGTACCCAACCCGGATAAACTGAGGCGAATAAATAACCACCCATCCGTCAAACCCAACGGGATTTCCCAAAGCGCTCAAAGTTCCCTACCCTCTCAAAATTCCACCACCAAAAAGAGAAGAAGAGAGAAGGAAGTCTCGAATCTAAACCCGAAAAGAAAAAGGAGCAGACGTGAAACCCCGAGAAAGAAACAGGAGACAGGAGACAGGAGACACAAAAGGATCCTTAAGGTAAAATCCCACACTCGCTTCCAGTTCAACAACCAAAGACCCCCTCATCCATGGTTGTCAAAACTCAAAAATTACATGTACACCGTTGAGAATCAGCGCATCACCATACCTACCTCCACACCAAAACCTACTGTTCCCCCATCACCAGCAGTAGCAGCAGCAACAGCAGTAGACACAAGACACGCCTAATCCAGGCCGCCAGCATCTCGCGAACAAGTAATCTCAACCCACCTACCTACACAACCCATCAGTCTAAGCACTTGCGTCCACGGAAAAAAGTCCGATCCGAGATGTGGTTGCGGGGACCAGTACCAAAAACCAACATGACCACATTCTGGTTAAACAAACCTTGCACACCAAGATCCGAACGTCGCGGAAATGAGCGCACCAACGACACCTCGAACGTCAAGCTCGATAGGTACCTTGGAAGACATGCACGACACCCCAGGAAAGAAAAAGGGGGGGTTTCATAACCCAAACTCTCATCGAGCTTGTTCATTACTCATTAGGATTCCCTCTTCATCCACCGACGAAAGCAAGAGGTATATACAACTATCCCCGTCAAGAGCCTTTCATCCAGGACGATTCATCGACCAACCCATCAAAGTCTCATCCAACCCTGGTCCAACCACAATTCTTAGTACTCACCAAAAGTCAACGTCTGCTTCAAAGGTAAGGTCCTCGAACTACTTCCCACGTACACCGTCTTCGTGTAATTACTAATGACCCAATTCTGACTGACTGTATCCCAATTGCTTACATCCCTTCTCGTAAGATCAGCCCGGAAAGTAGCAGAGGCACCGGGAGCAATGGTAAGACGATCAAATTGTCTGAGCACACGGACAGGATCATTCGGTCCACCGAGCGAAACATAAACTTGCACGACCTCGTCACCTCTAACCTTCCCGGTGTTCTGGATCTTTGCCGAAACAGTGAAGAGCACGTCGTATAGTTGGGGATTACCACCTGGTCCACCACCAGCCGCGATACGGGGTTGTGGTGATCCATCCCTGGAACCAGCTGGGAGATTGTCTTCTCCGTAATCCTTGTCCTGGCTGGCGGTGGCGGCATCCGAGGAGTTGAGGTATGGGTAAATATACTGGCCAACCTGGGTGAAGTTGCTTGGGAAGAGGTAGTCAGCGGTATTATTGCTGAATGTGCCTAGGACTGGCGCAGCAGATGTCTTGCCAGTGGTTGGTCTGTACGTGCTCATGCTGTGAGACTGGACTTGAAGACCAGAGTAGGCGAAAGTCGTGTAACTCAATCCGAAGCCAAACTCGTAGATTGGTTTGATTCCTGCCTTATCGAAATGTCGGTAGTCGATGAAGACTCCCTCGGTGAATTGGTCCTGAGGTGCGTTGCCTCCGTTGTTTGGCTTGTATAACAGGTCCGTTCCGAAATCCTCACGTTTGGCACCCAGTGTGAATGGCAACTTGCCACCTGGGTTGTAACGGCCATACAGAATATCGGTCAGAGAGTTGCCGCTCTGCTCGCCAGGAAGACCAGCATAGAGAATGGCAGTGACGTTGGGGTTGTTGTACCAATCTGTCACGATGACTGGGCCGACACTGTGAATGACAACGATAGTGTTGTTGCACTTGGCAGTGACGTTTTGAATAACAGTGTCTCCGTTCTTCCAGAGGGTCAAGTTGTTGCGATCACCAATGTTACCGTCTACGGAAATATAGCCTTCACCGGAATCGGCATTGACAAATACGATGGCAGTGCTCACTTGGCTGGCGAGAGCAGCGATCTGAGTGTAAGCCCAATTGTCGGTGACGGATTGAACGATGGCATTATTTTTCAGGAGCTCGTTTTGAATGGCAGCCAATGGGCTGACCAAGTAAGGGAAGTCAGCAGTTCCTGAACGAGTTAGTTTGAACATGTGCGACTGCTAACCGGGGACACGTACCTGATCCCCATCCCATTGCAAGGGTTCCGTTGTCAGATCCGCGGTCAGGGCTTCCATTGGGACCCCATGGTGAAGTATCAGCATCCTCTCCGAAAACACCTGTAAACTTCTCCTTTCCAGTCAAAGGAAGCACTCCAGTGTTCTTGAGCAGGACGGTAGACTTAGCAGCGTGGTCCCTGATGTTCCTGAAATGCTGGGCGCGGACGTTAATGTGTTGGTTAACCAGCTGGTAACCTTTATTGTCAGCAGGATGACGGTAGCCAAATGTGTCCTTGGTCCACGAGTTGAAATTGACTGGAATACTCTTGGTGTCACGGCCCACAAGGTAGTATGCGGCCATGATACGGGTAGCCATGTCGTCAATGCGCCATTCTGGAACAGTGCCGTTGAGGACCGCGAGAGTCAAGTTGGCGCCCCAAAATGATTTTCCGGTCGAGAAAGCAGTATCACCGGGCATGCTCATGTCCTGATCTTCTATTAGCATCGTAACAAGTCGCGCACTCGTGTCGACTCACAAGACCAGCCAAGGTCGTAGACACTCCTCCGTGCTGTGCCGCCCAATCGCTGTGGTAGAGTGTCAGCGATTTGTCATTTTCACACGATATTGACGCAACCTACCTCATTACAAACCCCTGAAAACCCAGCTCGCCCTTAAGGATGTTGTTCAAGAGATAAGAATTCTGGCAAGCGTAGCTGTTGTTGACCTGGTTGTAACTGCACATGATGGAACCGGTTCCAGCGCGAACGGCATCCGCAAAAGGCCATAGGTAGAGCTCGTGCAATGTAGTGTCATCGATGTTAGAGCTGATACTTTCGGAGATGTTAAAGCCAAATCCAAAGGACTCAGGACCCTGTCGGAAATGTTCCTGCTCGTTGCCGATGAAATGCTTGGTGCCTGTAGCGTAATCAGTGCCCATTCCTCTCTCGTTCATTCATATCCAAACGTACAAGCAATGACACCCGCATCTTGAATGCCCTTGATCGTCTTCGCAACTGCGATGCCAGATAGAACAGGATCAGGGGAGAAGCCCTCCCAGTTTCTCCCACCCGCCGGAGATCTTCCAATAGGTCCCACAACGGGTCCTAGTTGTACATCAACGCCCTTGGCACTGTGCTCGCTGCCCATATCATGGCCTCGCTGGTACCAAACATTCCTGTCCCACGAAGAGGCGACCGTTCCACCAGCGGGAAAGGCAGAGGCATAATCGGCGAATCGAATACCGAGCGGTGAGTCCTGCATACACAACGACGGGAAGTTCAGACGCGGGATTTCACCAACATTTCTGTGACGCATGGTTTTAGCTTCTTTTCCTGGTCATTCGAACAATCCATTGTACTCACCCCACGCAAGCTTCTCCTTCCCAACCAACACCCGTGGTCAGGTTAACCTTCTCCAGCAAGGTGAGCTGTTTCACGAAAGCCTGGGCTTTTTGGTACGCGGTTGCCCAGCCTTCCCCACTGCCATCCATCCATGGTGAAGGGTAATGGGGAGGGCTCGTTTGTCCAAATTGCGCGCCGGGATTCGAACTTGCGATGGAATTAGACTATACGCGATTGTATTATTAGCATGCAGGCTCACATGTGTGATTTGTGTTTCGGAAGTCGAATGATTGGGATGGTGAGAAGGGAACTAATCGCTAGGAAGCCCAAGACAGAGCATGGCCACTTCCGCGAGAAGGGCCACTTCCGTGAGAAGGGCCACTTTCGCGAGAAGGTAGTCGCTGTCCAAGGCATAAACCGCGCGTGGTGTTGACATTGGAGAATCGGGGATATGGATATAGGAAAGGAAACAATGTTTGCTCACAGTTTGACGCCACCGGAGCTCCGACGGATTGGCTGCTGCGCTAACCGCAAGTAGGCTTGCAGCTGCACCCAAGGAAAGCTTCATCGTGGAGAAGGAACGTCTCTTTTGCCAATGCTCTGCGAGATAGAAATGTGGCTGGTAGAGATGTGTTCCGACTACTCGCTGCTCTCCCAAAAAAAGAAGAAATGGAGAGAGATGGCTGGGGCGAGCAGAGGCCGCGAAATGGAATGCCGTGAGTGTTGTGATGGGGCTGAACACTCCTGCAGAATGGAATTGCCGTCGGCACCCTGGAAATTCCAATATCTTGTAGAGAGGGCAGGCGTCCAGCAGATCAAGAGCTTGGGCAGAGGAGCAATCATGCCTTTCTATAGCTCCAGGTGCAGGCTCAATTTGATTAATCACAGAGCTGCAGTCAGCTCCCCCAGCCTGATGACGGTCTAGTCACCAAAGCAGCTAGTGGTGCAGGCAAGCAACTCGGTTCCTGGACCCCAGAGTCATGGAGGAGGAGGAGAAAATAGCCCAAGATCGGCGTGCCTACCAACCATTGGCATCATAACGTGATCCTTGTCTGCATCGAAGCTCGAAGCTGGAAGCTGGACGCTCGAAGCACTTTAAGCTTCTATTTTCCACCTGCCACTATCCACCTTCCATTATCCACCTGCCATTATCCACCTTCCACTATCCACCTTCCATTATCCACCTTCTATTTTCCACCTTCTGCGACCAAAGTAGCACACTATCCGCGCTCAACACGCCATTCACCGCTCCCATGATACGGGAAGGCTGCCGCAGCACATGGAAATCTCTTCGTGTCACTGGAGTTATCTGATCATGTCTCGCTCCAGATGATGCCGAAGAGCACAAACTATACCCCAAAGACTGACTCGACCTGTTGATACATCGTCATGACGGACGCCGAGGTGTGGAGAGGTAGAAGGTCCCTAAGGCACGCCTTCTGCGGGAAGGGCCCGTTGACTGACACTAAGGCAGCCTCCCCACCTTACGTTTGCCTTGCTGGTGGCGGCGGCGCAACACGATGAAAATCTTAGAGTCAAATATACCCCGCAAAATGGCGGACTTGTACGAATAAGCAGTCCTGTGGTAATAATGCAGCATGAGACGTGTCAGTACCTTCCTTGAAGGATTTAGTCCACCCATCAGAGCCTCTCCAGCGCATCCGAACCGCTGCACGACACGCTTGGAAGTGTCAGTTGCCCAACAACGTCAGCGGGATGCGTTACCGGTCTTCCAGTGCCTCTCATGCTGAATCGGAAGTGGAGGAACATCGTTGGGTGGCTGACTTGTGTGTGCATCCGATACCGCAACCTTGGCCCCGCTATTTTTTCCGAAAATACGTTGTAGTCATCTATGGACGGACTTTTTTCCGTCGCGTGATTTTCCACCATTGGACTCCAGACCATGGGTCAAAGTTGACTCCACCTCCAAGATTTCTCCAAGATATCCTTAGCCGGGCCATACGAATGATACGATAGCCTCAGTATGGAGAAATTCGGAGCTCTACAACTCGTCTCGTGAGCGCCAAGCCAGCCGCAAACTCAATGTGCCACCGTGACGGCTTCTGTGGAGTGTCAGATCGAGGAGGCAAAGAATTGTTCCAAGCGACGGCGTTGATGCGTGACATCCGACCTTCCCACGGAAAGTGCCCTTCAGTTCCTACTCCTTCTCCATGGTGTGATAAATACCAATTGCTGTCCGAGGTCGAATTGTCCTCGTCATCATAGTTAGCCCGGCCGAGAAAGGAATTGGCGAACCTGTTGATTGTTGAAACCTCATTTCCTTCCGCCCCTGCCACCTCTTCTTCCGCCATCTCCACCTCTCGTCAAAGCTTCTGGCAATTCGTTGACCACCCCACCGTCCTTCACGAGGACCCCAACACCGCGCTTCCTCTCCTCAACCCTAGCGAAATATGCAAGTGGTACAAGACCGCTCTCATCCCCCTCGCTCAAGATAACTCCATTCGCACTTTTCCAGAATTTCAGGCCTCCTTCTAGTGCCTTCTTGATGTCGATAAATATCAAGACAGCTGATGTATTTCTCATTCCAGAAATGACTGGTTCCTTTTGAGCTTCCGAGGTTGTGTCGTTAGAGCCCTCTATTATCTCGAACCCAGCTGGTAATCCAGAAGCGAAATGGACGTGGTTTCTGGTCATCCTCTTCAAACCTCCACAGGACACGATCTGAGGCCACGCCCGATGTGTCGTTCCATGGACTACGATTGACGGCAACTCGGAGTCCAAAGTGATAGGCTCAAGCAATCCTTCTTCCTCAACTTTGATACTGTGACCTTGGTTGGCGCGGATGAGGAAATTCGATGGGTCATCGTTGCCGATCTCGAACGTGACTGGTGTCGTCGATGCTTCAGCTGTGACTGGTGGTTCTGTGGGGTCTGTTGGTGCTTCTGATTTTGGGATCATGGAGAATCGTTGCTTGTCATTTGATTCGACGATGGAACGGAGTTCAGCAAACGTGACTTTGAGTGATTTGAGATTACGGTTTTGAAGCTGAAGTGAGGGGCTGGATGTTAGATACCATGGCTTCGATGGAATGCATACGGGCAGCAAAGCGCTATGGGATTGAGAAGCAGGGCCAGTAGAATGAGAGAACAAGATCTCCCTCAAGCACCACCCTCCCAATCCCTCATCGTAGTAAAGAGAACCCCTTTCTGGAAGAAATCGAGAAGAGGAAGAAAACTCACCACATCATTAACGCTCATATACCCACCACTCCCCAAAACCAGGCCCTCCTTCTCAGCCCCATGTCTAAGCAACCAACTCATCTTCTTCGAAACCTGAACCTCTCTCGTCATGGGCCCACGCCCGCCGCCACCGCCTCCGCGAGCCATCTTCGCGATTGTGCGAGTGAAGAGTGTACGTTGAATTTGAATTTGTTGGGTTGGGAAGATGCAGGTGTGTAGTTGTGAGTGAGGAGAATGACGAAGGATCCGGAGGTTCGAGTTTTTAAAACCTTCAGTAAACGTCTTGAAAATTTCGGCGAAGAAGCCAGCAATTTACAAGTCCGTCTCTGGAGAGAGGATCCTGTTTCCCCAAGCCCCACGAGTTAGGAGATGGATCGATAAAGACGACCAGAAGTCAAAATAACCTTTGCGGAGGCGCACCTTTAGTTTTTGTACTTGAAAAAAGGAACTTGATCTCGGAGGAAATACCGTTTCAAAGGGTGTTGATGTCGATGTTAAGGCTGATGGTTGATGATTGCTGGTGTTTTATGTCGGTGGATGCACAAGGAATGAGTCAGGGATTTCAGCTCAGCTGTGCGTGAGGTGGTGGATGGATCCGGACACCTCAATTCCCAAACAATCACGATAAGAAAAAACCGGTAACGGGATTGAGGAGAAAAGGCTGATCGTTTTCATCCATATGCATCGGGGATGATAATGTCTTGTTTGGCGGAAAGGGTAATTATACGAAGATCTCTTTTTCTGCACACTATTTCTGTTTCGACTATTAAGGATTTATATTCGGTTTTCGCATCATCATCTACTGACTCAACCACACTTTACGATCAAATGCTTCATTCATGTAGTGAGTAGAAAATCAGAAGTCAACTGCCTAGACCACCAATCGAAACAGCCTCGACACTCACGCAGGATGACAACGAACTGCTCTTGTAGGTCCGCGCTCATCACAGTGCCCACTAACAACAAAAAATGAAGAAGAAACAATGGGAACGACATGGTTGAATCACCTCAAAATGTTTCAAGACGTAAATATCGTTGCAAATTCTGTTCTCACACTGCCGAAAGTTTTCCATCCATAGTTGAATTTAGGCGCAACAGAATTGATTGAATTCATCTATCGCCATGAGCCTCCCTCTGTCTGCCCACCCCAATAGAGCCTCATGCTCCACCAACCCGGTAATACTGTGTCCCACGCCATGGCCGGGATTGAACCTGGTCACTGTGTATCAGCAGCTCTGAAGAGATCTCCCAAACTACTGTCAACCAGGTCTTTTAAATCGAGCTTGAACTGTTTCAGACATACTACCCCCAAGAGACTGTTGACGCGACATTAACATCATCGCTGAGGCGTCACCAAACCCCCTATGAGAGGTGCCTTCATAGACACGGACTGGTGTTTTTCTGCAAGTTTTGTGAGCTCGACAAAAAGGTTCGAGAATGTCCAGCGAAGGCAGACTTGCAGGTTCCCAATGAAGAAGGACCAGCACGGTCTCGGAGGTATCGGTTGCGTCGTCCGGGAAAGAAATGGCGCCTTGAGAGCTCTCGCGGAGTTGACCTTACGGCATTAGCATGCGACTCCAGACGGCGCTGGCAAGACATATAGTGTTGCGATCAACGAGGAATGACCTTTGCGGAGCGCCATCGCCGTCAAGACCGACATGTATTATGGGAGCATTTGGCGCGGAGGGGAGCGCTGCAAGATCAATAATCTCGCTGGGGTTCACCATGGCCAGAAGACGAACGTCGAGTGGAGTATGGTTGTTACTGCGGAGAGCGGCTGCTCCAGTGGATGGAGATGTGGTGTTCACTTGGTTGTTGTATTGACGCGCTGTGACTGTTTCGTCCTTACTTGAAACAACCTTCGTCGATAATATCTCCCCCTTTACTACACGGAGTGTCTAAATCATTTCCATTCGCAACGCCTGCTACCATATCAACGGAATCATCCTGGCCTTTCCGTTTACTTTCTCTTGCCCAAATCGCGCTGCATACCAATCGTAGGTCCCATTTGCTGTTATGCCTAGATTGACTACAACAAAGGTTAGTGCTGCAGCTATTGTCTTGTTCATATATTGGCCATGCGGTGCGGCGGCAATTGCAAGTCCAAGATATTCAGCACATTCCGAGAGGTAGTGTGGCGTCAGAGTCAGTGAGAAGAGTGGATGCGCTGGGAAAGAGTATGTGCCAGTTTTGCGGAGATGCCAAAGGTACGCATGGGCTCTGTTTTGCGCGACAGCGCCAATTAGGAAGACACTGAGGCCCATGGCAAGCTGCGCATTTACAATGTTCAAGATATTAACCGGGGCCTGAAGGAAGTTGTAATAGGTAGGATGATCGTTGAGAAGGGATTCTGCCATTCGCAAATTAGTGTCTTGCATCTCCAACGGGATACGAGGTGCGAAACTCACTGCATCCCTCAAGCCAAATGGCGATATTGACCAGCGCGTAGAAACCAATACCGACAAACCAATGTCCTATCCACATTCGTGAGGTCGACGATGGGCCTCGCATACACTCTGCAAGTCGTCGGCATCCCTGGATTAGTAGACACCACCAGATGATGAGCGTCTGATCAGAAGTCATATGAGAATTCTTATCATGAGTCCAATCAGTCAAGGTCGCGAACAGATAGCCTTGCGTCGTGATCTGATAGGCCCAAAATAGAGAGAGTGCGACGGAGAATACATAGAAATGCAAGAACCAACCATGAGGGACGTTGTATGTCGCCAAGTGGTCTAGAAGCCGCTCAATGGCGTGGGCTGCATTCTCCTGATGCACACTTGTCGATCTCTGGTTGGGATGGTGATGGTCTTCTTTTTGTGCGGTGTTTGTCCCTCGAGCACCATATGAGAAGAAACGGATTCGACATGCTGGTATGGCAAAGACCAAGATCAACTAGAGAAAGGGCATTTAGCATGCAATATGGGAGTGGTAGCTGTGTGATGAGTGGTTAGATACCGTGGCGGTGCCCGTAACAAAGAGGGTTCTGATGAAGAAGACGGGATCCATCGTGGCCAGACGCGCAGAAAGCGTTTGCATACCGTCCGGCAAAGGGCTACTGGTACTCGCACACAGGAGTCGCGATGAAGCAATCAATTAGGAGCAGGCGTAGGGAGAATCGTCGGCAATTCAGCTCCCTGCCCCTCTGCGACGCCAGCAATTCGAGGGCCGGCTCAGGCTCTGGCAGTCTCGTGAAGACGTCGGCAGGGTCCTGACGAGGAGAATTTGCAGGGCTGTGGCGGCTGAGACGTATCGCTGTGGATGCGTGCCTGGCAGGTCTCTGTCGCTATCCAATAATGGGAATCCGGGTTGTGGGCATGTTGATGTAAGGACGAGGACGGGGACGGGGACGAGAAATCATGTTTGGGGCGACAACCTCTGTAGCTGGTGGGGACCAATCTGCTGCGTTTCACGTTCGCCTGTTTAGACCTAGAGGCTGGGCAGACCTAGCGTGACAGGCTGTGTGTAATGGAACCAGTTTGACAGATGTGAGGACGAATTTGGTGGTTAAAGAGTGGGCGACGCCTGCAATAGTACCGACAAGTCAGTACACATCACTGGACCAGCCACTCGACCGCCTGGAGACTCTCGTCTCCTATCATGTCAACAACCGGCGAGCTCGCCTTGAGGGGGGAGGGGGCCGAGGGGCTGCAGCAGGACGCAGCGAAAGATCGTCCCCCTGCCCATTAATCAATGGCGGCCCCGGCTAGCGAGCAATGCGGTTTAGTGGATGCCACCTGGTGAACAGACGTGCTCGACAGTGTCTGTCTCTCTCTCTCTTCCAGTCCATCACAACAACTTCGCTCCTCCACCACCCCTACCACCAACCACCAACAACACACGTCCAAACCACCCGTACACTCGCGTCGCACCGTGCGACAATCGCCTGTGTCCATACAACCGCCCCAGGCATCCTCGTCGCAGCCTTGAGCCGTCGAAACTGGCTCTGCTTGTTTCGCTCCACCCTCTCCGAGGCCAGCATGAGGCTGACGAGTGTCTACTCGCAACTCCTCCCGTGATGACCAGCGGCAGCGCCATTCCATCGTCTGCTATCAATATCAAGGCCTCGTCGACGCACAACAGCTCTCACAGGAACCAGCCCGTCCGCAGTCCTTCTGACCGCCATTCTTCCCTCTCAAAATCAAAGTCACCCACTCCAGAAACAGTGACGACGTCTCCACCTTCTCTTCGGGGCCTCAATGGCGACTCGAACTCACGACACTCGCATGGCCAGGACGAGTCGGAGGCCGAGACGGAGATCCTGTCCGACGAGCCAGGGAAGAACAAGGCCCAACCCAAGCAGCGAGTCGTGAACCATGAGCACAGAAATGACGAACATCGCTCCAGTCCAGCGCTCTCGAATCGAACTGATCCACGGCGCAAACACGCTGCCAGCACAGGGTCGAGCGTCAATGGGGACGCGCCCGATAAGAGAGAACGCAAATCGAGCGGGCCTGATAAGCGTGAAAATGGACATGCAAAAGCAGCTGCAAAGGATCGGTTGCGACTACCACTTGATAATGGGTCAGCTACGTCGCGTGCGCAGTCTGCGGATGCTTCTACATCCCCACAAAGCCAGCTCGATCGCGACAGACAAGCACGCTCGGCAGAGCCTCGGAAAAGGAAGTTCAGCGACTCACAACGACCTACAAAACTCGAGCCACCTCGACAGAAACCCCGTTTGGATGGTGCT
Source organism: Venturia pyrina ICMP 11032 (assembly GCA_000738655.1). Lineage (NCBI taxonomy): Eukaryota > Fungi > Ascomycota > Dothideomycetes > Venturiales > Venturiaceae > Venturia > Venturia pyrina. The sequence continues at coordinate 9,782 of JEMP01000173.1, read as the reverse complement.
GGCAAGCCTGCCCCGACAAAATCTCACCACAAAATTCGCAGGCCCTCTTCACCTCCTCAACCACCGACGCCAGGAACGCGCACGACTCACAAACGTTCCGCTTCGAATCAGTCGGCTTTTCAAGCAGCGGTGCCTGCTGTCCAATCGCGCAAGAAGAGGGAGTCTTCGATCAGTACGAAATCGTCGGATCGCCAGGAATGGAACAGTGCATCATCGTCAGAAGATGAATCTCGGTTGGGGCCACCGATACCACTACTCGCGCCCCTACCTCGATCGAGCAGATCCACCCAAAGAGCTCTGGCATCTCCTGCCCGTACGATGCCTCTCGGGAGTAAACGCGCTGATCGATATGGCCTGACTCCGTTGTTAAAAGCATGCGAGAGAGGTAGTTTTGAAGGTGTCAAGCAAGCATATGAGGAAGCACCCGCAGAGCTCGACCAACCGGATAACGGAGGTTTTGCACCACTGCAGAAAGCTGCTTTAGGAGGTCACGCAGATATCGTTCAATTTCTACTCGACAAGGGCTGTCGAAGAGATTGCCATTCCACCGCGGATCAGGACTCGCCACTCATTGATGCCGTGGATAACGGGCATGTTGAAGTTGTCAAAATCTTATTAGCGGGAGGGGTCAACCCTCACCACCAAAACAATCAGGGGAAACGAGCAATTGATGCTGTAGAGGATGCCGACGCAGAAGAGGACGAAAAGGCAGAGATGAAAGAACTGATTGATCAGGCTATGCGGGATTTTGAAGGTTCTGACGGAGACGACGATGATGACGATGATGAAGCCGATCACACCGTGCCACGAAAAGAAGGATCGAGGGAGGACTTGCTCTACATCGAGCCCAATCGGAAGAATCTGATTGAATATTCGAGAAAAGGCGACGTGGTAGCAGTTGGCCATTTCATTGAGAGCGTAAAGCCCACCGTGGCATGCGCTGTGGTTGCTGCACGGGGTGGACATCATCTGGTGCTCAATCTTCTTTTAGCTGCTGGAGACAGCCTTGCCGATCCCGATCCGTTAAGGCACGACGAGACGCCAATGCTTGCTGCGATCGGACGTGGCCATTTGCGAGTGATAAAACTTCTCCTAGAAACTGAGAATTTCAACCCGACTCGAACTACGCGAGATGGCAAGCGGTACTATGAGGTCGCCGAACAAATGCATGGACCGAAATGGCAAAAGGAGGTCAAGCTGCTGAAAGATCATTACGATGCATATGCGAGCAAGAAGAAGTTGACTCCTGGCGGTAAAAAGAGAAAACACGGTGAGACAAGCAAGTCAACAGAACACACGTCACGCATGCCAAAGAGCTCGGAATCTCCCAAGGCTTTGAAACACAAAAGATTGATGACAAGGAAAGAGATGCCAGGAAAGGATTCCAAACGAAGAAGTCGCCCAGTACTTGATTCGTCTCAGAGTGAGGGATCAGACTCTGAAGTGCGGATAACCAAAAAGCCAATGCGGATACGAAAGGGATCTGTAGTTGGTAAGACCACTCGAAGTGGGCCCCCATCACCCGTTATGAATCGACAACCCTCGGCATCAAAATTGAAAACTACACCAATACCAATACCTGAATTAAAGCCGCCGTCCAAAGAAACTCGAAAGGTGCCAGGTCCACGCAAGAGTTCATCCCAATCGATTGAGAATCACCCACCATCTGACCAGGAGACAACAAAGGATGTCAAGCCCATCAAACAATCAACACCGGAGGAAGAGCGTGAAGCTCGGCTGGCAGCTGAGAAGGAAAGGGCGGCAGAGCTCGAACGGCAAGAAGAGGCCACTCGCTTGCAGAAGGAAGCCGAACAGCGAAAACGTGATGAAGAGGCCGCCGCTAAAGAAGCCGAAAGAAAAGCAGCCGAAGCCGCCGCGCAGGAAGCTAAACGAAGGGCAGAAGAAGAACGCATACGAATCGAAACAGAAAAGCGGGAACGCGAGGAGCGACTGAATGCGTTGCCCGCAGCCCTTCGGATTGCTGTAGAGAAAGGACCCAAGCGACCACTACGATTCGGACCGCCTTCCAAGGATCGCGGGGAAGAACTGGGGATCAGCATGCAGTTTCTACCCATCCACCTCTTCACGTTGGGCGACATTGAACCCAAGTGCGAAGAAGCCGAAAAAGATGAGCAGTTGATGATGTCCTTTCAAGTGGTCGGCATTCTCGGCTTGCCATCCGAGCTTCATATGACAGAATTTCCCGATTGGAAGAGGCAGGATGTTACCCATCAGCATCGCAAAATGTTTCTACGCTCGTACGATCTCTCCCAATTAGCGCAGGAATATCGATGGCTACAGGCTGGTGAGAATGGCTACAACGCTCGACTCATTCGCGAGGGACTTGCAGAGGCAAAACAAAAGTTCCTAGCTATGCAGCCACTTTCTTTCGTTAGATATGCTGATTTTTTGGAAGCTCTCAAGAAGCCCGAGTACGATCATCTGGCTTGTCTGGAAATGAGGACGTCTACGCGCTGCTGTGTCACCGAAAAGACTAACTGCAGGGGGGTCGATCTTTTTGGAGATGTCAAAGATGATAAGCCAGTCTCGAGCGATGCCAACGTCAATGCCGATGTTAATGTCACTGTCAATGTCAATGTCAATGAGATGGAAGAAGACGCGACTGCAGGGGCTGTGGCTGCTGGATGAGAAGAAGCCATATATTCAAAGTCCCATGGAGATGAATCTGGGCAAGCTCTGACTTTGAGAGGGGGCTTTTTCGTGTACATAATCGTCTGTCTACTGTTGTTGCGACATACCCTAACGAAGCCGATTTTTGATGCCATGCATTTGAAATTTTTATGTCGCGACCACAGATCCATAACCTGATGATATCTCGAATATTTCTTGACCCTCGACCGAAGAAGAATTTGGAATGATTTTATAAAGTGAAGTTCCTGGGTCTTTGATGGTTTTAATCTTTGATGGAAAGGCTTGGAAGTGAGTAAGATTTTCTTACTCTGGCAACTATGAAACACTTCCATCACGAACTGAAGGTAGAAACCGAAGGCTGGAATAACTAAAACCATCAAAGACTTTAGGATACGAGACGAGGCTGGTTTTTCGTAGTGTTGAATTAAAATAATAACGCCTTTTATTATTAGTTTAGTAGATATCTCTTTGAAAGTGGACTGGGGACATAATTTCTACACGCTTTGTCATACTACTACTCGAACTATTGATATTTTAAGGTAACGCTTAACCCTTCTACGGACGCCTCGCTAGTACGGCCCGATCTAATCCTCTTACTAACGTATCCTTATTCCCTTGAAATAAGTAAGTATCTATCAGTAGATTAAATTAGCAATCTATTAAACCCTTCCCTTCCCTTCCCAAGGACCCCAAAGCACTAACCTACAAGGCCGTTAATACTTAATCCACTAATAGTACCATCCATAACTCCATCAATTTCCCTCGTATCAGCGATATCGAGATAACTCTTCTTAGCCAGACTTTCCTTGACTTGACTTCAATCTTCTCGGATGTCTCAGAAGTCTTGACCTCATGTTTTGCGACGGATATCAAGCAAGAAAATCGCCTCCTGCCACGTACGGCCACAGAATCAAGAGAGCTCGAGTCCCCGTCCGCTCACTCACAGATAAGCTTGATATCGGCGGAGTAGTAGTTGGGTGGGTGACCACCAGCGAATTCCCGCTGCTGTACGTTTTTGCCTGATGGGTATTTTTGTGCTGGAGCTGTGAAGATCGCTGCTTTTTTGGGGTAGGGTGTTTGGTAGCGTTGGCTTTTGAGTCTCTGGTCGTGGGGCGCTACCTAGTAACATGCTTTACAGCTGGTAGGAGGTTGGTGTTGATGGGATAGGAGACTGATCTGGTTGTTTGCAATTTCTGGGGATGGCCAGTTATTTCTTCTCAGGTCCAGCTTGGAAAGGCGAAGATGTTCGGATAGTCTGACACAGTGACTTGTCATAATTTTGCAGGGTTCGTCGTTGGAATTCAATTCAATGCTATCCTCCACTTCTGTTCGTGTACTCTACTCTTGCTACTCAGACTAGCCTATTCCCAAGGACGCTTGCATACCAAAACAGAACTCCCACCTCAATCATATTAACCGTGCTACTAATCCCATGTAGCACCGAGAACTTCTTGTTCAAAGCCTCCATTTCTTGGCTCTTGGGACCGGCGTCATAGTATTTCTTGCCGTCCTTGGTCTCTTGATGCTTTCTCGTCTTCATCGTGGATGTTGTCATTGGACCGAGGATAAGCCAGTTCGTGAGACCGCAGAGAGCCATGCCGGTTATTGCGTAGAGAGGTGTTTGGGAGGGCGCGTTTAGGAGGGCGTTCAGACCGTGGGTTACGGAGGGAGAGGTCACGTTGGGGGATTTGTATGTGAAGGCCATGATTATGGGACTGGGCGTGTGTCATTAGGTATATGAGAGAAGGAAGGCTGGGAGTGGGACTAACAGGATCGTCTGCATTCCGAAGTATGTTGGGAAAAGAGCGGTTTGAAGAGTAGCGAATTGAGGTCTGGGGAGGGCGCGGTAGGAGAGGATGCCGCCTACGAATGATCTAAGGTTGTTAGGTGGTGTACGTTGCGCTTTTGGGTGCGCTTGCTCACTGAAAGATGGAAGATCCGAGGAGGGTTCCATAGCTGAGGATGTGGTAGGTGGACGGATTGGTTAGAGACATATCTGTAGTGGTTAGGTGAATGGAGAAAGATGAATGGTGAGTAAGAATAAAGAGTTGGAAAGGTAGAGCGCCAAGCGTGCCTTGTTACCTGAAGAGGCGAATTACAATTGAAGAAGTGTTGTGTTGCAATAGATGACGAAGTCGATTGCTAGTTCGAGGCAAGACTAGGGTCGGGTAATCTATTCTTCTCTTATCCGGGGATCCTACGCTTCAACAGCATCTCACCACCAAGATCCCTTCGGCGTCAGGTCCCACCTTCTACTGTGGTACAAGTGAAGGGGGACTTGAAAGTTGTAGGAGTTGGTTGGAGCTGCAAGCTGGCTGCGGTCTCGGCGACCGTTGCAACTCTTCCCCTCCCCCTTTCTCATCACTCGGGCTATCCATCATCAATGTGTTTTGATCACATTCGCCAGCAGGACTGTTCTCCGGCCTCACCTCGAACCCTCCATAAAAACAATCCAAGGCGTCGACAATGTCAACCTGCATGTAGCGGTTTCACCAAGCCACATACTTGCAATCTCCTCGTATGATCTGATGTAACACCAATATGACCTTGGAGCAGAGCAATGCTTTCCCATTTTGGCTCTCTTTCACTTTCTCTATACTGTTCGCAGGAGATGAGAATATCTTGAGAAGCTTCTTATCCGTTTCGACCTTCGTAACTCCACCAACCTAACAACAACAAAGAAAACGGGGTGTCAGAATTGTTTCCATCACATTACAGATATGTGAAGCTCGCAGCATCACTATCTGCGTGCGAGAAAAAAGAAAAGGCGGCCGAAGTTGGCATAATGACTATACCCCTGCTGAATGTTGATGTCTATTCTGGAATAGCAAATTGAGTACATGCAAATCTTCCATGTCACAAATAATATATAGTATAGACCGCCTTTTTCTCATACTGTAAAATCGTATTCCATCAAAGTCCAGCTAAGAAACGCATTACCCTTTGGATGACTTCGCACGGCGATACAGACCGCATATACTCGCTTCAAGCGTCTCAGTCGAACCTCCATCTGAATCCATTTAAGACATACCATATCCCCAACGATGCTGTAGACGTATACGACATGGATTTCAAGTCCCTCATTCCCGTTAAAGTCTAACAAATCCGTGAAGAAAGAAAGGAAAAGCGCTGAAACAATCGACCACCTGTGATCGCCCACACGTTCCATCGTGAAAAGGGATATCCCATATCCCATATTAGTACAGCCAACACCAGTTCCTCAAATCCATTCCCCTTAAGCAGCAGCTTCAATCTCCATGGGATTTGAATCCGCATACATCGCCACCATCCGACCTAGAGCCTCCTCAACAGCTCCGTCACCAAACTTCTCAATGGCATCTTGAGCCCTAGGAACACCAATCACGACGACCCCGGCAGGAACAACCACATCCTCAATTTGGAAACAGCCGAATGCAACGACCTTTCTCAACTGTGGCGCACTCTTGAACAGTCCCGCAACAACAAGTGTGTCGACAGCAGAGACGAACGAAAGATCAATCTCCTTGAGCTCAGGGTATTGCTTCTTGCCGTCAAAAACATCGATAAGAGCGCTGTAGGAAATATGTCGGCAGGATGAAACATTCAGATACGCAATCTTGCTCGCGGAATGCGCCATCATAGCCGTGAATGAAGCTTCTGCAATGCCAATTGCTTCCTCGGGTCCGTCAGGATTCGAGTTGTCGACATCGCGATTGATGCTCACGTCCAAGACGTGCAGCGGCGGATTGAGCCAGTTGGAGAACAGTGCTGCAAGTGCACTGTCAGTGACTGTGTCATTATCCTTCATGCGAAACTTCTTCAAATTCCGGCAGTAGAAACCAATCGCTTCAATGACAATGTCATCGAGATCTTTGAAATCTTCCAGGGACAGAGTCTCGAGATTCGGGCCGATGTCGCGTATCAATTCGATCAATATCTCATTCGGAATGTGCTGTGAAACCTGTAGACTGAGATGACGAAGGTTCCTCAAGTGAGAGATGGCGATGATAGAATCGAAGCCTAGACGGCGGCAGCGTTTGAGTTTCAGACGCTCGAGATTTGGACAGTACTTGACAAGATCTTCCACTTGTTTATCCTCAAACGCAGCGTCAAGCCATGTGAGTTTGATTGTCTTCATATTCTCGCCGCGTTTCATGAAGAAATCGGTCCAGACGGCATCCGAGATGAGATTTGCAGCGTAGAGATGGAGATGTTGAAGCTTGGTGGCTCTCTCTGTCATATACTCCATGGTGTCGTTCTTGAACTGGCATGCATTGCCTAAAACAACCTTTTCAACGAGCGGTTGAATGGCAAACATTTTCTTGAAGTCGTCGCTTCCGAGATCTTTTGTATCCTGTTAGCGTAGATCGAGCAAAGAGAGAAGCCAACTCACAGGCACAATCGTGCACAACGATAGTCTCCACATCAGCGCGCAAGAACAGATCCAGCACCTTCGGCTTCATGACCCGGTTCTTCGTGAAGATCTCACTCAATCGCTCCAGAACTTGTGGGGGCAGGTCCCCAAGATCATCGATATCACCAGCATGTTTAGCAACCTTTTCCACGCAAAGCTGCTGCAATGTTTTGGCTCCATGCTGAATCTTGCCGTCCAAACGATCAGACTCAATTTTCCTCCTCTTCCGTCCTATGGGAACCTTTGCTTTCGGTTTCGCCTCGCCAACTTTTGCGTCTTTCGCCAGTTCTTTGCCACAAGGGGTGCAAAGAAGTCCACCCTCTGGTCCGGTTTTGCTGTAAGGAGTGACAGTAAATCGCTTAGAGCAGAGCTCGCAGTTCTCCAATTGTCCAGGCAATTTGACAACCTTCTTGTACATATTCATCACATCGTCCTCGAAATCGCTCTCATCTTCATCATCAGAACCTTTCTTTTTTTTCTTTCCTTTGCCTTTGTCCTTCGTCTTCCCTTTACCTTTCTTAATTGTAGCCTTGACTTCCTCGCCTCGTCGCCGCCGCGTGCGTGCATTTGCTATAGCTGCCTCAGCGGCCTCCTGCTCCTCTCTCATCGCCTCTTCATCTTCTGCTGGTTCAGCAGCAGCAGCATCCTCCTCGGCTTGCGTTCGACGTCGTAGGTAGTCATCGCGAATTTGCTGAGCGGAGATATTGTTTGCGGCAAGGAAATCAGTGAGCGCGGATTGCCTGTGCCAAGTTAGATTGCGAAAGCTTCTGCGTGTAGGAGAACGTACGGTCCTCTAATTCGGGCAGCGTTGCCATTGCGTCGGCCAGCCATTGTGAGCAAGCGGGGCTCCCGATGGATTAGAGTGGTAAACGTGGTTGAAGGGAGCTTTTACTGTGCTTGTGAAAAGGTCTCACACTCTCGTACACAAAGGACAGATAGATGTTGAAGGCAATGGCGATGTGAAAGGGAGTCTTTGGGTGGCGAATTAATTCGAAGAGACGCGATTTCAATTCGCCACCTCGGCACCAAGTCAGGTGTAGGGTAGCATATTACGCCACCGAGTGGCCACACCCTGAAAATCGAAAATCTTAAAAACCAAAAACTTTACCTACGTCTTTCTAAGTTCACTTACCACACCAAACCTTTCTCAATTTTTAAAAGAACCCGATAGGAAATTATAATAAAATTTAATTAAATTTCCTAGCTATATAGATACTACGTTTCTATAAGTCTTCGAGTTTTCGAGTTTTTTATAATATTTAGTCGATAACTTCCTCGAAATATATTCTTTTTCCGATAAACCTAATTATAATATTCTAGTAT
>JEMP01000172.1:4732-17141 GCA_000738655.1 Venturia pyrina ICMP 11032 | reverse complement strand
ACCCTACCTCGATACTACTAATATAGTAAGGCTAGTAGGGATAGTAGGTATAACGCGTAGGACCTTAGGCGTAGATATAGTAGATAGGACCTCTACTAAGACCGATCCTAGGCGCGTATAGCGAGAACGATCCTATTATCTAATAGCGATCCGCCACGACTATAGCGGTACTTTATATAAAAAAACAGATACGACAAAACACGGAGGGACCGGAGGGGGAACGGAGAATATAGGCGGAATATCAAAAGATAGTAAAGGATATTAAGGATAGAAATAAGGCCGTTATTAAGAAATAGACGATAGACAACGACTAATAGTTATAGGTATATAGCCGGGTCTAAGGGAATTAAGGCGGGGTAGGCATCTAAAGGTAGATAACTTATATACTAAATATTTTATACGACGAGGACGTCGCGATCTTTCCTAAAGGGGGGATCTATTACGGTACTAAGAGGTAAGGCTACTCGGTAGGATACTAGCTAGTATAGATAGCTTCGAGAGTCTACGGGACCTACGATTATTATATTCACCTATACTCGCGTACATACTCGTCTTTACGTAATAGGTAATTTATATATTCGAAGAGACTAAGAAGCGTAAGCGTAGTAGATAAGAAGAGTATACTAGTATTATTATACCTATCCTTATAGGACTATAATAAATATTAGTAATATCTTCCTTAGAAGCTATAGCGCGGAGAATTGAGGCTACGGTCTACCTAAATAAGAAATCCTAAAACCCTAAGATTCTAGAAGAACCTAGGAAAAAAGGGTAATAAATAGGTATAGTAGCGGATAGAAACCTTCCTATTATTATACGCTAGGTATAGGCTCGGCGATAATAAAAAATTTATAATAGAGAAGTTATAAGTATATTATAAGAGACTCGTAACCGAGAAGTAGTATTTTATTAAGCTATAGACTAACGAGGCCTAAAGGATTCTTTATTTTTTACTCTAGATTCTACTAAGTAGGTAAGAAGCCTATACTCTAAGTATATTAAATATACCGGTAGCGTAGGCAAAATACGGTCTAAACCTTTACTCTACTTACTCCTTATTATTATCTCTATTATCCTCTTCTTTATCCTTACTCTCTAAAGGAGTAAGGGGGGGCTAATTATTCTATAAGATAGTTAGTACTTATATTATATAAGTAACTCGTAGGTTATATACGATAGAGCGGTAGGAGTTAACTATATACTCTATNTAGCGCTTAGCCTTCTACTTATAGGCGCGTATCTACTTATTAGCGTCGGCGAGGCGTAAGACGAGCGTAACTAGAATATCTTCGCTATCTAAATTAGTATACTCGTCTAAGATATTATTAATAACTAAGATATACTTAGTAGGTTAGGCGTAATAAGAGTACTTCTTAGTATTACTCCTTTTATAATTAGCACGTAGGGTAGGACTACCCTTAAGTAGGTACTAAACCGTAGTAGAGTCGATAGCGCTATAGGGGCGAGACGCTTAGGAACTATTATAGTATTATAGGATAAGAGTATAGGAGTTTAAGTATATAGGTAAGGTACTAGTAAGATACTAGTTACTTCTATAAGATTCTATAGAGGCGCGTACGTCGTACGTATATTATTATATTATAATAGGTAATGTTTACGTTAGGGTTACGATAGATCCTAAGATTAAGAAATTCCTAGGAATTTTAGAGTTTTAGTTTTCCCCGGATTTATAGCTAAGGGTCTAGATAACGTATATATATACTAGCCTATATATACGCGGTTTATAGTCACCTCGAGTACGAGGACGCCCTCTTAAGGGAGGAGGTAATTATAATAAGGTTTAGGATTATTCCTCTAAGGAAAGGAGTTTAGGAAGATAACTAGGTAATTATAGATTACCTAACCTATACGTATATAGGTCGCAGGTTCCTTGTAGGAGAAGGAACCTTAGAGATTATCTTTTATATTAATCTATTCTTATACTTCTTATAATTCTTACAATAAGTAACTATAAGTAGATAGTAGATATAAAGTAGTATATATTAGATTATTATTTTTTAGGAAGAAGGGATATATTAAACTTCTTTAAATACCTTCCCTTCTTACCCAGCCACAATATCTCAAAAGTCGAAAATCTTAGTATTGAAAATTGAAAAAACGCTATACGTACCTTCGTAGACTTACGGGCGCTCTATATAGGTAAAATCGAAAAATATAATAAGTTAGAAGTCTAAGTTCTTATAGGATCTTTCGATATATTAAAAAAAAGGATATATTTATTAACTAGATAAATAACCTTAGCGATTTGAAGTTTTTTTACTCTTAAAATCCTAATATTGCGTAGTTATAGCCCGTACTTTTAAGCGTTACGTAGCCCTAACCTACCTTAGTATTCGTAAAATTTTGAAGTTCCTCGATTACAGCCTAAGGTATCTATATTATAGCCTATATAGCGTACTAGCTCCTATATAGAATTAAGCTATATCCGTATCGTAGCCTAAGGCTAGCGTAGCTATATAACGTACGTAGCTAACGTATATAGCTATACTTACTACGCCCTAGCGTAGTAAGTACGGCTACGTACGTGATATAATACGGAGGTTATATAATATGATTGATTATTTACTAAAATATATCTTTCCAATCTAAATAATGAGATAAATAATACTAGATTATTAAAAAAAAATTAGAGGCGAAGAGTATTAAAAATTATAAAAGTACTATACGTACCTTTGTAAGAAGTCTTAGTTTATACCCGCTCTTATAATATGTTATATAAAAAGAATAAGTCTATCAACTAAATAAATATCCTTAGGGATTTGAAATTCTTTTACTCTTAAAATCCTAATATTACGTAGTTATAGCCCGTGCTTTTAAGTAATACGTAGCCCGAACCTAGTATTTTCTACCTAATAAGGTCCTACTACCGCTAAGTTAGCCTATCTATATTAGTTCTAATACTACGTAAGACGCGTACTTAGGGAAATTATATATAGTTAAGTCTACCTCCCGCTTCCTACGCCTCTCAATACTAAACTTGAATATCTCTTTTTAGGTATTATTGTAAGTTTGTAACGTGACGGTAAACGCGAGCGTATTAAAACCTATGTAAAGCGCCTCTTTATAAGCCTTTTATCGTATAATCCGCTACTAAAATAATACGTTTGTATTTGTTTCGCTTAGGCTTAAACTAGATTAGAGTCTTAAGAATATAGGTACCTATAATCTACGTACGCACGGTATATATATAAGAAACACGTACGCTCGTAAGAAGTTAAATATTATCAAGGAGCGAAGCCCGCGGACAAATAGGACTAATTAGATAATATTAGTAATAGAGAGGATACTATAGATCCTCTTAATATACTACTAGTACCTATAGGGACTACTCCTTATATACTATACAGGTTACGAAATAGGCTATAATATAATAATAAGGATTTATTAGATAACATATTAGTAGTAGGATTATAGCTAGTTAGTAGACCTAAGCGACTACTTAAGGTATAGGATAAAGGCGTAGTAAGAAGGCGAGTAGGAGGGTACGTAGGAGGTTAACGCGATTAATACCTACTCGAGGTAATACTAATCTTAACGTAATACTTAAAGGCGAGTAGGAGGGTACGTAGGAGGTTAACGCGATTAATACCTACTCGAGGTAATACTAATCTAAAGGTAATACTTAAAAGTAGGCGTAGCGAAGATAAAGATAAAGAGAGAGATAAATAGAGAGATAAAGATAGAGATAACACGGAAGATAGAGATAGTACGGAAGATAAAGGTAGTAATAAGATTAAGGGCTATATAATAAGAAATAGAGGTCGTTATACTTAGTTTAACTACTAAAGAAATTTATGTTCCAAGTTCTTTAATTAATAATAGAAAGATATTAAGACTTATAAAATATAACTAGTAGGACTACTAGAAGACTACTTAAAAAAAATTAGAGTCTATAAGAGTCCTAAATCTTACGTATATTCTATATCGTATTACCTATAGGTTATAATAGGTTAAGTTACAAGACCCTATAATAATCTAATAGGGCGGGTTTAGGGCTTAGCTGGGTAGGTTAAGTTAGGCTAAATACTTAGGACTTACCCTAAAAACCTAACCCTTCTTACCCTAGAACCTAACCTCCCCTATTTAGACCCGCCCCGTTAGGGACCCTAGGAATAAATACGCGGTAATTATAGGTACTACTAGTTATAGTAAGACTTCTACTACTCTTAAATTACTCGCGCCTTTCTTCGACTTATACGAGATAGATAATCTACTTATAGGCGATATTACAGCTCCTACTTACGAATACGTAGGTTAATTATTAGAAGTAATTAAGAAGGAGATTATAGATTTAAATAATTATACTTACTAAGACCTAGCTACGATACTAGTTATCCGTATATACTCGGCAGCGGGTAAGAAGAAGACGATACGCTACTAAGTAGGTAGTAATCGAGAAGGACGGCTACGACTCTATAGAGTAGCCTATATAATTAGTACCGGGTTTTGCGTAACCTAATCAAGACATTACCAATAGGGCGAGCGCGAAGCCTAAAAGTCAACGCTGTTCTAATATGGTCTAGATTAGTAGATACAGTATACCGTCAGACTAGCTGTGGCAGAGGCGAGTAGGTAGGCTTTATTAACGCCCTTACTACTACCTAAATATCCTCGCCAATTAGGCTCTCCCTTAATAGACATTGTCGTGCATATATGATTAACCAGATGCCGATATCTACAGCATCTAAGATATGACGTGATACCTGTAAAGCTCGAATGGCTATAATAGTATCTAAATACGTGGATACCAATTCGTATATATAGTATTCATTCCTCTTGGTCTAATTCGCGAGATCAAATATTTTCGTTATAGCGCAGCAATTTCGCAAATGTCTTCCTAATGAAATTGAAACTATAAGGCTAGCGTAATACTATGATTTACTTCTTACTCTATAGGGTTATTACTATAGCCTGAAGTTAATAGTACTCTAAAATGACCCTCTTCTTCTACTTCTTCTACAAACGTTCTGGGCTACCGAACGGTGAGCAAGAATATTCTTATATTTATAACTATATCTAATTCGGGTGGTAGAGTTAGAGGAGTATAACAAATATCCTAGGCATATTCTCAAGCTGCTATATTAAACTCTAAGCCAACCGTCTCGAATATTCGAGTAGTAGCTCATACTACGGGGCTATTTAGCGAGGGTTCCCAAATAAGTAATAACTACTAGTCTATATATTTGCTAACTAGCGGAAACTCGTCTGTCCGCGTTAATATAGCGGCGGACCGGGGATATATAACCGGACAACTTTTTATCACGAACTACTAATACATTCTGAGTAATAGTAGGCTTCAATATTAGGACTTTACGGTCAATAATAGTATTCTAGTACGTCAGCTTACTAATCTCATTGTTGAAAACAAAAGGCATCAATACAACATATCTAGTGGTAGTTTAGGATGTCGATATTAGGTGTACGTGATTACAAATACTAAAGAATTATATAGATATACTAGGGCTAACTATATTAAATAGCTAGGTTGTACTCTCAGATTTTATAAATAAGAATTACCTCCTCGATACTTAAGCTAGAACAACCATATAGCCATATCTACTATTTAGGTATTCTAGGGACGCTCAACCAGTCCCTTTGGCTATAGTTGAGGGTGAATTTGTAGATAACGACAACGAGGACGACGAAGAGGACGACGAAGAGGACGAAAAAGAATAAGGTATAGTAGAGCTACTGTTTGCAAAATGATATTATTTAGTTTATAATCGTTAACGTTAATAAAATGATCAAGTCGATTCTCTACCCACCTCTTTAATAACCGTAGATTTACCGCAAGTGCTACTAACTTCAATCATCGTAGTTGAGCACTAAGAACGATTACGGATATTTCTACGTCGTGGGATGCCTATAACGGGCTAAGGGCGATTAGATATTATAGTCGGTTTACTATACTTTCTTTTAGAATAATTCCTAAATAATTTTAGACGCCTGTACTTGACTTATATATAAAACCTTTAAGAATTTCCCTATGCCTTTATAACTTATGCTAGCTGTATAGGCTCTTGCTTAGGAATACCATATTATAAAAGCGGCTTAATAAACTTGTCCTCGTTATTGTAATAGGGCTTGAGCTGCAGTATCGCAACCTCAAAAATATAAGGATAGAATCTAGCAGATACCTAATTAAGAATACAAAATAACCCGTCTGATAACTCAATCATGTTTCGAGGTATTAAATCTATATAGTATAGAACGAGTAGCGTACGCCTAAAGGATACCTTCGGCTTTTTACTAAATATCCTCTAGTTAATCCAGTCCTCTAGCGCCGTTGTCGATAGGAAACACGGGTAGTTATCCTCCTAAAACATCCCGCGCGATAGCCTACCACCTAGTAGACCCGGAATACAGTTTTAAATCGTCTCGAACTACTCGAGAATTGGTAATAGCCTCGTGGCGAGATTAGGATAATATTTAGGGCTTAGGATATCTCCTTCGATGTATTCTATAACGAGATATCCTTCCGTTACACCGTACTCAATTTGACGGTAGAAAAAACGGTAGACGAGGGGTATTCGGATAATATACGGATTTAAGAGATCGAAAGCTCTACGCTAGTTATTAGCCTCCTCCTCGTAGACTCCGATGCCGAATTTCACTATTGCTGTATTCGAGAGCTGGATAATATGAGGTAATTCATACGATAATACGCAGCCTTAAGTTGTATAAAAGGCGATAAGCTTATTATCGGAGGCCGTGTTGTGATCTATTATAGCTGTTATAAAGATGTAAGCGCGCTGAATAAGATTATAGATATAGACGAAAACATTTCTCTTAAATACCCGTCACGTACCTTTCTCGTGCCTTAGGCTGAAGATAAGGTTCTCGGTCTTTCTAGTCGTACAGGCTTCGCCTGTTTTCGCAGATATTTAAACTAAACCCTCTTATTACGTTCTGTACGACTTTAGTAAGAGATTAACTAACTCTGTCGATATATTTCCTTATATTTCAATTTATAGAATAGCTGCTGATATAATATTAAAGACTTAGCTCGCTCTCTAGCTCTAAAATTATTAGTAACAGTTCCGCGGCATCTCCATAAAAATACTAATCGTATGTGTCTTTGTCCGAAGCTTCAATATTAATAACAGCTATTTACGCTCCTTTCTGCCATGCCCGATAGATGTAGGTAATAGCTAGATCTATAAGTATACTAGTCCTAATAATAAGAAGTAGGTCGATCGGGCCTTCTTCGAACCACTCCTTAATCCTGTCGAGGGAGTTTTAGTATAACTTCTTAGTAAAAAGAACCACACTCGGACGTATAAGGGACCGATAGTAGGGGTAGTAAGGAAGCTATTCTTCAGTCGTATATAGTAAAGGTACGGCCGGATTTATAATATCGATACCGTCTGGCACAGTAAGGCCTGCGATGATAGGGTCATTATAGTAATTAGTCTCGGTATAGTTACATTTAATATTACTGTACTCCGTTTTAAAAAGTGATCTATATATAGGTACTAATAATTTAGCATTATAGCTAGTACGCTGCGAAAGCCCTAGGTTACTTTAGTAGTAGGCCGTTACGTCAGGTTACTCTCCTTACTATCAATATTCTATAATATCGCCAGAAAGTCTTTTTATTTTACTAGCTTTGTAAGAGCGTAATGACCTAGATTTAGGTTTGCTATTAGTACAATATAACGCCGATGGTTATAGAAGTGCCAGAAAAGCATAGGATCTTTATCTAGGTAGTACCGATCTACTAGTTCACGAGTTAGGAGGCCGCGCTATAATGAGTTAGGTCCGCGAAAGACGGGGATTCCTAAGGGTACGCTTAATCCGGCTCCTAGAAGGGCGACGATCCGGCTTAATGCTTTAAGGTACGCGGAGAAGTTTTCTATAGAATTAATCAGTAACGGTTTAACATAGGCTGCGAAGTTCAGACTTATTGAAATAGTTTCCGATCCGGACTATATACAGGATTCTATTAATAGAAGGGATATAGTAAGGTATCTTAGCTACTAACACTGAAGGGGTAATCGGTAATTCAGTAGGTCGGCAAAAACACTCGGAAAACCTATATGTTCAGTAAATAGACCTGTAAAATAGTCAAGTGAAGAGAGAGAATCGAAGGTAGCTGTAGATAGTATCGCCGTTCTAGTAGCCGGGTCTTTAAGGGCGCTAGGTAACTATAGTTTAATTATACTAATCTTATATAATACCCTATCGACCTAGGTTGAAGCCTAATTTTAGCTAGATTAGGAAGGGGGTATAGAGTACCTAATAGCTAGGTAAGGCTATGTATAGTACTATAAGAAAATTAGTTAAGACCGCTACGGAGATAACTAGATACGTTACTATTATATTTTAAGAGTCTATTTAATAAAAGGGAGCTAATTTAAGTAGAATATAAGTTAGAGTTAGTAGTTTAGGAAAAAGCTTGTTTCTAGATACTTCGGGAAGGATGTTTTAGGTATACTTAAGTCGAGTAGTCTCTTTGAGTATATTCTAGAGTATTAGAAAAGAAAGGGGGTAGAATTTTCTAGGTATAATCTATTCGGATTTGTACGACCTATAGTCTTTATAGTTTTTAGGTTACCTATAGTCCTTACGGTTTTTATATAAAAAAGAAAGTTTACTAGTAATTAGATTTTCTAATATTGATCTCCTATAGGTAATATTAATATACTAAACTTATTAAGTATAATCTATCTTACTAGTTTATCTTAGTTCGGTACGTAGTATTAGGGGCTAGTACCCTTAGGTCTAAAGAAAGGAGACTAGGCTAAAGAGTACGGTCCCTAGAGAGGACTATAAGGAGGACGCTTTCTACCTCTTTATATTCTCTAGTTAACTTAGCTTTATCTATAATATTACCTCTAGTACTTACTAAGGTCTTCCCTTAATATTAAGTTAACTCTTTTTTCCGGCGCGCTTACGAGGATACGGAGATTACGATAGACGACGCTCCTACTAGCGCGTCCGAGGCGATCGACGCCGATAGATATAGTAAGATTATCCGTTAGTTAATAGTTATATAGTAAGAATAGTCTTAACTACTAGAGTAATAGGCCGCCTAACTCGCCGAGGCGGCGAGCGGCCTTAATAAGGCGGATAACGCCTATAAAGCTATTAAAGATAATAACGATAGCCTAAAGGTATTTATAAAGTCCTTCTAGGAGCGCTACCTAGGAGAACCGTCCCCCGACGTAAACGGGACGGCGTACGGCCCTCGGGAATAGAGGCCCCCTTATTAGGATAGCTCTACTACGACGTTTAGAGATTTCTTTCTACGTATTAAAAGCTCCTACTATACTCGGGCCGTCCTAAAGCCTACGCTATCCGCTTCTTTCTACTAGGATAGTATTAACGACTACTTAACCCTTAAGAAGCGGGCCCGTATACGCGGATTCTAGGCCGTAGGTGGTACCGGATAGAGGCGTAACCCTAAGGAGTTCCTCTCGGAGATCGAGCGTATCTTCGCGGACTCTATAGAGAAGACTATAGCTCTCGAGAAACTAGTCTAGATAAAGTACGTCGACGGCTAGCTATAGTAGGATTACCTACTTATTTTCGACGAGCTCCTACTCGCCTCGGACGGTAACTAGTAGAACGATAACGTTAAAATTACGTAACTATAGAAGACCCTCTACGACTAAGATAATATTCTTCTCGTAGCTATACCCTACTTAACGGGGTACGTAGACTTCGCCTCGGAGATTAGTCGTATTATATAGAACTACGAATATACGGTATAGTTCGTATCTCGCTATACTAGCTAGCGGTCTAAGGGGAAGGTTAAGGAGGCCGGTCGTCCGTCCTCGGTCCCTACTACGTTAGTAGGGCCTAGCTTTACCGCCGACGGTAATATAGTTATAACGGCGACCCGCGTCGGAGACCGGTCTCGGAGCGGTAGGGGTCGAGACGGCTCCTCTAAGCCTCGAGCTAAGTAGGTCTCTAAGTCCGAGTTAGATAGTCGCCGCGAGAAGGGCCTCTACTTCCGGTATAGAGCGAGCGGCTATCGGTCGAGCGATTATATATACCGGGCCGCTAAGAACCCGTCTAAGAAAGGCGTCGCTATAAACGCCTTCGGTCTAATAGGTTAGAAGGAAGTCGCCCTAGTCCTAGAGGAGTCCGACCCCTCTAGACCGGGAAAAGAATAGCTCCTTCCTAGAGATAGGGGATAGGAGCTTAGGAAGCGCTAATAAGGGGGTAGTAAGCTTACCGGCCTAGGATAGACGGTAATAATATATTTACGGATATAGTTATTAATACGAAAACCGTAGTTTCTACCCTAATCGACGAAGGATATTAGTACTATACTATAATTAACGGGGACCTAGCCGAAAGGCTCGGTCTCCTAAAGGTCGGTCGCGTCTCGAGACGGATCCGAGGGGCGACTAGTAATATAAAGAAGTTAGGGATCGAGGGGGTAGTCGGGCTATAGATAGAGGTCGCCGGCTTCTTATAGACGGTATACGCTTACTATATACCGAACCTCAAGTTTCCCCTAATTCTAGGTAATCCTTAGAAGGTCTATAATATAATTCGGATAGCGCCCGACGAGGCGAGGTTCTTCTATAGCCGGGCCGGTAGATAGATTAAGGAGTTAGACGTATAATCTAGCCTAGACCGTAGGGGGGCTAGGGGGTAGGCTAAGGATAATAACTTCGCGGTTATCCTAGCCTCGATCGATATAACTAAGGTCGATAATAGGTTCTCCGTTCGCGTTACGGCGGTCGCTATAGAAGATATTAAGATCGCGTTACGCGATAAGGAGCCCTATATAGAGGAAGGGCTCCGTAAGTCCCTTCCCCCTAAGGTATATAATATAATTCCGCTCTTCCTAAGCCGGGAAGTAGATAAGCTTACCCCTTATCGACTAGGGGTAGACTATCGTATCGAGCTTCGGACTAAGGTAGATAGTACCCTAGAGTCCTTACCTTAGGGCCCGCTATACGGGATATCTAAGGAGGAGCTATTAGTACTAAGGAAGACCCTAAACGAGCTTCTAGCGAAAGGATTTATCTGCCTATTAAGCTCCGAGGGAGGCTCTCCGGTCTTATTCGTCCGAAAACCTACTAGCGGGCTAAGACTATACTACGACTATAGAGCGCTAAATACTATTACGAAAGTAGATAGGTATCCCCTCCCGCTAATATCGGAGACCTTACGTAACCTCTTAGGAGCTACGTACCTATCGAAGGTCGACGTAGTATCCGCGTTTTAGAAGTTACGGGTAGCCCGGGGCTATAAGTATAAGACGGCTTTCTAAACACGTTACGGCCTATTCGAATAGCTAGTAATACCGTTCGGTTTAGCGGGGGCTCCGTCTAGCTTCTAGCGATATATTAACTCGGTATTACGAAAGTTCCTAGACGAGTCCGTATCGGCGTATATAGACGATATACTAATATATACTCGCGGCGACGTAGACGACTACTTCTCTAAGGTCCGCGACGTTCTCCGGGCGCTTTAGGACGCTAGCCTCTATCTCGACCCTAGTAAAAGCGAGTTTATACGGAAGAGTATTAAGTACCTCGGGTTTATCGTCTACGCGGACGGCGGAGGTCTAGAGGTAGATCCTAAGAAGGTAAAAACCGTACTAGATTAGGCGCCTCTAAAAACGTAACGAGAGGTACGGCGGTTCCTAGGTTTTATAAACTACTATAGGATATTCGTCCCTAATTACTCCGAGATAGCCGCCCCTCTAATAGCTCTAACCGGTAGGAACGCGCCGTTTATCTAGTCGACCGAGGCGTAGAACGCGTTTAATATACTAAAGGTACGTTTTACGACCGCCCCTATACTCCGGTAATAGGACCCTACGCTATCTATATTCGTAGAGGTAGATAGTAGTAGCTCTACTCTAGGCGGGGTATTAAGCTAGGAGTCTAGGGGGGTCCGTCGGCCGGTAGCTTTCTACTTAGAGAAGCTTAATAGAGTAGAGATAAACTACGATATTTATAATAAAGAGCTTCTAGCCGTAGTCTAGTATCTTTAGTATTAGGATACGGAGCTACGTAGTAGCGGCCCTTTTACTATCTTAATAGATTATAGGAACCTCGAGTATTTTATAAAGAAATAGAAGCTATCTAAACGATAGATACGGTTTACTAAGACCTTAATACGGTACCGGTTCTCTATAGTATATCGACCGGGCGGAGAGGTAGTTTTACCTAATATACTCTCCTAGTAGGACTAAGATAATCTAGACGATAGGGACTACGCGTTAGCCTTACTAGGTAGACGGTCGCCGCCCCGTTTTAGGTAGTCTACGAGGTAAGTCCCTTTAGACCTTTCAACGATCCTACGCTAGATAAATTATAGGATAGTATAAAGCCTAAGGATAGCTTATATCTACGGGTAGTACGGGCGGTTAAGAATAGAGCTCGCGATATACTAGGTGGTACTACCTATAGATATAAGC
>JEMP01000171.1:0-23193 GCA_000738655.1 Venturia pyrina ICMP 11032 | reverse complement strand
GGCAACCTACGCTTCGAAAAAGGCAACCTACGGTTCGAAAAAGGCAACCTACGCTTCGAAAAAGGCAACCTACGCTTCGAAAAGGCAACCTAGGTACGCTTCGAAAAGGCAACCTACCGCGGCAATTAGGTGTCTTACTTTACTAGCAGACACTAAATACGAGTGCTAATTGAGGTGATGGAGCCGTGATGGAGGCGTAGCGGACATGTTGGACGAGGGGTGGAGGGGAGCGGACGTTTCCTTGCATCAAGTGTCGTGTAGTGTGTAGTATGTAGGGGAAAAGGTGAGGGCGTCTGGGTTGGCCACATAAAATTACACCGCTTGAGGCCTGTGTCGTACAAGAAAGGCTTGCTGCAGATACTAGCGAGGAAACCGCGCGTATGTGTGCTTTTTGCGTCCAATACCCAGCAGATCTTCAACGTCTGATTTATGCAGGCCAGCAAATGACACCTGTTGGTTGAAGATGCCTGCCCGTCAATTTCCAGGGGTGGAAGAGCGGCTAGTGCATGTTCTTCTACTTCGANGTGAGAGGCGAGTAGTGAGAGGCGAGTAGTGAGAGGCGAGTAGTGAGCAGCGAGTGGTGAGGAATGAGTAGTGAGGAATGAGTAGTGAGAAGTGAGTACCGAGTGCTGAGGGCTGGTACCTGGCTGAGTACTGAGTGCCGAGTCGTGTGCTGGCTGCCCGAGTAGGTACTGAGTGCCGAGTGCTATTCTGAGGCTACCCAAGGTACTCAGTATCCACTGCCCACCAGGGCCACCATTCACCACCCACCAGGGCCACCATTCACCACCAACCACCCTCCAGGGCCACCATTCACCACCCACCCCCCTCCAGGGCCACCCCCCACCCCTCTGCAACTTGCTTCTTTCCCTCAGCCACCGCGGGATCGAGCCGAGAAGGATTACACGCTCGCTGGAAGGGTACGGGACGGTCCCATAACAAGCGCCTGTTCTGGAGAGATAGTAGTGGGCTGGGTAGGGGTGCATGCAGCTGGGGGCCCAATCACAGCTCACCGAGCAACTCATCGAGTCCGTGTCCCGATCTCTTTCGAAGACGAGCACTCTTTCCCTCTCAAAGATTCCAGCAGCATCTTCGAGTCTCCTTCCAACGATCAAAATCAATCCAGACCGAACCGAGGCCAAGTGCCAAACGAGTCCTCCTTGCGCCTCTGTGTAACTTGCACAGCGCCGCCCTTTTGACTTCGTCTGCCACCGCTGCCTGGGCCCCTAACGCTTTGGTCGCGTCAAAAGGTCGCTTGTTGCGAGTGTCTTACGCCGTTTTCTGGCGCCCAAGCAAGCTCCCTCCTGCCCAAATATCAAACTTCCACCACCTCGTCGCCTTCGTGCGTACTGCTTCGCCTTGTGCAGTGCGTACACCGCCAATCAATTCTCGCTCGAGCTACTGTCGCTATCTGGGTCCTTTCAAATTACGCATCGGCGTGGTTGCCTCGCCGAAGCGCTTCATATTGCTGTCTCGGTATACCTTACTGCTTCCTCGACCGTAGCTTCTCCACATCGCGGATTCCCTCGATCCGTCCTGGCGGACTGTACTGTGTTATCTCAACTCGGTGTGCATAAATTTACTCGACGCGCTGTGCTGGCGCATTGAATTTGCTGGGGGCCTGGAGACTCGAAGATTGCAGGAACCCAACAATTGGGGTTGCAAATAAAAGACAGTGGCATGTCCGATTCTGCCAATCCGAGCCCAACAGGTCTACTTTCGCCGTCCGACGAAGTAGCTGGAAACGGTTTCACTGCTGTCAACCCTCCTCCCAAACCTGGTAGGATGGCTGAGGGAGATGTATCGAGAACTTCGCAGGACGCCCGTAACCACGGCTTCGAATCCGCAGAGATGCATCGAAATGGCAATGGGTCGCCAATGAACAGTGCAGGGAAGAGAAAACGGTCAAGTGTAGGCTCCAATGAGGAATCGGACGAAAGCGCAAGCAACGATGGTTCTCCAGAGGGCGATTCGCTACAAAGCGTACGAAACTATCCCGGGCCACCACCACCTCCTCCGAGCGGCGATCCAAGAGATCGTGCATGGAACAATAACAATGGTCATGGACGACCGATGGAGGCTGAGGAATCTCGCCTGGCTGAGGCTCTGCAACGAGAGAATCAAGGAGGACCTGGGCCAAATACTCATAATGGAATCATGGAGGACGACCGTGGTATGGGACGAAGCTATCACTACAATGAGCACAACGGAATCATCACGACGAACGCGGGCGTACAGATGGACCCGAAAAAACGCAAGCGAGTAGGTATACTTGACTCAAAAACAACAACGTCTCGATCTAACTACTACCAGGCCTTTACGAATCGGACCAAGACTGGTTGTCAAACATGTCGACGGAGGAAGAAGAAATGCGACGAGGCAAAGCCTGAGTGTACTAATTTACACCGTATCCCTTTTGTTAATCAACTGAACCTTCACTAATGGATGATATCTAGGCAACAACTGTCAACGCGGCGGATTTGTATGCGAGGGTTACATGGCCAAGAGCAATTGGCCGAAGCAAAACAATATCACCAAACAGCTACCGACGCCTATTCAATCCAGGGTTTTATACGGCGACAACCAGGGCAACTTGTATCCAAGGTATGTACATATTCTTCACTATCCTTGGAGATGAGCACTCGACGTCTCGCCAGAAACTTCAAGACGCCAATATGAAGTCGACAGGTCGAGTTCATTTTCAATGTGCTCAAAATTCCTGGAAGCATAATTCCAATGTCCAATCAGGAGCTTCAAGACCTCGGCACAGAATCGAGAACTTAAATCCAATTTCAATATGCTTAAATGCCCAATTCTGTACTAACACATGTCAGACAATCTCGCACAGAATACATGGACCCCTCTGTTCCAATGCATCCCAATATGCGAGGTCGAATGGATGAAGATTCCCCTGACCGACCTGGCAACGGCTGGACCAATGGTTATGGAGGGCCGCCCCATCGTCCCTACGACCGCGATCCCCATTCCATTCCTGTTCCTGTTACTCTTCAGATGCGTGACAGCTATGATCGACCGTTAAGCGCCTCGAACCACGGCATGAATTCACTGCACGGTCATGGCATGCATCCAGCACAATCGCCACTAACGCAAGGCCATCAGGCCTTGGCACAACGGGCGCTTAACATACCACCGCATGACGGTCGAATGAGCCAGCCGATTGGCTACCATGGAAAAACCGACAAGGAGAAGATGCTCAGCGGCGAGCTGTACATGCCTTACAGCCGTGATTTGCAACAAGAGCGAGAAAGATGCAAGGAAGCGCTGCACTCGTACAACAATTTAAGAAAACCAAACACCAACGCGGAGGAGCGCTCGAGGGACTTTCGCAACCTTCTTGAGGCTCCGCAGATCGGGCAACAAGCCACTCGTATCGCGCAAGGTGTTTATGTCGACCCACCATTCCGATGCGATTATGGGTACAACATATTTATCGGCAAGGATGTTGCTATCGAGAGTGGCTGCTTCATCAGTGATCCCCGAGAAGTCATGATTGGCGATGAAACATTTATCGGTCCCAACGTCACTATAATGGGTAAAATCCATCCTTATGATCTGGAGTCCCGGAAAGGAGGTCCACTGAATGGCAAAGCACGAGGCATCAAGATCATCATTGGCAAGCGTGTTCACATTGGAGCCGGATGCGTGATTTCACCGAGCGAGGAACATGTTCAAGATGGTGTTTTAGAGATAGGTGACGGCGCATTCATCAACCCTGGTTCCACTGTTGTCAAGGTATGTCCTTTCCAATTTTGGTGAACCGAGTATTCAAATCACCATTAAAGCTCAAAATTTCCGGCAACCTAGAAACGGAAATTTGCCGGGAGGTTGGGATGCTCGATTTCGATTTGAAGACCTGCTTTCAAATCTGAGACATCCATCCCCATTCATTATTCTTCTTGGCACCCCTCCCCCCAAAAAGGTTACACTGCTGACGTCAATCACCACAGAACGTCCCTCCTGCGAAAATATTCGGCCAAAAATACGCCGAACTTATGGATGTCACAAAAGACGTTCCCGCCGCTCGCGGCCCGGAAAAAGATCGACATTTCTCATAACGGCGGCACCTTTAATTCTCACCATTTCATTTCCACACAACGCTCCCTGCTGGCATAGGTGGTATTTCTTGTATTCTTAGTACATATTCATGGTAGCGTGATCCCCCTTTCTGTATTTCTTTTTCTTTGTGCTTGGGGGTTCAGGTATGAATGATGAAAGGAGCGTCGTGTGTCAATAGTAATTAAAATTACAGGCTGGTACTGGATGGATGGATGGATGGGTTGGTGGGATGGAGGGGCGGTGGGATCATGGTAGATGGATGGTTAGGATATACGCATAGCTGGTCTACTGTTTGGCTAAGGGGTTTTGGGGTATGGGCATGAGGGATGTTGGCATGATATGTATTGATGTGGTAGGCATGGTTGTTGTGTAGGAACCCATCTGAATAATGATTTCGGTTGCTAATTGGGGTGCCGATCACTACTATGCTGGTTCCGTGCTCTGTGGCATTGAGGTTTGCGTTTGGGATGGGCATGTCTTCGTCAAAGTAAGCGGCGCTCTGATTTCAGGAATCTACCTTGTCTAATACTTCTAGATCGCTTAGGATATCGCATTTCTTGGAGATGGTTCATCGCATTCGCTGGGGTTCACTCTTGGCCGTCATACTATTTTTCTTCAGTCATGAAATAGATGACGTGTTGTTCATGTGATTTAGCACCGTCGAGAAATGCGCTTGCTGTACCAAAAATATTGTGTAGAGCACTGGAAAAACTTTGAACTCGGTTGCTACTGTTTCTGGATGCGTATCAGGAAAGAAATCTTTCATTTCTGTATTCGGCCTTTGGCGGTATGACTTGTCGGAGTCGAGATTTGGGGCTTTTTTTTGGCTGGTGGGTTGCGTTGTTGTGATGTGGGATATGGGGAGGAATCTCCATCGCGAAAGTAGGTAAGCCGCCTTGGACGTTTTGGGGGGTTGGTGTTTGATTTCTTCATGGGGTGAACTTGAAGTTATGGGGTAGGGAGGCTTTTTTATAAAAAAAAAAAAAAGTTAAGTCACTTTGATTGGGCAGTTTGATGTTCTTCATCGTTTGGGAGGGATGTATGGATTTACGGGTGATCCGTGGTAAGAGTTGAGCAGATGAGGTGAGTATTATTTTGGAATCGATCGGGTCTCGGAGTATGCTAATGATGCAAAGTCGTATTGTTTGACCGGTCCCTCATGTCCCGATAAAACGGTTCCTTTTTCGCCATATTCCGTCCATCTGCCTTTCTATATCCTAATTCTTAGTTCGGAGAGTTGTGGGTTCATTGAAGGGGTCTTGACTATGACCAGATTAGGATTGATCTGACAAGAATGAGAGACAGTGATGGCATTCTTGAGGTAGTGTTGTGAGCATACCTACAGCATCAGATATCGAAGGTGCGCACCTAGTTCCGCACCTTGTTTGCGCTTGGGCATGCCTTGATCGAGTCTTCGTCTTTTGGGTGTTCGTGGTAGGCACACAATCGTCCAATGAACTTTCTCCTTTTCTTAATTCCAAATTTGGCGAATCCAGAGAGGCTGCACATGACGGCGACCAGAAATTCGTGAGGTAGTTTTTGCCGCAGTAATACTTCTGTTTGGCACACAATGTCTTGACGGGCCTCGTATAGCTCAGAATAGACATCGATGCTCAGCTTGCTCCACGGAGAATTCGGCGGGAGCTTCCTTAACGCGTATATGACAGGCGCAAAGCTTCGCGGTGTGCGTTGACGGCTGGTCCACTCCAGATTGATCAACAATTCTCGAAGGACTGGTACGTCGCAGCGATCGGCTAGAACGTACAACATCTCTTTATACCAGGGGCCAGTCTCTATGAGATCTTCGAGACGCTGTTCGTCATCGCTCGAGAGCAACTCCATCTGTGGCTCGTCACTGTCACCTTTCGCGTCGATGCAACTTGCACCCGTAGACTTGCAATTCATACAGCCTGCAATACCGAGCTTTTGTGATTGGTCTGGTAGGCGGCGAAAGTACAGCCAGTCAAGAAAGAGCCTGAATTGAGTTGTTGAAATTTCGATGAGAGGTATAGAGTTTCCTACAGCCTCAGAAAAGTTTCCTTCGAAGGCGGCTTTGAAGTAGGGCGAGCATTGGGTGAGGAGATCTTTGTGAACGATGAAAGGTATTTTTTCCGGCCCGATATGGACAGTCACGATGTCCTGGCCAAGTTCTTTCCTACCAGTCTTTGTTAGCTTGGGTGTTATCTGTTGAGCCATCTAGATCTTCTTATATGAAAGATGGCGGCTCTCGGTCCACCATTTCGATAAAGTCGCGAATTTTTTGTGGTATGGAGATGAGCAGGATGATTCGGGCTAGAATTTAAGGTGGGCGGTGCTGTTCTTGTTGTGATGATGTCAGGTAATCACAGTCTTAACAACACGCAACGGAGTCAGACCCGACGGTGTTCTGTATGCCCAATTTCTGATCCTTCATGACATTTACTATCTTAAAATCGCTCTCTTCGTGTTCTAAAACCTCAAAATCAGGCTACGTATAGAAAGTCGGTTACTTCAAGTCCCTCTGATCATCCAGTAACTCAACATATCGAAACTGTTTACCGTGAGATGGGTTTAGATTCTGTAAAGAACGGGTTCCCATTTTAGCCATGAAGTGAACCTTGCCTCCTTTGTTCAACATCGCACATCTCAATCCTCATCATATCCACTCTCCTCCTTATCTCCATCCTCATTCTCATCATCATCATCATCATCATCATCATCCTTGCCCACCTCTTCTCTGCATCTCTTCTCTGCATCTCTTTACTGTTTCCTCATCCTGTGCATGCTCATGATAAGCGCAAACTGGCTGCCTCATCCCCTCATTGCCCCACAGCATCCGGGAGAACAAGATCCACATGAACTCCGAAGGCAGCTTCTGCCGCAGCAGTACCTCCATCCCGCACTTTTCTTCCTTTGTCAAATCTTTGCGTTCGCAGAGTCGAGAATAATCATCGAGCATAAGCTTACATAGTGGTGACTTGATCGATAGGTTCCTCCAGGCAAAGATGATAGCTCCATAGGTTGGCCAGCCATTTTCCCATAACTCATTTATCAGGTCTTGCCGAAGAGCGGGCACGTCACATCGGTCTGCAAATACGTACAACATCTGATGGTTCCAAGGGCCAGTGTTTATCATTTTTTCGAGCTGTTGGTCGACTTCTTCCGATATAGACACCATTTCCTCAAAAGGTATACGTGAGTGCTCGTCCTCGTCGTCGTGTTCGACAAAGTCCTCGGTGAATCCAGCGACCCGGCGGCTGTCTTCGCATGTGGTTTCTGTGTGTGTACAGTTTGGACACTCTGCAGAGTCGGAGGGGTATAGATTGTCATCAGGTAGACGACGAAAATACAGCCAGTTGAGGAAGAGTCTGAACTGCGTGGATGTGACGTCTGGAACAGGCATGGCTTTGTCGAGAGCTTCTCGAAATTCGCCGTCGAAAGCGGCCTTGAAGTATGGAGAACAGGCTGTAAGCAAGTCTTTGTGGACGGGGAAGGATTCCTGAGTATCGCCATCGCCAATTCGAATAGTCACTAGATCCGTTCCGACATTGTCGCTATGATGATGTCAGCGTTTACACGAAGCCTTCATGAAGAGGAAGACTTACAGAAAGGAGGGCTCGAATTTCGTCAAGGTAGCCGACATTTTGCGCAATCGGTCGCGCCTTCTGGAGTTGAGGCTCTTGTTGTCGTTGTTGATTTTGGAGAAGTCGGGAAGGATGACGGGTTTTATTCGTAAAATACCCCTAGTGTTGTTGTTGACCAGTGTTGAAACTGTCCATTGTTTTGAGCCCAACAATTTCGCGTTGGTGAGGATTCGGGAAATCAGAAGACTCCAGAGTGTTGCAGGTCACTCGATTACAAGTAGTGACGTTAACAACACACAATCAGAAAAGAAAATTAGCCAACACAGCCAAGCTGAGCACGATACTCCTTGGCCACAAGAACAACGCCCGACATTTCCTCGCTCCGAGGAAATCCGAATGAAGGTAGAGAGGTTAGCCGTGTCTAGCTCAGAAGTCGAATAGCAGAGTCGAATACTCCCAAGAGGTAGATCATATGGTCTTGTGGGATGATAGTGATCAGAATAGCAGAAACTAACACCAACCGCGGGGGGACTTGAGTATACTGTCTCTATTACCTTTAAACATTGCCAATTTTGAACATACAACCAGTCCCGAATCTTCGCAACTTTCCTGAACTCCTTGCTAAAATTGCCCGCCGAAACCCAATACCTACTGTCTAAACATCCTCTTCTGCAGTAAGTTCATGCCCTGCTTGTCCCTTCTCTCGCGGACAAGGTGCGCGACAAATATACTTGATCCCAAGAACGCCCAGCCAGAAGTTACCCTGAGGATAATCAGGCGCAAGCTGCCACAACAGCTGACTTTCCCAACTGATGTTGTTGTAGACATTCATAATGCAGACGACAATGTTGAAGATCCACACGACGAGGAAGATGATCCAGTAGGCCGAGCTGGATGCTTTGCCTCGGAAGCGATAGGCCACGGCCCATGTGACCATCCCGATGAGAGCGGTGGGCTACTTTGTTAGTAGGAAGATGTTTGGAAGAATCGATGAACCTACAGCGCATAATCTCTGGAATCTGCATGCAAGATTGAGATAAGCTAGGCGATCGGATATGGTGTTTCGTGGCGCCGTTGCCATCATCCAGCATGTTTGTAGGAAGGCAGCCCTATTGAAACTTGGTGTTAGCTCATAACATCTGACTGCGATGGGTGAGACAATCTACCTACCAATTACAAGCCAAGAACGGCACAACCGTCCCAATAAAAACGTGACTTTGTCCTCCATAAAGCGACCCCACGCAAGCGGCCGCAATCATACAACACCACGACGTAAGCGCAAAGAAGTTGAATATCGTGTATTCATGCTGTCCCGGATGTCAGTGGTTGGGAATGCCGTGGTTGGGCGGCGATATCAGACCTTCCGGGCAAGCCGACCTCCTGTTTTGAAGGAGAGGGCGCGTGGCTCTGTTGTCGCGCCGATGGACTTGCTCTTGATTCCCTTGATCTTGACCATGGCGGGCGGTGTTTAGGGAATGGACTTTGATGCAAGATGGAGGAGGAGCCGGCCCAGGAGTTGGACGCGTCGGTGTTGATGGGAAAGGGGAGGTTGGAGTGGACTTGGGGTTGTGTCTAGATCTAACGGGGCGTCAACTTGGAAGGTTTCGATGACGTCGCAAGATCTTGCTGCGAGTATGATTCTTCTGAAAACGACGACTTTTGCAATTGAAATTGGCGGGTACTAGTATGTGAGGCTCTTTGATAGGACCAAGACCAAGATACCTCCCAGGTAGGAACACCGGCAAGCTGAGGAATCATGACAGCGCGCGGCATCTTGACCTCTTGGTCCAGCAATAATCTGCCCGGGCGCCATGGAATTGGCGTGACAACGACCCAAACCGGATGCGAAAGACGTTCCGGTGCTTTATAGTTAAAGCAGTATTAGCAGCAAGCGTCAGGGAGGGATAAAGAGATTCCCAGCCGGAATTATCAACTGTTGAAGCCATTTATACAGCCGTCTCCAGTGACTACTCCTCTTACTAAGTACCTACCCAGAACCAAGTAATGTTCATTGGAGACGGAGCTCCGAGCTCCTCCAAGCCCGCATCTCCCTTCCAAGACCTCCACGTCAAAGCAGCAGCTAATAGCTCGCCCACTTCAATTCCCTCACACCAGACAAATCCCCACTCAATCTCCTACGCACACCGCAACGAACACGGCATTTCCGTTCCTCTCGGACACGGCTAGCCACCCCACGATAATCGGCCGGTCATTGATCCCCGCGACTGCCGAGGAGGTGCAAGCCAGCATATATCCAACATCCTGTCGCCTGGCTACCTGCCTGGTTCCCTGATATTATGCCTCGTCCATGATCGATTCACTCAGTCATGTTGAATACAGGCCGCCGTGAGCTGACTGTTGCTCCCTTGCGGAGTGCCGTCAGGCTATACAACAAGTCCCCCCGATGGGCCTCCACCCAAGCGAGGAGACCGAGAACTGCCATTTTCTTTCCTGGTATGGCTCAATTGTTGTCTATATCTAGCAATAGCAACTAACAATCCACAGGACAGGGTGTGCAAAGAGTTGGCATGCTAAAGCCCTGGATCGATGCCTTTCCTGGAACTGTGAAGCCCATCGTTGAGGAGATCGACCATGTCCTTCGACTCCCCCTTTCGAAGACGATTGAGAATGGACCCAATGCGATACTCAATGCGACTGAGAACTCCCAGCCTGCCATCATGGCTACATCTATCCTAGTCCTCCGTGTTCTGGAGCAAGAGTTTGGATTCAAGACGGGAGAACGTGTGGACTACACACTAGGACACTCACTTGGAGAATTCGCTGCTCTTATAGCAGGGGGCTATCTTGAATTCGAGGACGCCTTGCTCATGGTTCGGAAACGTGGAGAGGTCATGGCACAAATATCCCATGAAGCCGTCGCGCAGATCGGTGGAGCTGTGGGAATGGTTGCACTCGTCTGTGAGAACGAATCACACTTGCTTTCTCTCATAGATGGAATCGACAATTTCACAAAGGTCTCCAAATACGATTCCACGCGCAACATTCCCCCAGTCGAACAAGTTGTCATCGCCAACATCAACTCCAAGAATCAGATTGTTTTGAGTGGAAGCATAGACAAGATCAACACCCTTCTCACACATCTGCGACAATTTGGAGGCCATGATCCACGAGCAGTGCGACTACACTCGGACAGTCCGTTCCATAGCCCCTTGATGAAGCCTGCACAAGACGTCATGCGCAAGGTACTCAACACCAAATCTGTCGTTACAGGTGAGGATATCATCAAGTTTCCAGGAAGAGTTCCGTGTATCTCCAATGTCTCGGCCCGCCCTTTCAAGTCCCGTGAAGATCTCAAAGACCTCCTCGCACGCCAAACCACAGAAACAGTGAACTGGTGGGATTCCGTACGATACCTTGATAAACAAGAAAACGTCCGCAGATGGATAGGCATCGGTCCAGGCAAAGTGGGCCGCAACCTTGTCGGGAAAGAGGTAGGCATGAAGGGAATTGTCAAAGGAGGTGGTGTTTGGGGCATCACAACTCCTAAAGAGGCGGAAGAAACGATAAAAGCCCTTGATGAGACAGAGTACGCGGATGAAGACTAATCTTTAGTCTTCCCAAATTTCATGAACTAAACATATTCAGGAACTGGGACGAGGATGAATGTGACAATCCCATTCGAAGTTCGATTGTCAGTGCCATCGAAACCGCACCCCAAGTTTTCCATTCGACTTCACTCAGCCAGCGTCTTCAAAATCCACTCAGGGTAAGTCGGTATTTCTATATGCTCAGATCTATCTTTTGACCAGATCGAGTTCGTCGTTGCAGGAAAGTGCGAACCTTTCATTGCTATCAATGAATTGATTGTGCCAAGGATATGCTACGATGTAGGCTAATCGTATCAATAGACACCGGCTTATGTTTTCAACCCGACAATTGTCCAGCAACTTTGGCCACCGCCACAAGTCATCTCAAATTAAATCCTTGAGAGCCAGCGCCGTTCTTTCGCATCTCCCACTCACATGGAAGCAACATTCAGACCGGCATCTTTAGACATGGTCAGTTGAGGGCAAATGAAGGCGTAGGTGACACTCTTACCGACGGCAATTTTCTGACCAGTCATTGACGTATTCTTAGCAATAGCAACGTACATGTCAGCACACTCGTTGAGATCAGTAACGTCCTTCAGTGCCGCCTTCTCCTTGAGTGCTACCACGGTCTCAGCCGGGAACTTTTGACCCTGAAGATGATCAGCACCGTATGAAAACCTTAGTGGTGGGAATAAGGAGGCGCAGGACTCACCCATTCTGTCAACAGTAATCCGGGAAGCACAGCGTTGACTCTACACTTCTTCCCTTGTGTCTCCGCCAAACATTTCATCAAGTGCAATTGCGCGGCTTTGGTCACAGAGTAGGCCATTGAGGAGCCGGAGATGGACCAGCCAGCCACGGAGGAGGTTATTATGAAGGCGCCGCCTTGTGGATTGGCGTTGAACGTGGGCAAAGCTTCGCGGAAGAGAGCCATTTGACCTTTTACGTTCACAGCGTAGCACTAAATGTGTGAGGAGCGACGAAGGAGGAAACGATTAGGTATGAGATAGGGGACGAGAAGAAGAAGGCATTTACCTTGTCCCAGTCTTCTTCGGAGAGGGCATCTAAGTCTCCGAAAGTTGCGAATTTCGTCCAGCCCTGTATTTGTGATTTCTTAGCAATGATCTTATGTACACGGCACCACTTGTTTTCCGTCACAATGTTTTGCATTCTTCTTCGCCGCACTATGCGTTGAGTGTTTCTGAGTGTTCGAAGACCAATGTGATGGGTCTTCTGATATCTTGGAGGAGAATAAGAGATTGGAAGGCTTACGGCATTCCCAATGATGACGTCTAAACCTCCAAACGTTTTGATTGTTTCTTGTACCATACGTTTTATATCTGCTATCACGCCGGCATCACCTGCGCGAAGTATTAGATTGCGTTGCTTGACTGATTGCACAATGACCCAAATAGTTGTGCTATTATCAATAGCTTGTTCCAGAAGAGGGTGGACGTGAGGGAAATTCTCTTAGTCTTACCTTGCAGCAACAATGTCTTTATGCCATATTCCTTTTCCAACTTCTTGCAAAGCTCTTCCGCTTCTGAGATGCGGGAGTAGTAGTTTATGGCTATGTTTGAGCCTTCGATTGCGAATTTGTGGGCGATTGATGCGCCGAGACCACTGTTTTGAGGTCAGCAGACGTGTTTGAATGAGGACCAGTTGTGAGAAGGGGTAGATTGAAGAAGGGAGGATATGTATAGCGAGCATCGAGACTTGTAGATGAAAGGGGAATGTGGAAATGGTTTCTCGGAGGGAGATAGTAGTGAAGGGGAGTGGTAAGCGGGCGTGATAATGTGGCAGCGTAGATCACGTAAGGCAGCGGAGAGGGGAGGAGCGGAGTTCCATCCCCTTTCCTCCCCATGGAACTCAAGACAGCCACCCTGTTAATCAACCGCCTCCTCGCGTCTCCAGCCGTCCCTTCGCGTCAAAGGCGTTCTCAACAACCGCTCTCCTCGCTTCTGCGGCAGACTCTCGTCTCTCAGCGTCAATTCCTCGTCTAGGCTCGCCTATATCCACGTCCCTCGCCTGTCTTACGCCATCTTGTTATGCAGGCGATACATATGCTGTGTGACCAACCCTAAAATCCTCCCGAAGGAGGATCCCGTCTTCACCGCCAACACCAAGGGGAAGATACCCGTCCCGTCATCTCAGCCAGTAGGGAGAGATGGCAGAGCTGGCAGGTACACCAACAATGCAGCAAGCCGTTGTTAGCGAAGTGGAAGGTTGACGAGTGAGAAATCCATAGGGCAGGTAGCGAGGTGATGGTGGCTTGATGGAATGGGGAAGGTGGAGAGTCGGAGATATGTGATATCAGATTTTTGGGACACGTTGATTGTGCCGTGTGCAGGCTGTGGCGCTTTGACGCTTCGATATGGGGTTCGAGCATAGCAGAAATGTGATCGAAGGAAGGATGCGGGCCGATGTTTGCACATGCAGATGTTCCCGAATATCGATCGTGAATGTGAGGGAAATCATGGAAGGTAAATTGATAGATCGAATATAGGTACATGAGATGACTTGTGCAAGAAACCAGGCATAGTGATTGAAACACTTGCTTACCGAGAGCCAGCTGTGATAAGCACGATCTTTTCCCGAAGATCGAAAGGCATTGTGAGAGAAGGGTTGACGTGTTCGTAGGTAGAATGTGTACAAAGGTTTGAAGGGGATGAGACTCGGTAAAGTTGAAAACATGGCGAAGTCCGCCATCGCAACGGGGTTCGCATAGGTACATAGCAGTTCTAAGCGGGTTTGCCCCGCTTTCGTTTGATCATTCCTGCAATTTACAAACGTGCGGTAGACGTTCTGTTGTCATAGGTACTGGACACCAACAAGGCTGCCATAGAATTCTGGTCAGCCTCGGCTGTCATTGTTTATATTGATCAACAGCCGCCGGCAATGTTTCAGCCGCGTGGATGTCCCTGCACGTGATCCGGCTGAGTTTGAATATTGAAGTAGTCGCTCGTACTCATTGCGCGTCCTTGAATGCCCAAACGCCGGTATATGCTACAGGTCTGTACCTAACGGTCACAAATTTTGATACATGGGTTCGAGGCGCGCTGCTGTTCACCGGCTTACGCTCTGGCCTCTCCCCCAATCTCAGCTCCAGCTTCTGGTATCGAGGCCAACGTTGAGACACTAGGCAGGCCCAGCTTTGCAACTTGCTCTGGCTTTTTCTTCGAGTCTTGGATCTTGACGATGCAGTACTTAGGGCCACTCACGCATCCTAAATGTTCACGTCAGCGAGATCACCGACCGACTATTGCATACTAGGACTGACCCTTGACCGCGATAATGCCATTGTCTTCGTCGACTTGCATAACTCGCAAGTTTTGAACAGTATGGTTGATTCCTCCCATACGACCGGCCATACGCTTGCCAGGGTGAACTCTGGAACCACTTCCCTGAGAACCACCAGATGAACCCATGATACGGTGGGCAAGCGAGTTACCGTGAGAAGCTGGCTGTCCACTCCAGCCCCATTTCTTCATACCCTGAGAGATATTGTCAGTATGCCGACCATTCAAGTACAACATCTGAACCTACACCAGCAAAACCAAAACCACGATTCTTGCTCTGAGTATCCACATATTGTCCGACCTTGAACCAATCCGCTTTCAATTCCACACCAACTGGTGGTAAACCATCGGCTCCCTTCACTCTGAACTCCATGACCTGCTGTTTGGGGCTGACCCCATGCTTCGCATAATGCCCCAATTCCGGTCTCGTAATATTTTTTGCCGCACGTACTCCCGTTCCAATCTGCACAGCCCAGTATCCATGGACATCTCTCGTCTTATGACTGATAACTTGACACCGATCCAATTGCAACACGGTACAAGGAGTCCTGATTCCCGTCTCGGGGTCAAACATGGCTGTCATACCCTTTTTCGTTGCCAGTACGCCCGTCCGATGAGGAATGGTATATTCTTTTCTAGCGAGGGCATTTCTAGCTGATGTGGCTTTGGGGGGTTTTTTGGAGGCGATGTCGAAGCGCGATGCTTTCAAAGGTTTCTTTCCTAATATGGACCGAATGCCTCTTGTCTGTTGCGATTGACAAGGGAGGGATCGCAGAGAGGCGGGGAGGAGGAAGAGGGAAGGCAGAGATGCCCAGTTAAAGGGAGCCCGGGGTGGCATCGTTGATTGTTGCTGATGGTGATCATTGAGAAGCTCGATTCGAGAAGCGCTCACAGATCAAGGCAGCAAGGCAGCAAGGCAGCAAGGCAGCAGGAAGGCATCAAGGCAAGCATCCAGTCTAATCACGTGATAGTTCTCGCGCGAGCAAGCCTTGGTTGGAGAGGCGCCGATCACCCAGATAGAGGAGGCGGACGCCGTGTAGCGGGGTGCTATGATGTTGTGTGCTTCGTTGCTTTTCCATCCTAGAACTACCGTATATCAGACCTCAGCCATTCGTTCTCTTAGCTCTTCTACTAGCAACCATTGTTTATCGTCCGTCTTAGTCCGTAGTACTCCCCCGCAATGCTTGGTTGCTATCGTTAAGCTTGTCGCAATACTCCCCGCGACAATGAGGAAGGCTGTAAAAGGCCTGTTGTCCATTCTATGTTTTGTAGCTTGCTGTCCGTATGTATATCGGTAGCTTCCGATTATGATGTGGAACCAAAGCTAATTACTAGCGCTCAGTCTATGCTTTCCATGTTACATCTGTGCCCTCAAGAACCGCAGGAAACGAAACCGACAGAATGAAACGAGAGAGGTTGATCACTGGCGGCGGGGTCCCAAATCGCCTGCAGAAGTTCATCCTCTACCTTCGAGAAAACGGAGACTAAGCATTGCTGCTACGACGGAGCGTCCTGTTATCGCGTTGGAGCCCGGACAGAAAGTTTGTATGCAAGAGCAGGCTCTAATATTCACGAGGCTACCACCGGAAATCAGGGCGCAGATATGGCAGGAGGTTGTTGGAGATTATGAGATATATCTCGGGATCGTATCGAAAACAATACGACATTGCAAAATCTTTGGTGGGCTTGGGATCGCACGATGTGATATTGATGAGCAGGAGCAGGACAGACTGCAAGCTGAACATAAACTGCTCCCATTGCTAAAGACTTGTCGGAGAATGTATGTATAATGAGGTTCCCCTTGTTCCTAGGTATATGCTGATGAGAATAGATATTCGGAAGCAATACCTCTGCTTTACTCAACGAATAAATTTACGACTTCTCACATCGAAGTAATCCCATCCCTGACCTCCACCATCCGCCTCCCACGTTTCAATTCCATATCATCTCTCTCAGTAACCTGGTCCCTACCCACCATACATCGTATAGGCATGCTGAACGGTCTGCGGCACTCTGACGCAAAAGCCTGGGACCGCGCAAGCAGAACAATGGCAAGTATGAAGGGCCTCAAAACGCTCAGTATCACAGTATGGGGTTGTACAATCTATGGTGCTTCAAGAGATTGGACTGGCATAAGACAGCTTTTGGATATGTTGACGAGGATCAAGCAACCCAGGAACTACATCGTTTCGATCGATGAGCTCGAGGCTGGAGAATTGATCAAGGAGTACGACGGGGCACCTTTCAAACTAGACTGGTCGAATGACGAGGGCGATGTTATGTACGGTTAGTATATATGTGTTCGCGGGAACGAACGATATCCCTTTTGGCGGTTTGATTGTGATTAACAAATTACTCAGATATCAGATGTTTCGAGTTATGGTCGAGCTATTGGTCCGAATACTGGTCTGGGGATGACATATGGAACAATTCATGAAACCATATCTTTGGTAGGATGGGGATGTTTCGACCGGGTGGAGAAGACGGAATGAAGAGTTATGAAGAAAGGTTGACGCTGTGGCGTTCATATGATTGCACATGAAGGCCATGCTTGTAAACTAGAGTTCGCTCTGCATATACATCAATCACATAACGACGGAAAGGAACAATGCAGACTGAGTACTATTGCTGGGGTCTGAAATTGCAGGTCACTCACGGAAGGTTTACAGATACGCGTATCAGCCAACATGGTATACCCCGTACCTTCAATGTTTAAAATTAGTGGAGGAAGATTTGGCGAGTGATGGAGTGACAACTTGCAGGTCGAAATAAAAAGTGTGATCCAGCTGATCCGAGAGCTCGGTTTCTTCTTCCGAGAAACTCTGACCCAGACTCCAACCATCAACTCAACCACAACGTTTGTTGCTCAAGGAGGATCCCTATCACCGATGCGCTTGTCATACCTTACACTGTCCTCGACTGGCCCTTCCAACCTGTTTCAACATCCGCGGTCTCGCATTTCCCCTCCCCGGACGCAACCGTGATGCGATCAAGATTTCAACGATCTTCACCGTTGTAATGCTCGAAGCCATGAAAGGCTTACTCCACGAAAACGAATCCTGGGAACTGGTCCCAACAGCCTAT
This sequence comes from Venturia pyrina ICMP 11032, assembly GCA_000738655.1. Lineage (NCBI taxonomy): Eukaryota > Fungi > Ascomycota > Dothideomycetes > Venturiales > Venturiaceae > Venturia > Venturia pyrina. The sequence goes on along the minus strand of JEMP01000171.1, from coordinate 5,619 downwards.
CAGTCTGTTTCACCACAGGCTGTTCAATGCATGGTCAAGGTCGTGGTCGGAGGCTGTCAATCGCGCGCAGCGACAACGGTGAAGCACCCTGCAATTCGACAACTTCGTACCCATGAATGATTCAACAACGTGGTTCACAATCTGCCGGATTCAAGGAAGCTTCTTGAGCGTTCTTTGCGGTAACAGACCTTCCCGACACCGGTTACCAACGTCTTGTACTCTGCTTGACCCAATAACGCGACCCAAAATCATGTTTTTGGAAAACCTTGTCTTAATTGACAGCTCTCTCTTTTCCTTGGCGTCTCTCTTCTGGCCCCTGCGACTCTCTGTTGCCTCAAACTCTGTGGTGTTCTTGGTGGTCACTGTATCGGGATACCCTTTGTCTGCGGTGAAAGCAAGTTGATGCGACATCAGCCTAGTCGATATTCACGCTGTGCACCAAAGCGTAGTGCAGATACTACTACGGCCCAGGACTCTTCCACATCAAAGTGGTGATCACGAGAAGAAGTACATGGCCTCACGACGGAAGAAGATCAGACAGTCTTGCAACCTGGTTCGCCACTGTCTCGATGGGCTGCCTTGGTCGTATGAGACTAAACGTCAGTCCGGCCGACTTTACTGTACGACGCTGGCTGTCCTTTAGACGAATGTGGCGCGTCCGCGCTCTGCAGTACCCAAATACATACATAAAATCGGCAGGCCCTTTTTGAATATGACATGACTGCCAGCGCGTCAAATTTGTTTCTCCTCATATCTGCTCGTCTCTTTCATCCATTTGTCGCACATTGTTTTATGATTCAACATTCGTTCTCCAAATATGCTCACCTTCCTTTATCTCTTGCTTGGCCTTTGCCAGCTCTCTTGCGCCGTCTTCCTCAACTGGAATATTACGTGGGTCAATGATGCGGCACCAGATGGCGTCAACAGACCCGTTATGGGAGTGAATGGAAAATGGCCGCCTCCTATCCTCGAGGCACAGGTAGGAGAGCAGGTCACGATCGTAGTATGGAACAAGCTCGGGAATCAGAGCACATCTCTTCATTGGCATGGTATCCGACAATTCCAAACTAATGTTAGTATTATCCTTACCATGAGAGAGAGACAGAGAAAGACAGAGTGAGAGGCGGCTAACCTTTCAATTAGAGCATGGACGGAACCACAGGGGTGACGCAATGTCCAATTCCACCTGGTAGGCATCCTGCATCGTTCCGTCGGGCAAACTTAAAATGACCCTGTGCAGATTGTAGTTTCACCTATTCGTTCGTTGCCTCGGAAGCTGGGACATTTTGGTACCATTCGCACAACATGGGCCAGTATCCTGATGGGCTTCGTGGGGCTTTTGTCGTACACGATCCAGAGCCACCATGGAAAGGGCAAGTCGAGAAGGAATATACGATTACTCTTTCGGACTGGTAGGTGGCAGCGTAACATCACGTCTTCCCGACTAAATGATTTAGGTACCACAAGCAGATGCCTGAGTTGATTTCTCAGTTCCATTCCTCCGGAAATGGCTTCGAGCCAGTACCAGATAGCTTCCTCCTGAATGATGGCGAAGACGCAAGCTATTCTGTAGAGGCTGGAAAAGGTTACCTTTTTCGAATTCTCAATATCGGGGCTTTCCCTTCATTCTTTTTCAGCATCGAAGACCATGATTTCCAAATTGTGGAAATCGATGGCGTTTACACCGTGCCCACTACGGCTTCAACTTTGCTGGTTGGTGCTGCGATGAGATATGGCATCTTGGTTTTGGCCAAGACCAATACTACAAAGAACTTCGATATCACCGCGGTTGCGGATGCAAGCATGTTCCAGTCCTCGTTCACCGGAAAGTCTCTCGTCGCCAGTGGTTCGCTTCAATACGACGCAAATGGTCCCAAGGCTACGGCGCGGACGGACGCGGCAGCCTTGGTCAATTGGGGAAATCCAGGTAGTCTGCCACCACCAATCGATGATGTCGGCATTCTCCCCTTGGATAATCAGCCGATACTAGAACCTGTCGACCATACAATTCGACTCGACTTCAACCAAAAGGTCATCAACGGCGTCACACGGTATGTCCAATTTGTACAAAGTCTTGACCATCTCTAACGCTGACAGCGACACCATCAACGACGTTACGTATCTCATGCCGAAAGTTCCCTCCTTATACACCGCTCTCTCGGTCGGGCCCGAAGATGCGAAGGACCCCAGAATCTACGGTGCCAACGTAAATCCTTTCGTCATCAATCATAATCAGATTATTGAGATCCAGCTAAACAATCGAAACCCTGGGGCCCATTCCGGCCACCCATGGCATCTACACGGCCACCAGTTTCAAGTCGTTGCGAGAAGCGGTGACGGCGTAAATGCTACTTATGCAGGCAACACTACTCTCCCAGCAATACCGATGAAACGAGACGTCGCGGGCGTACGACCTGGTGGGTATCTAGTCATTCGATTCCGAGCTGACAATCCAGGAATCAATCTCTTCCACTGTCATATTGAATGGCATGTGCAATCTGGATTGACGGCGACGTTTATCGAGGCTCCGGATGAGATCAAATTCGAGGCGCCACAGGACCATCTGGATGTTTGCATGGCTCAGGGTATTCCTGTTGAGGGTAATGCGGCGGGCAATGTGGATGATATTTATGATCTGAGAGGCGCGAATGTGGATGTTCCGTCAGTGGATAATGGAGCTATGTGGCAGGTTAACCAGACGGTGGTAAAGAGGGGGAGAAAAATCAGGGTTGCACCATCGAGGCGGTCTGGCTGATTTTGTGATGTTGATGGCCGATTTTCGATTTTGTTGTCAAATTTGGCTATTGATGGTAATGATGTGTAATTCAGAGATTGTTCTTGAGGGGTATTCAAGCGACAGCGCCGTCATTCTTTCTAATGCGTCTGATGAAATAAATGGTGATAGCAGCGTGTCAAGTCGTGTAGGCAGACTGCAGCCATGGGACGTACATAGTAGTCGTTGGCGCGTTGGAGATAAGGATGGAACATCTGGTTGATGGTTGGTGTGTGATGGTAGATAATATACTTCGAGTAGTTCCAACGTCACGATGCGTCGATATAGTAATAATAGATGAAAGAAGTTGTTGTTTAGCGAAAGTGTTTGAAGATCCCGTCCAATTCTCTTCCACAGCCGAGCCACGTCTCCACTCCATCTCGGCCTTCGCGCCTAAGATGATCCATTCGGCTTCAACTCGGTGTTTCTGCATCATACTGGGGCTCCAACTTCGTTGAAGCTTCGTTCAACAACATCCACCAAGCCTCGGAATCCTTCCAATACATCATTGTGGCTCTCGTACACGGCGGGATGGGATTCATAGGCGTGCATGCGACTTTCGTCCCGGAGTGGGACACAAGTGCCTTATCGCCAACATGCAGATCATGCAAAGAGGCAAATTTGCGTGCAAGTGATGAAAGAGCTCATGCTTCGCCGCTCTATAGTATACTCTATATAGGTCGACTGACTTGGAAGAACAGAAGATCATCGTGTTCGTGTTAATTCCCACGTCTCAGCCCTCGCTTTTTGGCCCGATTAGCTCATCTGTATTGTTCTTAAATTGTTCTATTTCTGGACCGACAAAAAACGTGCCAAAACACATTGCATTCTTGTGATGATGATGAAAGATCCATTGAGTATGGCGGCTTGTTCTCCTTGCTTCAGTTTCAGTTAACGTATTTAAGTACACGACCATCCACCCTCAAGAGTTCAGAGAACAGCTGCAAATTTCACAATGCAAGACTCGACCTCAAAACGCGTCAGATCGAAACCCAATCCACGAGAGCCTAGCTACCCAAGCTTCCTCGATCTTCCCTTGGAACTGCGCCGCGAGATCTACCACTACTGCCTACCCCCAAACCCATACGCGGTCTGCGTCGGCCTCTTCGTCCCACGCTACAGCCTACGATCATGCCAATCAACAGGCCTCTTGTCTGTTTCTAAACAGATCAACGACGAAGCCCTCGATATTCTTTACGGCCAGGCGCTCTGCAAATTCGACCTCCACTTGAAAAAGGGTCCTCATTTCGGCGAATACTTCTCGGAAGCAAATAAGCAGCGGGTGAGGAGGATACGGATTCTTCTAGATGTTGATGTTGATGGCGATGACGATCTGGAAGGAGTCAATTTGGTCGCTGGATTGGACAGTTCGATTCTTGCGCGATTGACCAAGCTTGAGATTGTAGCTGCGATGCCTGGACTATCGAGAAGGTATCCTAGCGAGGAGCGAGTCAGAGCCGCGCGGGAGAAGTGGGTGAAGGGGTTCGAGGAGTTGATTGATTACCTCGCGAAAGCGACTTCACCAACTTTGATTATCGAGGTGGACGATAACGATCAAGAACAAACGACTGTCATTGTCAATCGACATCTCGGGAAAAGAAGTCGAAAAGTTCGGACAGATTCAGGTGATCTTTATTTTAGAAGATAGACCATGTATTGCTAGTGATGAGGGAACATGAATGGCGCACTTGCGAAAAAGGATGGAAAGGAAAAGTTTAATCCACTTTTATCATTTTGAGTGATACATTAGGACCACACTTGATCTCACCAATGTAGATTAACCACCTTCACAGCACAGCAACAGCTCCAAGAAAAGATCCGAATCACCAACCATGGCTGAGTCGAGCGCGCGGAATCCTACGCGCAGCTTTCTCGACCTGCCCTTTGAGCTAAGACGTGAAGTCTATCACCATTACTTTTCACGCAGAGCTTACACACCACGCCACATCCAACTTCACGCTCAACAACAGCGCCCGAATTCCATCGCTCTATTACTGGTCTCCAAATCGGTCAGTGAAGAAGCCCTGGACATCCTGTATGGCAAAGCTTTGTATCAAATTTGTCTCCCTGGTACATCGCTCGCGGGGTCCAAAAATTGCATCACCAAGAGGAATATGCAGCGCATTCGCAAAGTGCAATTTCAGCTGTTCAGGGACGATAAATTGTGTGCAAACGGTCTTGGTGAGAGGCAACTGGACATACGAATCGATGAGTCAGTACTCGCGAGGATAACGAAACTCGAAGTTGTGGCGATCGCTGTGAGTTGGTACAGCGGAAGAAATCCATACTGCAAGGAAGAGCGCCAACATTGGTTAGAATGGTTCGAAGGACTCATGGAGTATACGGAAAGTAAAGCATCGTCAACTCTGTGCGTTGAGCTGGACAATGATGATGGGGATGAGACGATGAATACTATCGTTGCTCGCTATTTCCCGAACAGATTTCGGATTGTGCAGACGGACGCTGGAGATTATTATTTTTGTCGGCAACTTTCTGGGCGCGACTCGGCCCAGAAAGTTGTTCGGAGTGCGGATGGGAAGGACGTGAGGCAAATATCCGAGAGTACAACACAAGCTAGCCAGAAGGACTGGTGAGAGATAGCTGGAAGGTGGGAGTGTGACTGGATGTCCGCATCAGAAGTGCAGTCCACACTTTTTGTTTAGGGTCTGTGACAGGATATGCCCGGGAGAAACAGAGTACACCTGCAGCAAGTTTCTTTCCAACCACGAAACAATCTGGAGGGCACAGGGAGGTAGAGGTATTGTGGAAAATTGATCAGCGGGGTTGCCTTACTTATCAGAAGGAAAAAGCGGCCTGAAATGGCGCGGCAATTAGGCGCCATTTCA
>JEMP01000170.1:10497-25899 GCA_000738655.1 Venturia pyrina ICMP 11032 | reverse complement strand
TTTAAGCGTTACGTAGCCCTAACCTAGTATTTTCTACCTACTAAGGTCCTACTACCACTAAGCTAGCCTATCTATATTAGTTGTAATATTACGTAAGACGCGTATTCAGCGAAATAGGANACGCTGAAGATACAATAGACAAGATAATAAAACCGTTACGCTTCTAACTACGCTGAAAATGCGATAGATAAGATAATAAACGTTATACTTCTAACTATACCAAAGATATAATAAATAAGATAATAACACCGTTACGCTTCCAACTACGCTGAAGATACGATAGATAAGATAATAAACGTTGCGCTTCTAACTACGCTGAAGATGCGATAGATAAGATAAGAAACGTTATACTTCTAACTATACTAAAGATATAATAGATAAGATAATAAAACCGTTACGCTTCCAACTACGCTGAAGATACGATAGATAAGATAATAAACGTTGCGCTTCTAACTACGCTGAAGATGCGATAGATAAGATAACAAACGTTACGCTTCCAACTACGCTGAACATGCGATAGATGAGATAATAAAACCGTTACGCTTCTAACTACGAACAATTTACTAACTGCAAATAATTCACTAGCTACTAAACGTCAATAAACTAGACTATCCGCTACTAAACTTTTGGGAAGAATCAGCCTCTATTATTATCTAACTTAAGGATAGTAGTAAGCTATGAATTAGTAATTAGAATACTAATATTTAGGTAGACTCGATAACTTAAAAGCCTTTGACTCGACAAATAGCTATAAAAGATTAGGTAGATTCTAATANATTATATCTTTGGTATAGTTAGAAGTATAACGTTTATTATCTTATCTATCGCATTTTCAGCGTAGTTAGAAGCGTAACGGTTTTATTATCTTGTCTATTGTATCTTCAGCGTAGTTAGAAGTATAACGTTTATTGTCTTATCTATCGTATCTTTAGCGTAGTTAGAAGCGTAACGTTTATTCTCTTATCTATTATATCTTTAGGATTTCATGAAAAACCTACTAATACCCTTCCTAGGTTTTTCTTTTTAACGTCCCGTAGGTCCTCCTTAATTAACTATTATAGCTTACCCTTCCGGACTAAGCTCCCCCTTCTTAGACTTAATATTCTTAGTACCGTTACGGTGCTCTTAACTTCAGCTAAGTTATAATACTAGGCTTAAGTATACCTAAATCGAAAGAAGAATTAACGGAATAATAATAATAAATTAAAAGTAAATAACTCTATAACTCCTACGTATTAATCCCCTTCTTATTCTCTTACTTTAGGATGCGTGAATATGGTATACTAATTAGAATCGAAATTAGAATACCGGTCTATATCAATCTTTAGGTAAATATTAGGAGGGATATTAATAAATTCTTTGTACTTATTAGGATCGAAGTCTATAGGGCGAGTAACCTATACTATTAGACCTATATCTAGTTCCGGCTCGTCTACGGTCACGTTATTGAATAGGTAATGAGAAGATATTATATTCTTCTTAATTAAAGCCCTCTGGATTCGTGATTCGAATAAATACTTCCCTGTTATTATCGTTACTACTCTTAGGGTTGTTAGGATTAGATAATACTTCTTATTATAGAATAAACACTCGAATACGGTTTATAAATATACTTTTAAACGTAAACGTATTGTCTAGTTTAGATAGTTTATAACTCCTAATACAACAACTGGTCTCCCTATCTATATATACCTTCGAAATTCTGTATAGTCTAAGCTACCTAGATTCTGACTTATTACTAAAGTTCTAAACTATCTTCGTATTATATAGAAGTACTAGGTTGCCAACCTTAAGCTTCGAAGTATAATAACGAGACGCGCGAGATACCTCCTAGTAGTCGATTACCTCTTTACGTATACGCTACTACCTAGTAGTAGCTTCTCGTAAATTATCTTCTCTTAGGTTAAGTTATTTTACGCAAATAGTAAGAAGATCTTTAGTCGTCTTAGTAGACTTCTAATTTAATATACGCTAAGTGGTTATCTTTCACTTACTAGGTAAGATATACTCTTTACTAAGTATTATCCTAGCTAGGGTTATTCCTATTATTTACTTTATAGTCGTTCGCTCTACCTATAGAATACTAGGTAATAGAGATACCTAGGGCTTTCTTCCGCTATTAGTTATCTTACGTAATACTATAATAATTAGCTAATAACTTTATTTAATTCCGCCTTAGGCCTATAAGTTATATAGCGAGATCTAAATCTTCCTTATATTAAATAAATTAAGAAGAGCGGTTATAAAGCGCTTATTTTCGGGGCTACTATCTATACCTATCTTAAGAGGAATACCCTATCTGGTAATAATATATTCGTGAATAAAGTTAGTAATCTATTTTACATTTAGAGAACCTCTAAGAGCTTTAGTGTTGTTCTAACTACTAAGTTCTTTACGCGTATAAATAATATCTTCGAAACCTTCTTATATAGGTATTCTAGTATAATCTATTGACTATTANATTATCTTCCTAAACTCCTTTCCCTTAAGGAATAATCCTGAACCTTATTACACCCGCCCTACTAAGGCGTAGCGCCTTAGACGGTATATTTAACTTATAGTAGTAGAATAGTTTTATATAATCTAATCCGTCCTAGCCTATATATACTACGTCGGGAAAACCTTAAGGTACTTAGGCTATATAATCCTAGTAAGTCTATAAGAACTATAAGTTCTAGAGTACTCCTAGAGTACTCCTAGAGTATTCCTAGATAGTCTAGATAGTCTAGAGGATTTAAGTTCTCCTTCTATATAGTACTCTAGTCTAGTCTATCTAGATACTGTAGTAGGGATATACTGCTATAGTACTAGCATAAATAGGACGGAATTAGTAACTATCCGATGTCGAGGAACCAACACACTACTTTTATACCTTAGTTATTTAAGTAGTCTTTTAAGGTCTTTTATCTTATATTTTTAATAATATACTTTATTCTATCTAATCTTACTTCTATCCTATTATACCTTCTGATCTAAGTTCCTATTAACGGCAGATAATAATATCTAGCCTTTACCTTATTAGCGCTCTTCCTACTATATTGAATTATTCTATATATCGAACCGTAGGTTCTTTATATCAGTTGGTATATATAGTAAGGAGGAAGCCGCTTAGTAATATATTTTTTACTATATTTACTTATTCTTCTTTATATCTTACTAAGAGATATCTATATTACTGATTTATAGATATCTATATACGATAATAGCGACAATATTAGAACCCGATTCTAAGATAGGATCTAGAGACTCGAGATTAGTACTAAGGTACTAGATAAGGATACCTATCCTTTAGAGATAATAAAAACGGACTTTATTTACAAAGCTTAAAATGATTATAAGAGAACCTTAGTATATAGAGCGATCGCGGGTTTGTACTTCCTATACTAAACGAAGATACTTATATATAGAACGACGCTTTAAGTATCTATACNGATTATATTAGTAATAGAGAGAATACTATAGATCCTCTTAATATACTACTACTAATAGAGCCTATACGTTATATACTACGGAGGTTACTAAAAAGGCTATAATATTATAATAAGGATTTATAAGATAAGTAGCTCTAACTTATAAAGGGTATAAGGGATCGTATTAGTAGTAGGTNTTTGAAATTCTTTTACTCTTAAAATCCTAATATTGCGTAGTTGTAGCCCGTGCTTTGAAGCGTTGCGTAGCCCTAACCTAATAGCCTAAGGCATCTATATTGCAGCCTATACGGCGTACTAGCTACTACGTAGAATTAAGCTATATCCGCATCGCAGCCTAAGGCTAGCGCAGCCATATGACGTACGTAGCCGTATAACGTACGCAGCCGTATAACGTACGTAGCCGTATAACGTGCGCAGCCGTATAACTAGGGCAAGGCGGCTACGTATATCATATAATATAGAGGTCAGATGATATAATTAATTATTTACTATAATATATCTATCTAATCTAAATGATGAGATGAATAAAACTAGACTATATAAAAAACTATTTAGAGGCGAAAAGTATTAAGAATTATAAAAGCGCTTTACGTACCTTCGCAGTTTTATGGGCGCTCTATAAAGGCAAAATCAAAAAATATAACGATTAAGAAGTCTAAGTTTATACGTACTCTTACAATATATTATATAAAAAGAATTAGTCTATTAACTAGATAAATATCCTTAGGGATTTAAAATTCTNTAGCGATAAATCCTCTAATAATAAGGAATTTAATACGGAAAACTAGGTCGCGGAATAATTAAACCTAGAGATTCTTCCGCGTTTATTAGACTGGTACTATTATAATTAGGCGAGATAATAAGGAAGGACTACTAGAAGTCTTATTAATATTTAGGATACTCTAGACGCGTCGAGTAGTAAATTATTAGTATACGCTCCTAACTAGCGGGAGTTTATTCCCTTATACTATACGGATAAGGAGATTTTTAGAATAGAAATAAGGAAAGTAGCGGAGCGCGAGGAGTATTTATAGAAGAATTATAATTTAGTAGCGAATTTCAGATTATAAAGGTTAGATTTTGATAGTAAACAATATCTAGAGCTAGCCCTAGATATTAATTCTCTAATAATAAAACGCTATAAAATTTCGGAATTTAAATAATATTTAGGGCTAGCCCCGGATATTAATTCTCTAACAACGAAATACTAAGGAATTTTAAAATTTTTTACTAATCTATAACTATAAGTTATAACGCTTTATAAACAGAAAGTAGATAAGGTCTTACCTATTAATATTCCTCTTAAGAATAGAGAAACCCTAGGAGATCTTATTAACTAGCGTAAGGTAGTAATACCTAAGTAGATAAGTACGGAGCTAGACTCTTATCTCGATATCTATCTAGAGAAGTAATATATAACTTTCCCTTGAGGAACACGATTAATAGAGGAGCGCTTTAAAGCTATACGTATTAACCTAGATCTAAGTCTAGACAAAAGATCCTTTATTAAAGAGATACTATATTGACAGCAACCTATTTTAGTATAGGAATTCTCTAAATATAGTAGGATTGAATATAAANCGCGCGTAGGTACGTACGGATATAGGCCGTATAGAAAGAGCTAGGAGGAAAGAGGTTTGATTTAAGGTAGGCGTACGCACTAGTCGTAAGGGTATAATTAGAGATATATAATAGGTACGGTAGGGAGGAAATACGATACGTACGGATATAGATAATTATATTAGATCTTTACGCTCGTAAGAAGTTAAATATTATAAACCTCTTTCTTACTATTCTCCCTTGCGAGGCTATTCTAGGATAAGAAAGATTGTTTATCTAGACATAGCCGGAGGCTAAGTATCCCTAGAAGTTTAAAAGACTTATTTTAAAAGGAGCGAAGCCCGCGGACAAATGGAACTAATATATTATATAAAAAGAACTAGTCTTATAACTAGATAAATATCCTTAGGGATTTGAAATTTACTAGAAAATATTTTAGCATTTAAAATCCTTTACTCTTGAAATCCTAATTTTGCGTAGTTATAGCCCGTTCTTTTAAGCGATTCGTAGCCCTAACCTAGTATTTTCTACCTACTCAGGTCCTACTATTGCTAAGTTAGCCTATCTATATTAGTTCTACTTAGTGAAATAGTACGAAGTACCTACGAGAGTCGCGTATATAACCTAAGGTAATATATAGGCCGCGTATACCTAAGCGCCCCTAGCCCTTTATTAATATCTTAATAATATATACGCAGCCTCGCTTTATAGGGAGCTCGCTACGAGCGGAGCTCGAAGCTAATACACGGTATCTATAACTCTCTACGTCTTAGCAAGATTATACGCCGTGTATAAGCTAGGTTAAGTACCTTAATATAACGCGTTCGCCTAGGTCGCAGCTACGCGTAAATCAAAGGGAGCTATAGAGAAGGAATAATAATATAGTTTTTCTAATACGTAAGGAGATATTAGTACGCGCGTAGGTACGTACGGATATAGGCCGTATAGAAAGAGCTAGGAGGAAAGAGGTTTGATTTAAGGTAGGCGTACGCACTAGTCGTAAGGGTATAATTAGAGATATATAATAGGTACGGTAGGGAGGAAATACGATACGTACGGATATAGATAATTATATTAGATCCTTACGCTCGTAAGAAGTTAAATATTATAAACCTCTTTCTTACTATTCTCCCTTGCGAGGCTATTCTAGGATAAGAAAGATTGTTTATCTAGACATAGCCGGAGGCTAAGTATCCCTAGAAGTTTAAAAGACTTATTTTAAAAGGAGTAAAGCCCGCGGACAAATAGGACTCCTTCCTAAAAGTATTACTACCTAACTAGTTCTATAATCGCTTCTCGACCTTTATAACTATATTTATTATAAAGGCGCTCTATAATCTCTTCTCGCTCTATTATATTATTGATAACGCGCCGGTATAGTAACTCTTGTATACCGCGGCAGAAAAGCTGTCGATAAAGAATAAGAAAGTTAAATACCTTCTTTCTAATAGCGTGGTACTCCTTAGGAGAGGAGTAGAGCAATAGCTTCTTTAGTATTATTAAGTAATCTATAATTATTTATACTCGTTAGTATTAGTTCTATCTAGTCCTTACTATCCTTAACGCTTTCCTAAGGAAAGTTTGCTCTTACTATTCTTTTTAGTACTAGAACCCTTATTATAACTTTCGGTTAGGGAGTCTTAAGATCCTAGATAGTCTATCGTATAGTAACCGTTAGAACTAGAAAGCGAATAAATCTAAGGACTATTATAAGTGATTATACCAAGGTAAGAAGCTATAAAGTTGTTTAAATCGAAGTTAGGAATAGAGGAACGTCCTTAATAGGGATATCCTTATACTAATAGGATAGTCTATTAGTAACCGTATTCTTCTTTCCTTTAATATAACGGATCTTAAACTTCTATATCGCTATCTAAGTAAGCTACCTCGTTATAAGTACCCTAGTAACGTCAGGTAATATTCTATTAATCTAATAGATAAGTAGTCCTAGTATCTGTTTCGACTATAAAGTACGATCCCTATAGGTAAATCTTAAACTTCTAAAGTAAATTTAAAAGTACCTAATATTCTAATTTAAGAGGATTATACTTCCTCTTAGTAACTAACTAGATTCTACTTATATACCTATATAGATAACGCTTTCCTTTATACTCCTAAGAGAGCTTTACGCCCTAACCCTTAGTTAATATATTGATAGAAAGAATTATTCATCCTAATCCTTCGTTATAGCGAATCGGTTTCAGAGTAGGAGCCTTAGTAAGAGTAGTCTATAATTAAGTTATTACTTCTCTCTAAGTATCCTCCTATATAAAGTCTACGTCCTTCTTAAATAGGAAGAAGATAGGCTACGCAATTATCGCAAAATCTCGAATCTAGATATAATAATATACGTAAATACTAATAAATATTCTAACTGATTTCAGTAATCTCGGCTCTACCTAGTTTATAATTACTACAACCTTAGACTTATTAGATCGGCGACTATACTTATTATACTAGTATCTGATAATATAAAGACCTTCTATATAGATATTAAACTTCTTACCTAAGACGATTACTTTTATACGCTTAATATCTACTAGTAGAGTATTAAGATTTCTAATATATTTAAGAACGCTCTATTAAATTCCTAGTAGTTTACTTATCTCATCTCCGTAATCTTTTTCTAGCTTATTAAGAATATTATTAACAAGGATATCGCTCGTATAAATCTGATACTAAATAATCGTCTTTATAATCCTATAAAATTAAGTAACTGAATTCGTAGCGCCCTAAGGCAAAGTTGTTATACGGTGAAGGCCGAAAGGGTATTAGAATACTATTATATCTCTACTTTCTTCGGCGAGTTTAAGTTAATTGTATCCTAAGAAAAGTTTAGCTAAGGAAACGTAAGGATATCTAGTAAAAGAATCTATAAACTTATCCGTAGACGGAGGAATATTAGTATCTCGGATTATAACGCTACTATAATTCGTTTTACTATTAGTTAATTAGTGACTTAGCTTATCTATACTATTTCCTTTCTTCGCGACGAGGAACTATAGATTCCTATAGGGACTATAATAGGGCTTAATTCTTCCTATATTAATACGCTCCTTAAGAATCTATTAAGCTACGCCTTCTAATACTTTTAGTATATTAAATGACTTCGCCTACTATAGTATATACTTAGTAGTCTAGATAACTTATAGAGGAGCGACTTTATATTCAATCCTACTATATTTAGAGAATTCCTATACTAAAATAGGTTGCTGTCAATATAGTATCTCTTTAATAAAGGATCTTTTGTCTAGACTTAGATCTAGGTTAATACGTATAGCTTTAAAGCGCTCCTCTATTAATCGTGTTCCTCAAGGGAAAGTTATATATTACTTCTCTAGATAGATATCGAGATAAGAGTCTAGCTCCGTACTTATCTACTTAGGTATTACTACCTTACGCTAGTTAATAAGATCTCCTAGGGTTTCTCTATTCTTAAGAGGAATATTAATAGGTAAGACCTTATCTACTTTCTGTTTATAAAGNACTACTAGGAAAGATGATAATATCTTCTTCCGCTATATCGATATTAATATAAAAGAGGCTATCGACTCTAATAAGGGTACGAACTAGATCTAAGGGAGTCTAACTATATATAGGGAGACTAAGGGTAATNTAGATAAGGTCTTACCTATTAATATTCCTCTTAAGAATAGAGAAACCCTAGGAGATCTTATTAACTAGCGTAAGGTAGTAATACCTAAGTAGATAAGTACGGAGCTAGACTCTTATCTCGATATCTATCTAGAGAAGTAATATATAACTTTCCCTTGAGGAACACGATTAATAGAGGAGTACTTTAAAGCTATACGTATTAACCTAGATCTAAGTCTAGACAAAAGATCCTTTATTAAAGAGATACTATATTGACAGCAACCTATTTTAGTATAGGAATTCTCTAAATATAGTAGGATTGAATATAAAGTCGCTCCTCTATAAGTTATCTAGACTACTAAGTATATACTATAGTAGGCGAAGTCNGCTAAGGAAACGTAAGGATATCTAGTAAAAGAATCTATAAACTTATCCGTAGACGGAGGAATATTAGTATCTCGGATTATAACGCTACTATAATTCGTTTTACTATTAGTTAATTAGTGACTTAGCTTATCTATACTATTTCCTTTCTTCGCGACGAGGAACTATAGATTCCTATAGGGACTATAATAGGGCTTAATTCTTCCTATATTAATACGCTCCTTAAGAATCTATTANAAACGAATTATAGTAGCGTTATAATCCGAGATACTAATATTCCTCCGTCTACGGATAAGTTTATAGATTCTTTTACTAGATATCCTTACGTTTCCTTAGCTAAACTTTTCTTAGGATACAATTAACTTAAACTCGCCGNTCAGTAATCTCGGCTCTACCTAGTTTATAATTACTACAACCTTAGACTTATTAGATCGGCGACTATACTTATTATACTAGTATCTGATAATATAAAGACCTTCTNCGTTTCCCGTATATATTACCCTATATTCTATCGAAGTAATCGTATAAGTACTAATTAGCCGTCTCCAATAGGATAAACATANAACTAGTTTAGTAATCTTTAGGCTCCTAAGCTATATTATCTTTATTAGATACTTATAAAACTTTAGTATACCTTAACTAACAAATTACTACTTTTTAGTTATAATTAGTAAACCTAGCGTCCTACCGAACCGACTCGTATCTATTAATAGACCGCGTAATATACTGAATAGACCTATCCGGGATATTATAAATCTATAGAGAGGAGCGTAGAGAGAAGGACTATCCTAGAATAATAGGCCGTAAGTATCTTAATAAAACCACGAAGAGCGTTCCGTTATAGGAGAAAGGAGTATCTATAATTCGGATACTAGCATATATCTACTAATAAGACCGATATTATAACTATTAGCGGTGGTTAGGTTATTCCTAATAGATTACTACTTAAGGTTATCGAAACTACTAATAGGAAGGCCGAAAGCTTTAGTAGTAGTAGTAGTAGTACTTATTACGTTAACTTCCGCGCTAGTATTAATTATTCCGTCTCGAGATACCTCTCTAACTAAGACTTTTATAACTAGTAAACTAGTAAATTCACGATGCTTTAATTAGCACGATCTATAACTATAACTATATAAGAAGTAATAAGATGAATACTAATCTTAGTATCTTCTATTAGAATACGGGCATCTATAGAACCGGAGATATCTATACTATTAATATTGAAAGGAAGATCCTAAGCTCTCTTCTTCTTAACCTACTTCTATAACTTTGCCGCTTTCTTTTCCACCTTTGATACTTTTACGGCCTTTATAGTAGGTTTAATCATTTATATGACATTAGGGAAGACGTTTTAAAAGAAAGTTGTTTAGGTAGGGTATAAGTATAAGAAGCTCCTAGAAGTTAAACGTATAATTACTATTTAGTATAACTCGTAAAATAACTTAAAGCTCTATATCTCGCTTTAGAATAGTAGTAATTAGTTACTTAAAGTTAGGTTATTATTTCTAGCCTTCTTTATAGGAGCGCTTTTTAGCTAAGTTCCTCGTATAGTTTTATCTTTACTAACTNGTAATCTTTAGGCTCCTAAGCTATATTATCTTTATCGGATACTTCTTTAACTTTGGTATATCTTAACTAACGAACTACTATATTATAGTTATAATTAGTTAACCTAGCGTCCTACTAGACCGACTCGTCTTTATTAATAGATCGCGTAATGTAACAAACAGCCCAATCCGGAATATTAAAAGTCTATGAGAAGAGCGTAGAGAGAAGGGCTATCCTAGGATAATAGGCTACGAACACCTTAATAAAACCATAAAGAGCGTTCTATTATAAGAGAAGGAGGTATCCGCGATGCGGATACTAGTATATATCTAAACTAATAAGACCGATATTATAACTATTAGCGGCAGTTAGGTTATTCCTAATAGATTACTACTTAGGGTTATTAAAACTACTAATAGGAAGGCCTAAAGCCTTTATAGTAGTAGCGCTTATTACGGTAACTTCCGTACTAGTGTTAATTATTCCGTCTCGAGATACCTCTCTAACTGAGACTTTTATGACTAGTAAGCTGGTAAATATACGATACTTACGATTAGCGCGATCTATACTATAACTATATATAAAGTAATAAGATTAATACTAATCTTAGTATCTTCTGTTAGAATACGGGTATCTACAGAACTAGAGATATTTATACTATTAAAATTGAAAGGAAGACCCTTNACCGGCCTTAAGGAAGTCCCCTAAGTAACTGTTAAGTTAAAATACTATTTCGCTGGGTTTACTATACGCTAAGTAAGCGCGCTTAAAAGCAGATATACTAGTATTAGGGTTTAAAGATAGTAGTATTATTATAGGATTTAGAGCTCTTACGGGTATAGTTTGACTTATATTACCGGTTATCTACGTATTAGGAGGAGTCGACTATCGAGACCTAGATTAGTTAAAACTAGATAGACTAGCTACGGNCTCTTATACGTATCCCTACTATTATAGAGACTACTAACCTAAATAGTAGAAATACTATTCCTAGCTTTAGCTTTTTACTCTTTATATATTCGTATAATCTAGTTAGACTAGCGCTTAATAGTATTTAGGAGAAGCCCTTTAATCTTTTCTCTAGGATTCCTTATACTACCCTAATATAGTCTACGCTCCTTAGGAGTTTTACTATCGCGCTTATAGTATATAATACTAGCCTTAAGGAAGTCCCCTAAGCAACCGTTAAGTTAAAATACTATCACGCTAGGTTTACTATATCCTAAGTAAGCGCGTTTAAAAGGTGATATACTAGTATTAGGGTTTGAAGATAGCGGTATTTTTACAGGATTCGGCACTCTTATAGGTATAGTCGAACTTATATTACCGGTTCTCTACGTATTAGGGGGAGTCGAGTATCGAGACCTAGATTAGTTAATACTAGATAGGCTAGCTACGGATATAATAGAGGACTAGTAAGTAACTAATAACTAAGTAGGTTTAAAGTTCCTCTAAACGTAATTAGTAGCTAAGGTGTACTATATACCGCTTAAACGTATCTTCGTAAAGATAGGAATATAAAAGTAGTATAAGGTATTATAAGCGGCCTGCCTACTAATACTACTTATATATATATTCTTAAAAGCCTCTAATGAGGACTAATTGAGTCTAGAAGTAGGAGGAAGAGGTATCTTACTACTTATAAGGTTTTGATTTCGTTTAGTAATAGATTTATTAGTAATATACTCTAGGACCTTATTATCGGCTAAACTAGTAAATATCTCTATATCTTCCTTACCGTTAATAATACGCTCCGCTTGCTTAATAATATCTTTAATATTCTCGTAGGAGCGACTAGAGGTAGCCTTTATTAGATACTTTAAGTTAACTTACTATTTAATATTTATAGGAAGCCTTTATATAAAGGCTTTAGTATAGGAAGTCTTCGTAGGATCGCCGTTCTTATATATAGTAGGCTAATAAACTTTAAACTCCTTAAGGAAGCCCTTAGGTTTAAGAATACCCTTCTTACTTTTACGGGTAATCTCCTTAAGATAAGTAAGAGTCTCCTTCTTCTAGCGCTTATCCTATATTATATACTCCTCTCGGAATAAGGTTTTAACTAAGTCCTAGTTGTATTACTCCTATCTATCGAGACTTCGGATATCTTTATAAATATCGGTATAATAGTTGATTATTAGTCCTCGGTACTTCTAAATATCCATTTTAATTTCGAATACCTCGTACTATTCCTCTAATCGGATAAGGAAAGTAGACGTATTCTTCCTACTAAAGACGTAACTATAAGGAAGAATTAGATTCTTAGGGTTATAATAAACTTAGCACGTACTACTCTTAGTATAGTTTATTATAGTAAGGATATCCTTATAACTAAACTAGGTACGTTCTAATATAATACACTATACTATACTAGTAGAGGTACTAGTACTATTATCTTTCCTATTAGCTATATAGCTAGAAATAGGCTTCTTACTAGTATTAGTTCTATTAGATAAGTCCGCCTTGGTAGAGGTAATATTAGGGACTAAGACTTTTAATAATAAGTAGCTACTAACTAGGAAAGAGTACCTACGCGAGAAAATATACGGTTTCGTACCTTAGCGCTAATAAAAAAAAATTATATAATACTCCTAAAGTTAGCTAAGATAAAAAATAAGCTAGGGTAAAGCTTTTACCTTTGAAAATTCAAGTTTTTCTATGTATTACTCTACGTATAATACCTTTGGACCTGATAACTACTTTAGAGACTAGTATATATCTATAATATAGCGTATTAAAATATCTAGTAATTATGTCTAGTAGTTATTTAGTAATCTTCGAAAATACCTACTTCCCTATAGTCAACTAGCTATAACAAGTTTCCTAGTAATTATAATTTTATAGTAAGCTATAATATAGCTCTTATATATAGTTTGTACTAAATAATTAAGTTTCAAAATCTCTAGTCTACGACGTAGGTATAGGGAGGTATAGGAAGATTATATATTTCTAAAATTCTTTTCCCTTTAATCTATTTCCTTAATAACTNTAATATAGATACCTTAGGCCGAGGTTAGGGCTACGTAACGCTTTAAAGCACGGGCTACAACTACGCAATATTAGGATTTCAAGAGCAAAAGAATTTCATATTACTAAGGATATTTATCTAGTTAATAAATATATCTTTTTTTTTAATATATTAAAAGATCCTAGAGAAACTTAGACTTTTAACTTATTATATTTTCTAATTTCGCCTTTGCGGAGCGGGCGTAAGTCTGTAAAGGTACGTATAGCGTTTTTATAATTTTTAATACCAAGATTTTCAACTTCTGAGGCGTCGTGGCTGGGTAAGTAGGAGAGAATTTTATAGAATTTTGATATTATAAGGACGTCGTTGTATAGGTTAAGGGTTACGAGACTTATTAGATAAATAATCAGAATAAAGTCAACAAGGGTCTGAATATAACGAAAATCCGTAGTAAGATACTCAGCGCTTAATAGTCAATAGATTATACTAGAATACCTATATAAGAAGGTTTCGAAGATATTATTTATACGCGTAAAGAACTTAGTAGTTAGAACAACACTAAAGCTCTTAGAGGTTCTCTAAATGTAAAATAGATTACTAACTTTATTCACGAATATATTATTACCAGATAGGGTATTCCTCTTAAGATAGGTATAGATAGTAGCCCCGAAAATAAGCGCTTTATAACCGCTCTTCTTAATTTATTTAATATAAGGAAGATTTAGATCTCGCTATATAACTTATAGGCCTAAGGCGGAATTAAATAAAGTTATTAGCTAATTATTATAGTATTACGTAAGATAACTAATAGCGGAAGAAAGCCCTAGGTATCTCTATTACCTAGTATTCTATAGGTAGAGCGAACGACTATAAAGTAAATAATAGGAATAACCCTAGCTAGGATAATACTTAGTAAAGAGTATATCTTACCTAGTAAGTGAAAGATAACCACTTAGCGTATATTAAATTAGAAGTCTACTAAGACGACTAAAGATCTTCTTACTATTTGCGTAAAATAACTTAACCTAAGAGAAGATAATTTACGAGAAGCTACTACTAGGTAGTAGCGTATACGTAAAGAGGTAATCGACTACTAGGAGGTATCTCGCGCGTCTCGTTATTATACTTCGAAGCTTAAGGTTGGCAACCTAGTACTTCTATATAATATAAAGATAGTTTAGAACTTTAGTAATAAGTCAGAATCTAGGTAGCTTAGACTATACAGAATTTCGAAGGTATATATAGATAGGGAGACCAGTTGTTGTATTAGGAGTTATAAACTATCTAAACTAGACAATACGTTTACGTTTAAAAGTATATTTATAAACCGTATTCGAGTGTTTATTCTATAATAAGAAGTATTATCTAATCCTAACAACCCTAAGAGTAGTAACGATAATAACAGGGAAGTATTTATTCGAATCACGAATCCAGAGGGCTTTAATTAAGAAGAATATAATATCTTCTCTAATTACCTATTCAATAACGTGACCGTAGACGAGCCGGAACTAGATATAGGTCTAATAGTATAGGTTACTCGCCCTATAGACTTCGATCCTAATAAGTACAAAGAATTTATTAATATCCCTCCTAATATTTACCTAAAGATTGATATAGACCGGTATTCTAATTTCGATTCTAATTAGTATACTATATTCACGCATCCTAAAGTAAGAGAATAAGAAGGGGATTAATACGTAGGAGTTATAGAGTTATTTACTTTTAATTTATTATTATTATTCCGTTAATTCTTCTTTCGATTTAGGTATACTTAAGCCTAGTATTATAACTTAGCTGAAGTTAAGAGCACCGTAACGGTACTAAGAATATTAAGTCTAAGAAGGGGGAGCTTAGTCCGGAAGGGTAAGCTATAATAGTTAATTAAGGAGGACCTACGGGACGTTAAAAAGAAAA
>JEMP01000167.1:7124-19593 GCA_000738655.1 Venturia pyrina ICMP 11032 | reverse complement strand
TCGATTCTCTAACGCTAAGAAAAGTTCCGTATAGCGGATTCCCGGTAGCGAAATTTCTATAAAACGGACTTAGCCGATATCCGGGGCCGGCCCCGGATGTCGAAGCCCTTAGAACGAATAATTATCGCTATATTAGCAGAACGAACGATTATCTAGCATTAATAGGATACTAGAGATAGAACTTATAACGGTATGTCTTCGACGCGACGGATCTCTAAGTCGTATTTATATAGCGAGTTATATTAACTATAGGGGATTAAGTTGATTTTGTCCTACGGTTTTTATATATATTTTCATTTTTCCTTTTATTATTTGACTTGATTCTTTCTTTATAGAGTTTTCTTTATAACACTAATATTATTTAGTTATTCGCTATTATCTTTTATATATTAGCAGAATATTTCTACTATAATAGTTGTTTTCGTATTTTATTTCCTTTAATTATTGCTGTCGGTCTGTGTTTACTATTTCCTAAGTGTTTTTCATTCTGTTAACGAGCTAGGACTGTAAATACTAGGAGTAGGAATACTAGAGGAGCGGCTACTTAAGTAGGAAGATTCTTTCTCCTAGTTCTCCTTCTTTCCTTTATTAGACTCGACTTCCTAGTTCCCTTATATATATAACTATACCTACGATTACGAACGAAGCTATAACTATACGAGTACGAACTATCTAAAGCGCTTACTATAGAGTCCGAAGTAACGGGCGAGTCTACCTTAGGACTAGTTAATACCGATAATACTCTTATAGTCGCAAGCAAAGTTAGTATTACGGATATAAACAATACGGTAAACCTTCTACAGTCCGTATAATTCAAGTCGATTGTATAGGATCCCGAGAAGTAGAGATAGGTATTAGATAGTATAGTACTAGGGGACCGTATCGCTTACCTCGAGAGTCTTCGTTAGGAGATTGAACTACGATCGACTTAGAATAAGATAGTTTCAACGCTCTTTATTAAATATCTGAAATAGAGTAAAGACGAAGAATTTAAGTTACTTATCCTAACCGCGGAAACCCTCGAGGAAGTACTTAACACGGATTTGTCTATTATAAATAAATACGCGATTTAAGGCTAGAAAACCCGAGGCTAGGTTATAGCTATATACTAGGCTATTCGCGATATAAAGCGTATAGAGGATACTAATAAAGTAGGTAAGTACTTTATTAAGTAGGATAGTAGGGTTATCTATAGACTTCTTAATAACTAATAGTCCCTACTCTTTATTAATAGACGGGATAATACTATACCGTAGACTATAGAATACTAACTTAGTCGTAACCTACTTTAGGGCCTTTAAAAGTATCTTAAGTTAGTTAACGAGCTCCCGGTTTAGGTCGTACTTAAGATACTTAGCGCGGCTATATACTATCGCCTCTTAACGAATAGACGATCTCGAAACGCTCTACGGCTTATATAAAGCGATATAGCTAGACTAAATAAGGTTATTAGTACGGTAGAAGGTAACGAGATTAAGCGAGTAGTCTACGATAAATACCCTAAAGACTTTAACTAGGAAGACTTTAGAGGGGTTAAGTACCCGAAATACCTCTTACCGATTATACTAGAATAACTTACTCGCTACTATACGCGCCCTAAGGAGATTATATAGTATAACGACGACGACTATTTCCGAGAACGTATACTAGCGTATTCCGTTAACGGCTAAGAACCGTTAGGATCGGCGTATTTATCTATACTTTCGTCTATCCTATCTAATATAGGATCGGTCTATAAAGAATAAATAATCGCTCTTAGATAAATAATAGAAACCTTCGACTAGTAGAATAAGGAGGAGTTTAGAGACGGTAATATTACCTCTCGTATTACCCGCTCTAAAGGTAAAGGTAGATAGGAAGACCCCGAAGTATATAACGAAGATAATACGGATATCGAAATTATAAAGTTTACCTACTCTTATACCCCTACGGCTACTAAGGTTCGGCTAAGTACTATACTAAAGAACCCTATAACCTAGATACGTATTAGTAATATCGGATATATAGACCTAAGTATTAAGAGTAAGAAGGTGTCTATTAAGCGCGCGTTACTAAACGACTTTTAGAATCTTACTAAAGCGATTACCGTTATTAAGGATAGTATATATCCTAACTACCTAAGATATATAATCGGATAGGCGGTACTTTAGATACGAGTAGGCGATATATCTATTCTTACTAAGTACTTAATAGAATAGGTAGGCTACTCGAATCCTATTAAGTTTATAACCTCTCGCGATAAGTTCGAGTAGTTTCGCCTAGGTAATCGCCCTACCGTTTACTCTAACTATATTAGCGTCTATACTTATAAGCTAATTAACGTTAACGTTTTCGAGAAGAATACGATAGACCCTATTAAACACGAATCCTTCCGCGACCGTCTCTAGACTAAGGCCGAGCTCGATAACTAGGAGCGCGATAGTAGTATCCTAAACGAAGCTACCTTTAAATACTAGATAAAAGAAGATATCGCGTTTAATAAGAAGATTAACGAGATCGAGTATTTTAAGAATATTCCTACCGATTTATAGAAGATAGGTAAGCTTTAGACTATTAAGGATATTACTAAGATCGAGTTAGAATACTATATATAGTACCTTCGTAAGGTAAACGGAAAGAATAACCTAGGATAGAACCGAACTATATACTATAGTATTACCTAGTAAGTAATACGCTAGTCTATTATATACTAGGTACGATATATTACGCTTCGACTAGATCGTCGATTCTAGTTAATCTCCTACCTATACTACGCTAAGACTACTAGGAAAGGTAATAATATCTTCTTTCGCTATATCGATATTAATATAAAGGAGGCTATCGACTCTAATAAGGGTACGAACTAGATCTAAGGGAGCCTAACTATATATAGGGAGACTAAGAGTAACTATACCTAGTACGTTCCGATAATATATAAGATAGATAACTTATAGGTATAGTAGGATATAAATAAACTCGCTAGCGTCTCGCTTAGCGATAGTTATATTACGAAGATCCTTCCTAAGATATAGAACGAAAAACATATCGAGAAGTTTAGAATAGACTTCTAGCGATAGGTTACAAACAACTACACTATCCGTATTACTTATCCCTTAAACTTCTATAGATCCGTAGGAAAGGTAGATAGTATTCGTCTAACTATATTGCCCTAGTACTACGGAGTTAAGGTTGACTATTTAATACTCGAGATTCCTAAAGGCGGTACTTAGGAGGAGCTCGCTAAGGCTTACCGCGATCTCTAGGTCGGACTAGCGTCTCTATCTAGTTACTCTATTAACTATAGTAAACTACTATATCCGTTTCCCGCCTATATTACCCTATATTCTATCGAACTAATCGTATAGGCACTAATTAGCCGTCTCCGGTAGGATAACTACGATATTATAAAGTAAGTTTAATCGATTACTATAGACGACTACTAGTTCAAGAACATTATTAATAAGTAGGAGACTAAGATAAAGAACTTAGTTGCTACTAAGTTCGCTGCTTTCGTTAAATAGGAGATCTATTACTTCGGTAAATCGAGTTTCTTTATATATCGCTTCCGCGATAGGGACGCGAAGGAGAAGCCGGAGTAGTACTTTATATCTAGATATAACTAACGCGATCTTAACGAAGCACTTAATAACATTCCGACTAATAGTAATAGCGAAGCGGATAACGAGGATATCGTAGAAGATATTAGCGAGGGTATATCCTAATTCCTTTTATTCCTTTATTAGGATTAGTAACTGACTAATATTGTGTCAAGGGGCGACACAACTATAATAGGGGGGAGAGAATATAGTAGGGTTTAAAGGTTATAGGTCTATATATATAAGATAGACTTAAGAGAACGACGGATAACAGGTAACTAACTAACTACTCTTATACCTTAGTTTTGTTTAGGTAGTCTTAGGTAACCTTTTATCTTATCTTTTAGCAATAGATCTTGTTTCTATCTAATCTTACTTCCATCCCATCATACTATCTGATCTGAGTTCCTATTGACGGCGGATAACAATATCTAGCCTTTACCTTACCGGCGCTCTTCCTACTACAGTACGCTAAACTAGAAATCTGTTAATATAACTAAAGATCTTCTTACTATACGTACGAAACAACTTAACCTTAGATAAGGTAATTTACGAGAGGTAGCTACTAGGTAGTAGCGTATATACTAAGAGGTAATCGATTACTAGGAGGTATCTTACGCGCTACGACGTCGTACTTCGAAACTTAAGGTCGGCAACCTAGTACTTCTATATAATATGAAAATAGTCTAAAGCTTTAGTAATAAGCTAGAGTTTAGGTAGCTTAGACTATATAAGATTTTAAAAGTATATATAGATAGCGATACTAGCCGTTATATTAGGAGTTATAAACTATTTAAGTTCGACGATACGGTTACCTTTAAGAGTATATATATAAATCGTATTCGCGTATTTATTCTAAGAGAGGAGGAGTCGTCTAATTCTAATAATCTAGACAACGATAGCAGCGATAATAGGGAGGCGTTTATTCGGATTATAAATCTAGAGGGTTTTAATTAAGAAGAATATAATATCTTCTCTAATTACTTATCCGATAATATAGCCGTAGACGAGCCGGGGCTAGATATAGATCTAATAGTATAAGTTACTCGCCCTACGGACTTCGATCCTATAGAATATAAAGATTTTATCGAAGTTCCTCCCGACGTTAATACGGAGATCGACATAGACTAATATATAGACTTCGATACCGAGTATACTATATTTACTAATCCCGAGGTAGAATTTAGAGTAATTCGTTTTTGATTTTTTTTAATTTATTACCGTTCCCGCTACTCTATTATCTCTTCTTTCTATTTACAAGCGATTAACCAATAAGGACTACGATATCGATATCGGTTAAAGCGATTAACTAATAAGGATAGCGATATCGATAAGGATATCGATCCCCGGGGGGGAACCGTAATATAATAGGAGGAAGAAAAACCCGGGAAGGGTATTAGTAGTTTTCTTATTAACCTTTAAAATATAATAGACAAGAACGCGGAGTTATATTTATATACGGATAGTTATACTTCTTACTATAAACGATTTACTATCTATCGAGCGCTAGTAAACTAGATTATCTACTACTAGATTTTATAATTAAAATACGGATACTTAGATAGGCTCGACGACTTAAAGGCTTTCGACTAGATAGTAAAAAGATTAGGTAGATCTCGATAACGAACGACATCTAGGGCTAGCCCCGGATATCGATTCTCTAACGCTAAGAAATACTAAGAAAAGTTCCGTATAGCGAATTCCTAGCGGCGAAATTTCTATAAAACGGACTTAGCTAATATCCGGGGCCGGCCCTAGATATCGAGGCTCTTAGGTAAACAATTATCGTAGCGTTAATAGGATAAGAGAGAGAGCTTATAACGGCGTATCTTTAACGCGATAGATCTCTAAGTCGTGTTTATATAGCGAATTATATTGACTATAGGGGACTAAGTTAACTTTATCCTACGGTTTTTACGCAAGTTTTTATTTTTCCTTTTATTATTTGACTCGATTCTTGCTTTATAGAGTTTTCTTTATAATACTAATATTGTTTAGTTATTCCCTATTATCTTTTATATATTAGCGAATATTCTTACTATAATAGTTGTTTTCGTATTTTATTTCCTTTAATTACTACTATCGGCCTGTATTTACTATTTCCTAAGTATTTTTCATTCTGTTAACGAGCTGGGACTATAAATACTAGGAGTAGGAATACTAGAGGAGCGGCTATTTAAGTAGGAAGATTCTTTCTCTTAGTTCTTTTTCTTTCCTTTATTAGACTCGACTTCTCTCTCCTATATACCTAGTCGTACCTACGATTACGAACGAAGCTATAACTATACGAGTACGAACTATCTAAAGCGCTTACTATAGAGTCCGAAGCTCGAGCTAATAAGGATACTCTATCTACCTTAGCGCTAGTAGGGGACGTAGTTAAATAAGAAACGGGCGAATCTACCTTANAATATAATAGGAGGAAGAAAAACCCGGGAAGGGTATTAGTAGTTTTCTTATTAACCTTTAAAATATAATAGACAAGAACGCGGAGTTATATTTATATACGGATAGTTATACTTCTTACTATAAACGATTTACTATCTATCGAGCGCTAGTAAACTAGATTATCTACTACTAGATTTTATAATTAAAATACGGATACTTAGATAGGCTCGACGACTTAAAGGCTTTCGACTAGATAGTAAAAAGATTAGGTAGATCTCGATAACGAACGACATCTAGGGCTAGCCCCGGATATCGATTCTCTAACGCTAAGAAATACTAAGAAAAGTTCCGTATAGCGAATTCCTAGCGGCGAAATTTCTATAAAACGGACTTAGCTAATATCCGGGGCCGGCCCTAGATATCGAGGCTCTTAGGTAAACAATTATCGTAGCGTTAATAGGATAAGAGAGAGAGCTTATAACGGCGTATCTTTAACGCGATAGATCTCTAAGTCGTGTTTATATAGCGAATTATATTGACTATAGGGGACTAAGTTAACTTTATCCTACGGTTTTTACGCAAGTTTTTATTTTTCCTTTTATTATTTGACTCGATTCTTGCTTTATAGAGTTTTCTTTATAATACTAATATTATTTAGTTATTCGCTATTATCTTTTATATATTAGTAGAATATTTCTACTAGAATAGTTGTTTTCGTATTTTATTTCCTTTAATTACTACTATCGGCCTATATTTTCTATTTCCTAAGTATTTTTATTCTATTAATAAGCTAGGACTATAAATACTAGGAGTAGGAATACTAGAGGAGCGGCTATTTAAGTAGGAAGATTCTTTCTCTTAGTTCTTTTTCTTTCCTTTATTAGACTCGACTTCTCTCTCTTATATACCTAACCGTACCTACGATTACGAACGAAGCTATAACTATACGAGTATAAACTATCTAAAGCGCTTACTATAGAGTCCGAAGCTCGAGCTAATAAGGATACTCTATCTACCTTAGCGCTAGTAGGGGACGTAGTTAAATAAGAAACGGGCGAATCTACCTTAGGACTAGTTAATACTAATAATACTCTTATAGTTATAAGTAGAGTTAGCCCTACGGATATAAATAATACTATAAACTTTCTATAGTCCGTATAATTCAAGTCGATTTTATAGGACCCCGAGAAGTAGAGATAGGTATTAGATAGTATAGTACTAGGGGACTATATCGCTTACCTTAAGAGTCTTTATTAGGAGATTAAACTACGATCGACTTAGAATAAGATAGTTTTAACGCTCTTTATTAAATATCTAAAATAGAGTAAAGACGAAGAATTTAAGTTACTTATCCTAACCGTAGAAACCCTCGAGGAAGTACTTAATACTAATTTATCTATTATAAATAAATACGCGATTTAAGGCTAGAAAACCTAAGGCTAGGTTATAGCTATATACTAGGCTATTCGCGATATAAAGCGTATAGAGGATACTAATAAAGTAGGTAAGTACTTTATTAAGTAGGATAGCGGGGTTATCTATAGACTTCTTAATAACTAATAGTCCCTACTCTTTATTAACGGACGGGATGATACTATACCGTAGACTATAGAGTACTAGCTTAGTCGTAACCTACTTTAGGGCCTTTGAAAGTATCTTAAGTTAGTTAACGAGCTCCCGGTTTAGGTCGCACTTAAGATACTTAGCGCGGCTATATACTATCGCCTCTTAACGAATAGACGATCTCGAAACGCTTTACGACTTATATAGAGCGATATAGCTAGGCTGAATAAGGTTATTAGTACGGTAGAGGGTAACGAGATTAAGCGAGCAGTTTACGATAAGTATCCTAAAGACTTTAACTAGGAAGATTTCGGAGGAGTTAAGTATCCGAAGTACCTCTTACCGATTATACTAGAACAACTTAATCGCTACTATACGCGCCCTAAGGAGATTATATAGTATAACGACGACGACTATTTCCGAGAGCGTACGCTAACGTATTCTATTAATAGTTAAGAGCTATTAGGATCAACGTATTTATCTACGCTTTCGTCTATTCTATCTAATATAGGATTAATCTATAAAGAGTAAATTAACGCCCTTAGAGATATAATAGAGTCCTTCGACTAGTAGAATAAAGAGGAGTTCGGAGACGGTAATAATACCTCTCGTATTACCCGCTCTAAAGGTAAAGGTAGACAGGAAGACCCCGCAATAGACGACGAAGATAAAGCGAATATTAAAGTTATAAAGTTCACCTACTCCTACACCCCTACGGCTACTAAGGTTCGGCTAAGCATTATATTAAAGAACCCTGCGAACTAGATACGTATTAGTAATATTAGGTATACGGACCTTAGTAATAAGGGTAAGAAAGTAGCTATTAAGCGCGCGTCGCTAAACGACTTTTAGAATCTTACTAAAGTGATTATTATTATTAAAGATAGCATGTACCTAAATCACCTAAGATATATAATAGGAAAGGCGGTACTTTAGATATAAGTAGGCGAAATGTCTATTCTTACTAAACGCTTAATAGAATAGGTAGGTTATTTAAATCTTATAAAGTTTATAACTTCTCGTAATAAGTTTAAGTAGTTTCGCCTAGGTAATCGGCTGGCCGTTTATTCTAACTATATAGTGTTCTATACTTATAAGCTAATTAATATTAACGTCTTCGAGAAGAATATAATAGATCCTTTTAAATATAGATCCTTCCGCGACCGTCTCTAGACTAAGGCCGAGCTCGATGACTAGGAGCGTAATAGTAGTATCCTAAATAAAGCTACCTTTAAATACTAGACGAAGGAAGAAGCCGCGTTTAATAAGAAGATTAATAAGATTAAGTATTTTAAGAGCGTCCCTACCGATTTATAGAAGGCGGGTAAGCTCTAGACTATTAAGGATATTACTAAGATCGAGTTAGAATACTATATATAGTATCTTCGTAAGGTAATAGAAAGAGTAACCTAGGATAGAACTAAACTATATACTATAGTATAACCTAGTAAGTAATACGCTAATCTATTATATACTAGGCGCGATACGTTACGCTTCGTCTAGATTATTAATTCTAGTTAATCTCCTATCTATACTACGCTAAGACTATAAGGAAGGGTAATAATATCTTTNAGGTAGTAGCGTATATACTAAGAGGTAATCGATTACTAGGAGGTATCTTACGCGCTACGACGTCGTACTTCGAAACTTAAGGTCGGCAACCTAGTACTTCTATATAATATGAAAATAGTCTAAAGCTTTAGTAATAAGCTAGAGTTTAGGTAGCTTAGACTATATAAGATTTTAAAAGTATATATAGATAGCGATACTAGCCGTTATATTAGGAGTTATAAACTATTTAAGTTCGACGATACGGTTACCTTTAAGAGTATATATATAAATCGTATTCGCGTATTTATTCTAAGAGAGGAGGAGTCGTCTAATTCTAATAATCTAGACAACGATAGCAGCGATAATAGGGAGGCGTTTATTCGGATTATAAATCTAGAATTTTAATTAAGAGGAATATAATATCTTCTCCGATTACCTATCCAATAATATAACCGCAGACGAGCCGGAGCTAGATATAGATCTAATAGTATAAGTTACTCGCCCTACGGACTTCGATCCTATAGAATATAAAGATTTTATCGAAGTTCCTCCCGACGTTAATACGGAGATCGACATAGACTAATATATAGACTTCGATACCGAGTATACTATATTTACTAATCCCGAGGTAGAATTTAGAGTAATTCGTTTTTGATTTTTTTTAATTTATTACCGTTCCCGCTACTCTATTATCTCTTCTTTCTATTTACAAGCGATTAACCAATAAGGACTACGATATCGATATCGGTTAAAGCGATTAACTAATAAGGATAGCGATATCGATAAGGATATCGATCCCCGGGGGGGAACCGTAATATAATAGGAGGAAGAAAAACCCGGGAAGGGTATTAGTAGTTTTCTTATTAACCTTTAAAATATAATAGACAAGAACGCGGAGTTATATTTATATACGGATAGTTATACTTCTTACTATAAACGATTTACTATCTATCGAGCGCTAGTAAACTAGATTATCTACTACTAGATTTTATAATTAAAATACGGATACTTAGATAGGCTCGACGACTTAAAGGCTTTCGACTAGATAGTAAAAAGATTAGGTAGATCTCGATAACGAACGACATCTAGGGCTAGCCCCGGATATCGATTCTCTAACGCTAAGAAATACTAAGAAAAGTTCCGTATAGCGAATTCCTAGCGGCGAAATTTCTATAAAACGGACTTAGCTAATATCCGGGGCCGGCCCTAGATATCGAGGCTCTTAGGTAAACAATTATCGTAGCGTTAATAGGATAAGAGAGAGAGCTTATAACGGCGTATCTTTAACGCGATAGATCTCTAAGTCGTGTTTATATAGCGAATTATATTGACTATAGGGGACTAAGTTAACTTTATCCTACGGTTTTTACGCAAGTTTTTATTTTTCCTTTTATTATTTGACTCGATTCTTGCTTTATAGAGTTTTCTTTATAATACTAATATTATTTAGTTATTCGCTATTATCTTTTATATATTAGTAGAATATTTCTACTAGAATAGTTGTTTTCGTATTTTATTTCCTTTAATTACTACTATCGGCCTATATTTTCTATTTCCTAAGTATTTTTATTCTATTAATAAGCTAGGACTATAAATACTAGGAGTAGGAATACTAGAGGAGCGGCTATTTAAGTAGGAAGATTCTTTCTCTTAGTTCTTTTTCTTTCCTTTATTAGACTCGACTTCTCTCTCTTATATACCTAACCGTACCTACGATTACGAACGAAGCTATAACTATACGAGTATAAACTATCTAAAGCGCTTACTATAGAGTCCGAAGCTCGAGCTAATAAGGATACTCTATCTACCTTAGCGCTAGTAGGGGACGTAGTTAAATAAGAAACGGGCGAATCTACCTTAGGACTAGTTAATACTAATAATACTCTTATAGTTATAAGTAGAGTTAGCCCTACGGATATAAATAATACTATAAACTTTCTATAGTCCGTATAATTCAAGTCGATTTTATAGGACCCCGAGAAGTAGAGATAGGTATTAGATAGTATAGTACTAGGGGACTATATCGCTTACCTTAAGAGTCTTTATTAGGAGATTAAACTACGATCGACTTAGAATAAGATAGTTTTAACGCTCTTTATTAAATATCTAAAATAGAGTAAAGACGAAGAATTTAAGTTACTTATCCTAACCGTAGAAACCCTCGAGGAAGTACTTAATACTAATTTATCTATTATAAATAAATACGCGATTTAAGGCTAGAAAACCTAAGGCTAGGTTATAGCTATATACTAGGCTATTCGCGATATAAAGCGTATAGAGGATACTAATAAAGTAGGTAAGTACTTTATTAAGTAGGATAGCGGGGTTATCTATAGACTTCTTAATAACTAATAGTCCCTACTCTTTATTAACGGACGGGATGATACTATACCGTAGACTATAGAGTACTAGCTTAGTCGTAACCTACTTTAGGGCCTTTAAAAGTATCTTAAGTTAGTTAACGAGCTCCCGGTTTAGGTCGTACTTAAGATACTTAGCGCGGCTATATACTATCGCCTCTTAACGAATAGACGATCTCGAAACGCTTTACGACTTATATAGAGCGATATAGCTAGGCTGAATAAGGTTATTAGTACGGTAGAGGGTAACGAGATTAAGCGAGCAGTTTACGATAAGTATCCTAAAGACTTTAACTAGGAAGATTTCGGAGGAGTTAAGTATCCGAAATACCTCTTACCGATTATACTAGAATAACTTAATCGCTGCTATACGCGCCCTAAGGAGATTGTATAGTATAACGATAACGACTATTTCCGAGAGCGTACGCTAACGTATTCCGTTACTAGTTAAGAGCCGTTAGTATTAGTGTATTTATCTACGCTTTCGTCTATTCTATCTAATATAGGATTAATCTATAAAGAGTAAATTAGCGCTCTCGGAGATATAATAGACTCCTCGACTAGTAGAATAAAGGAGGAGTTTAGAGACGTAAGAGTACCTCTCGTATTACCCGCTCTAAAGGTAAAGGCAGGCAGGAAGACCCCGAAATATATAATAGAAATAATACGAATATCGAAGTTATAAAGTTTACCTACTCCTATACCCCTACGGCTACTAAGGTTCGGCTAAGTATATGGTTCGGCTAAGTATTATACTAAAGAACCCTACGATCTAGATACGTATTAGTAATATTAAATATATAGACCTTAGTAATAAGGGTAAGAAAGTAGCTATTAAACGCGCGTCGCTAAACGACTTTTAGAATCTTACTAAAGTGATTATTATTATTAAAGATAGCNTACAAAATAAGAGGCAATATTAGTATTCTTTTAGAATTCAGGATTTTCTCAGCATAATCCCCAAGGGAATTCGACATTTTTCTAGGACTAAAATCACGAACAATTCTTTACGCTAGTCTAGCAACTATCTGA
>JEMP01000166.1:0-21400 GCA_000738655.1 Venturia pyrina ICMP 11032 | reverse complement strand
ATTTTATACTAGAATATTATAATTAGGTTTATCGGAAAAAGAATATATTTCGAGGAAGTTATCGACTAAATATTATAAAAAACTTAAAAACTCGAAGACTTATAGAAACGTAGTATCTATATAGCTAGGAAATTTAATTAAATTTTATTAGAATTTCCTATCGGGTTCTTTTAAAAATCGAGAAAGGTTTAGTATAGTAAGTAAACTTAGAAAGACGTAGGTAAAGTTTTTAGTTTTTAAGATTTTCGATTTTCAGGGTGTGGCCACTCGGTGGCGTAATATGCTACCCTAATCTGCCCCGATCACGAGATGATCCCCAGGACTCGGAATCTTCTGCGTCCTTTGAAAGATTATTTTCTTTCCGATATTGAAACAGGTCCAAGGTGCAGTTCTTGCGATGTCCATCCATCCCTGGATCGGGAAGTGCATATTTGGTTCAGCGAACCGTCGGGGAGATTCTTGTCAATATCAACTGAATTCAACGGCCCGGCCGTTTGCACCCAGTGTCTTAGGGTCAATGCACAAAGGAAGCATAGTATCCATGGAGTTGAAGGAGTCACCAGCCTTTTATACGTCCATATTGATTGAGTTTTAGCCATGCCTTCTGCGCCAGCTCCAGGGATACACTTCTATGTCTTTGAGTTTGCCGGGAAGGGAAAAGACAAGCATGGTCTGTCACTATCGATATGCTTAGCAAGCACCGCTATGGAGCATACCTCACGCTCTTGATATCATGCCTATCGCAATCTCGTTCCAGCTCCGTAGATGCAGATCGATGTCGCTGAATTCCTGGCAACTGGGACACTCAAATACTAGCATTGCCAGATGACTATGAATAACAATCTCAAAGCGAGGGTTGAGCGTCGAAGCAAGTCATCAGTGCTCTGGGGAAACACAATAAAGCACCACCCTGCCTATAAATACGCTTTCTCCCATTCTTAAAACTCGTTTGGCCTCAGAAATCATAAGCTCCATCTTTCTTACCGCCAACCAATACCTACCATGGATGACGGTGACATGCCTCGGTCTCGGTGTCGCTCTATTGAAAGAAATATACTTTTTGCATACCACCATCACGAGCTTCAACGTCGCAGAATTCTACATAATGAGCTGAGATGGATGTCGAAAACATTGTGGCGAGTTCACCGAATGCTTCGGCCAGGAAACTAATCAACGCCGAGCATGAGTCAACAGAGTCCAAGGAAGACGATTACAACGTGAATGGTTGATTCGGCTGTGCTGTCGATACCTATAAAGAACTGCGGTGGACTACTTTGTGGCGCTCGGAGGCTGAATGTATATGTGCCTGGGAGGCGAGTCAACCCATACGATGGAGCACAAAGAATGCGGTGGAACGTGTAAAGTAATCAGATAGGTGGAGACAGATCTGTTCGGAGGATTTGAATCTTGATGGAGATTGGATGTGCATGCACAGCACATGGTGGCTGACGCGGGCTTGGGCCTGAGATTCTGTGCGAGAGAAGGTTCTGCCAGCGTGGTGACACTACGAAGGTGTATAATAGTGGAGGTGAAGTATTTCTGTTTACCTTGTCCAATATCGACCCTTGAAGCATCCCGACTTTGTTCACTTTTAGGGTACACGGTATGGGGGATTTGCATCAGGGAGCATGGATGGCAAACTGCCAAAATGCCATCTCTTCGGCTGCAGTTTCAGATCATGGCCCGGGACCCTGGAGGACGTTTGCTATGTATGATGTCAACAAGGACTCCTGTGCGATGAGAGGTTGAAAGTCCCAGTCTGTTCTGCTCCCGCAATTTGTTCTACTGTGTACTCCCCCTATTATCATTGTTATTATTATTCCCTTGCGAGGACGCCTAACATAGTAAGCCCGCCAGACAATCTCCGGCTTCAACATCCCAGCACGATGTCTACGATCTACAATTCCCGAAGTCCCGGACGACGCAAATCGGATGCCACTTCAGCAGGCTAGCCTCGACTGGTCATAGTTTCCGCGCATCATTTCCTACCATCTGGCATGCGAGAGGCCATGGCCAACCTTGCTCAACTTCTGCCAACAACGAAATCGGCGGGAGACTCTCTCCTATCAACTGTCCTGAAGCTGAAACAAAGCAACCGTCTGTCATATGAAAGCCACTCAACGCAAGGCAGATGGCTCCTCCGGCTGCCTGAGTCTCTGACGTCGCCCAACCTTTGTGTCGTATGCAGAAGTCTGTTTGTCTGTCTTGTCCTCTCGGTGAGATGGGTCTTGTCTCCTCGGTGAGATGGGTCTTGTCTACTCGGTCAGATGGTCTTGTCTACTCGGTGTGATGGGTCTTGTCTACTCGGTGTGATGGGTCTTGTCTACTCGGTGTAATGGGTCTTGTCCTCTCGGTAACATGGCATCTGATGTTGTTTTGCTCAGCGTCTCTGCCTTTCTGCTGGAGGCTGTAAACAAATACAAATGGATGGCGACTTCAACGCATGTCCGTCTCGGGGCTATGAGTAGCATTAGTTCTCTGGTGGCTTGGGCAATATGGGTCCTCATGATGACTTCCGCTTCGGTCGTGGTGTGTGCCAAAGCACTGCTAGTGTGTAGTCTGTAAGAATCGCGCTGCGAGGAGGTCGCTCCGTGACCATGGCCCTTCTGGAGATGTGCATCCATCGACAGATCCAACTCCTACTAGCAACCCCATCTCATCTTCCATCTCAATTCTCCCGCCCGTGGTGCTGTAATTTTGATATCGTGCTTCTTCCATCCTTAACCCCCCCGTCCGAATAGCGTCTTCCCCCTTGTCCGCCCTGGCCCTGCTCGATTCCTTGTCCCCTCTCCGCCTTAACCGTGTGCCTATCACTCCTGTGGCGAAAGCAAGCACTGTCAACACCGTCAAGCCTCCCACGTCGAATTGCTGCCCATACTCGACGTCCGAAAAACAATGCGGCCACTTCCACACGCCTCTTGAAGAAGGGCGCAATCAAAATCAAGACGCGACCCCCAGGTCGCTCTCAGTACTAGCTGAGCGTCCAACCATCCCGACACCCAAGGTCGACGTCGAAACACAGACCCAGACGCTCCTTCCAGCACGTCAACATGCCGCAGCTGCAATCCAAGAGGGACTGCTCGAATACCAATGGCGCTGCTTCCTCCTCCTCGACCGAACCTCATCCCGACAATACCTCCAATCCTTCTGTTACTTCCGATCAAGGCTCCCGAGCTGCCCCTCGTTCACGCGTTAAGATACAATCTCCTTACGGTTTCGACCCCCACACCTCAGCTCTCAGTCCTGGCTCGACAGACCGTGTATTTCCCATAAGAAGCGTTGTTCAAGTTGATACCAGTAGCACGCCTGCAGTATCAACATCCTCCATGGACGGATATTTCTACAAAAATGGGCGGCCTGCGCAAAGAGGCTCTTCAATCAGTGCATCCGAAGGCTCTGTTGGGTCCTTGAAAAGATATGCGGCAACTCCTCACTCGGAAAGGGGCCCGAGTGGAGACCAACGAGACGCAAATTCTCGACTCAATCCACCAAGGTTACCCGCTCAGTTATTTCAGGACGTAATCGGAGGCAGATCGGCTGACGATGATAGTCTTCGCAAATCCTCGTTTGCTGGCTCCATAGCTCCAAGCAGTAGAAGTGGCATCTCGGACGACGGAGACGCTTTCGTGACTGCAAGGTTTCAGCATGTCGTCACTGAGGACGGTCACGCTGTCATTACAGGTCGGGATGGCGAAGTCCTACAGAGGTGTGAGGATGAGCCCATTCACATACCCGGTGCCGTGCAAGGATTCGGACTTCTCATCGCCCTTCAGGAGGAGGATGGCAAATTAGTCGTTCGCATTGTGAGCGAAAACTCCAAGCGAATCATTGGCCTTACGCCCAAACAGCTATTCGATCTGGAAAGCTTCACAGACATCATGTCAGAAGAGCAGGCTGACAATCTGTTTGACCACATTGATTTTATTCGAGACGAGGATGCCGATGTCATAGTTAATGGTCCTGAGGTCTTCACGATATCTATCAGAGGAACAAAGAGGCGAGCAACCAAGATGTGGTGTGCAATACATGTCAACGACGAGAATCCCGATCTCATCATTTGCGAATTCGAACTCGAAGACGATGTCGAGAATCCGCTGGTGCCACCCGACGAAACAACTCCATCTTTTCCGGAGGATACACTCAGCAGCGACCCTACCGAGGAAGAGCTGATCGAGAGCACGCATAACATCAGTCGACCTCTGCGGGTGCTGAGGAGCGCCCGAAAACGAAGAGGTGAAGCGGCTGCCATGGAAGTGTTCAATATCATGTCACAGGTACAGGAGCAGCTAGCTTCGGCCCCAACGTTAGAAAAGTTCCTTAAAGTTCTTGTCGGTGTCATCAAAGAACTCACCGGGTTCCACCGTGTCATGGTGTATCAATTTGATCAACAGTGGAATGGACGTGTGGTGACAGAACTTGTGGATCCTCGAGCCACCAAAGATTTGTACAAAGGCCTCAACTTCCCTGCTTCAGACATTCCGAAACAGGCTAGGGATCTGTACAAACTCAACAAAGTACGCCTACTGTACGATCGAGATCAGGAGACCGCCCGCCTGGTTTGTCGAACTCTTGAAGACCTCGAAACGCCGCTCAATCTTACTCATTCTTATCTCCGTGCCATGTCACCCATACATATTAAATATCTCGAAAACATGGCGGTGCGATCGTCCATGTCTGTATCAATCAACGCATTCGACGAATTGTGGGGTCTCATTTCGTGTCACGGATACGGCTCGAAAGGAACTCGAGTAGCTTTCCCAATTCGAAAAATGTGCCGTCTTGTGGGCGATACAGCATCAAGGAATATTGAACGGTTGTCCTACGCCTCCCGATTGCAAGCTCGGAAACTCATCAATACAGTACCGACACCAAGTAATCCTTCTGGCTACATCATCGCATCTTCGGAAGACCTCTTGAAGCTCTTCAACGCCGACTACGGCTTGCTTTCAATCAAGGATGAGACGAAGATATTGGGCCATCTTGAACATTCCCAAGAAGCACTCGCAATGTTGGAATACCTGAGAATGCGGAAAATCACTTCAGTCACTGCTTCGCTCGATGTTGGCAATGATTTTCCAGACCTTCGCTATGGTCCAGGTTTTCAAGTATTGGCAGGTCTCCTTCTGGTACCATTGTCTTCAAGGGGCCACGATTTCATCGTATTTTTCCGCAAAGGACAGCTGGAGGAAGTCAAATGGGCAGGAAACCCATATGAAAAATTCGTCAAGGAAGGCACTGAGGGATATCTGGAACCAAGGAAATCTTTCAAGACATGGTCAGAAACCGTAGTCGGGCGATGTCGTGAGTGGACCGAGGAGGAAGTCGAGACCGCGTCGGTCCTTTGCTTGGTATATGGAAAATTCATCGATGTCTGGAGGCAGAAGGAGGCCGCACTGCAGAACAGCGAGCTCACCCGCCTTTTACTTGCCAATTCCGCTCACGAAGTTCGAACACCACTCAACGCCATCATCAACTACCTCGAGATTGCCCTGGAAGGTTCTCTTGATCAGGAGACGAGAGACAACCTTGCCAAATCCCATTCTGCCTCAAAGTCGCTAATCTACGTCATCAATGATCTTCTCGATCTCACCAAAACAGAAGAAGGCGGCGATCTTGTCAAGGGCGACATATTCAACCTCAAAGGCACTTTGAGGGAGGCTACTGATGCTTTCAGCGGGGACGCAAAGAGGAAAAATATCACATATGAGGTGATCGAACATCCCGGATTACCTACGCATGTTTTAGGCGACCAACGCAAAGTGCGCCAGGCCATCAGCAACATTACTGCGAATGCAATCCAGCACACTTTGCAGGGAGGCGTGAAAGTGGAGATGCATGTGGCCGCAGTGGACGCTGGCAAAGCAGACATCGAGGTGACCGTGGAAGATACCGGCGCCGGAATGTCTGCCAAACAGTTGGACTCCCTCTTTCGTGATCTGGAGCAGGTGCAGTCTGAGCCATCAGACTTCTTTGGCCAGGAAGGGAATGATCCAAAGCCTATTGGAAATGGAGACGAAGCTAAGAGAACCTTGGGATTAGGTCTCGCCGTCGTTGCTCGAATCATACGTAACATGAACGGCCAGTTGAGGCTTAAATCCGAAGAAGGCACAGGATCACGTTTCGTGGTTGTCTTACCATTCGACCTTCCCGATGGCGAGTACAGTGAACCTTCTATTGAAGCTGCTTCGATTGGAGGTCCGCCCACCCCTGGTTCTGATTTAAGGGTTGCAGAAGGCGAGGTCACCCTCGTGGCTCGAGGTCCCTCGAGGAAAAGTTCGTTGAGCAGCGACTCACTTGCCAAAAAGCAGAGCATGGACAGTCTCAACAGCAGAAAGAGTATCAAGAGCTTTCACAGTGGCACGAGTCAGCATAGCGGGCGGAACGATGTGGACAGAATGATTGAAGCAATCCAAGAGCCGAACCAATTGAAACCCATAAGGACGTCTCTGGAAAGATCGAGTAGTGCTTGGTCTACCACAAGGCCTTCAATGGAAAAGAGGAGAAGTTATGACAGCAGTGTCGGTGCCAGTGTCAACAGAGCCGTCTCCCCTCCAGTACGAGAGCACGCTGCTAGTGTAGGCCCACTAAGCCCTCCTGCGACGATAGTGCATGAGTCCGAGAGGTCACTGAGGATGATTGGTGGACAGGCGAGCCTGACTTATTCTTCGACGCCGCTGAAAGCCATTAAAATGCCTGGCGAGGTCGGTTCACCCATCATTCCTAAAGCCATGCGGCAACCCCAATCAGGCAGCGTCGAGCAATGCTCTTCCCACTCCTCACCTACCGAGAAAGGGGATTGGAATGCCAAAGTCCTTCAAGTCTTGGTTGCTGAGGATGACCCAGTGAACAGCCGCATTGTGAAAAAGAGGATGGAAAAACTTGAACATATTGTGCATATGACAGTTAATGGCGAGGAATGTGCCAATGCATATTCAGACCACAGTGAAAAGTACGATGTGGTCTTGATGGATATGCAGGTGAGTCTGCTCTCATCTCAATTGTTTGTCTGCAATCTAACATGATTAAGATGCCAATCGTCGATGGTTTGACATCTACGAAGATGATCAGATCCTTTGAAAAGATCAACTCGTCTCACAAGCTTTCTCGACGTGCCGCCTTCAATGGACGTGTACCTATTATTGCCGTCTCGGCATCTTTGCTTGAACGGGAGAGGCAAATATATATTGATGCTGGGTTCGATGCGTGGATTTTGAAACCTATATCATTCGTCAGACTGGAGACACTCTTGGAAGGTATTGTGAATCACCAAGTGAGGGAGGACTGCCTTTATACCCCTGGAAAGTGGGAAGCAGGAGGATGGTTCAATAAACCATTGTCGCCGCAGAAGGCCAAAGAGCAATCGACAACTCAACCAGATGTAGACAAGGTCCCGCCGAGCGCTCCCAGCAACGACCTGAAAGAAGCCGCTGCGCATCCCGATGATCCATTTGCTGGCGACGACAAATCAGGAACGGTGCCGAATGAGCAGAAGCGATTGTTCGAGGTTCAAAAAATAGGCGAGCAGACAGCAACGCCAAGTGGGCGTGCGGAAGAAATCAAAGAAAGCGGAATGGTGGTTACGAAAAGCTTTTCAGCCCCACAATTGGGACGAAAGGGCTTTCCACCTTCGAGTCTGGACGAAGGTGAAGGTGGTTCAGGTTCAGATACGACAGTGACGCCTAGTGTTTCCATCACACATCTTCCTGCTGTATCGACGCCGGACGCTGTGTGAGGTGGTGAGAGGGTGCTAGTTTATGGTGAGAAAAAGCCGTTTTGATGAGGAGTCCTGTCACAGTCTGGGAGGTTTTATGCTTTTCAATTATGGAGTTCACCGTCTAGCGTTGGGTTGCTTGTGGATAGAGCGCACAAGCAGTGTAGTCTTTGGCGTTCACGCGGGTGTTTCCCTTGACTTTTTGGGAAATTTGGGGTCACTTCTGGCGGGTAAAGAGTCACGATACACATACACGCTTTGGGAGACCTACATCGGATAAATGACCTATTGACCTACGAATCTCTAAACATTATAGGAGGATTTGTTGGATTGGAGAGAGGAAGGGAGTGGAGGAGGATTACGAGAGGGATTGTGCTCGTCGGAGGATTATTGCCATCCTGTGCAAAGGACTAATAATGGTTGTACACCTACTTTACCTATCATCAAGACTTATACAGTGCTCTGGCGGATCCCAGAGTATAATACAAAGTGATTGAAGGAACACTTGGGTGAATACGACTGGCTGTGACAATTGCAAGCACTTGATTGGATGAGAGATCAATACGACACGCGAGACTCGTACATAGTAAAGCATGGGTGCGTTGCTCGGTCTCGGTGCTCGGAAAGCATTTCCAACTGCGCGGCTGTTTCCGCCCCGGGTGCTGTTAAACTGCTTCACGCTAGTTGCAGGTAAGAAGAGCAATCTGTAAGAGAGATGGCTTTGCACTTTAGTGTCGCCTGCCAGCGGAAGCATAACCTGCCGCCGCTTCACTAGGTACGATAGGTAGTCCGCTCACCGAACCACCCCGACGCCCATCTTCAACCTCGACACTTTCCGCATTGGCTCCGGACGAAAGAGCATATAAACCTCCCTCCCCCCAAGTCCTCCTCAACAACATCCCCGCATCTCTCTACAAGATACCACAGCTGTCAAGTGACAGTCACAAAGAGGCCACCTTCTCACAAGCATTCTCGGAACCATCTCTACAACCACGGCAACCATGAGCGCAGACAAGGAATTCAGCTTCGCGGATGTTGCCGAGCACTCTAGCAAGAAGGATCTTTTCATGGTCGTTCACGACAAGGTTTACAATGCGACGAGCTTCGTTGATGAGCACCCGTAGGTCAACACCATTGTTCTCTGTGGGTGGATGGTGGATGGGCGACCCGTGGAAGAGGGGGACATTGCAAATCATGAATCCCTCTTCCTCGGCCTCACATCCGACTGCGTTTCGCTCCTTCAGTTGATGCGAAGGCCACTTGTACCAGCCTGGATTATACTGACAATGGTTTCAGAGGTGGAGAAGAAGTCCTCCTCGATGTTGGCGGCCAAGACGCAACGGAAGCCTTTGAGGATGTCGGACACAGCGACGAAGCCCGGGAAATCCTCGATGGATTACTCGTTGGAACTCTGAAGAGAGGTGTATGTATCTCCTTCCCATCCCTTTCTCAACAATTGCATGATCGTGAGAGTGGACCAATCATCGGAAGAGCTTTACTCATACCATTGAGCTCCACTCTTGCCCGTTGTCAATAGGCATGCATGTCTGAACGATTTCACGGAGGTTGAAGCTATGAAGCTAACACAATACAATAGCCCAATGACCCAGCACCAAAAGCCCAAACTACGCATACCACCTCCTCGTCGTCTGCTACCGCTGGTAACGCTGGTCTTGGAGTCGGACTGTACGCTTTCATTGTTATCGGCGGCGCTGTTGCATTGGCAGCCTACAAGTACCTGGAAGCCAACAAGGAGAAGGCCTAGACCAGCCCCACCAACCAGATGACACAAGAGACAAGTGGTCGTACGGCACGGAGACCGGTGGCACGAGAGCCAAATCTGCTGGCATGAAATTCGGCAACGCATTCGAAGATTTGGAGCACGTGGAAGTTAGACTCATTATTCATGTATCAGGAGCTGGCGTTATGTTTCCCCTTCCCAACTGGTTTTCTGTTTTTCAGTCGATATCTCTACGTCTATGTCTAGCCGGACATATCTGCACGACGGGAATTCAATCATGTCAAAAATTTATTGCCATTGCATCCATGTCAGTATAAGCACGCCAGTCAATATTCAACCAGCCTCACCAACTCCTCACCGACTTGACGAGACAAAATTACACGCCCATTCTGTAGGATACCCCTCCCATGTGAAAGAATCCCAGCAAACAGCGTACACAGTACGTACCCCCACCTCCGTAACCCGTCCAGCGGAGTCCGAGACCCCGAATTCACCGCCGCGGTACGCACAACCTGATGCACAATACAATACAATACAATACCGGGAGGGCCAAAGCAAAGAAACTTACTCCCATCTTTCCAAATACTGAACCAAACAACTTCTCCGATCCCAAGAATAAGAATCCGTCGCGTTTGCGCGTTTCAGCGTGAAGAGTTGAATCCTCTTGTTTCTACTTTTAGACATGGATTTCCGCATGTACTGAGTTAGAACCAATATTGAGTGTAGAGACGGTGGTCATGGTTAAGTAGTAGAAAGGAAAAGGTAGTAGAGTTTTTGAGTTTCAGCTCAATATGCGCATCGTGACGGTTCAAGTATGTGTGGATATAGAATTCGATCCATCTCCCAGAAATGCTCAGGACAGTCCTCTTCCTACTAACGTACATCGAGCCTAAACCACATATTCACCCGTCAAACCAAGAAGCCAAACGGATCCGCATTGTGCCTGTTCAATGTGCCTGTTCAATATGCCTGTTCAATGTGCCTCCCCTTGAACTCCTTACTATGTCGCATATGTGAGAATGTAACTATGAAAAGACACTAGCTCCACCCGTACAAATTCAAACCTTGTAGCGCACCCTATCTGTAAAAGTTCTCCTCGCTCCCATTAGCCACTGCAGCGGTGGGCTGTCGTCCATAGGCCACCGTGGCCGCAGCAGCAGCAGCTGGCGGCGCACTAGCTCCACCAACACTGGGAGGTTGGTAGGCCTGATAACCTCCAGAATAAGCCTGGTAAACAGGACTTCCTGTAGTCGCAGGGGGAACACTTGGTGGCGGCGCACTTGGTTGTTGAGGTATCCTCTGCTGGCTGGGTAGAGTGTGGATAGCATGTTGTGGCGGCTGTTGGGAGTAAGGATCCGAGGGCTGCGTGTTCACATGTTTGCCCGTCTCGGGAGAGAAGGGACGAGGGGCAGAATCGTAGCCACCTGGTTGTGGGGTGCCTTGCTGTGGGGGAGCCCCCATGTAATTATGTCTGGGGTCTATCGGGCTATCGAAAGCTCCCGTGGCCAATTCTTGAGGGCCCCCTGGGTGGCCTCCAACTGCACCGCCTGGAGCGGACGGTCGTGGATCGAAAGCAATAGTCTGCCTTCTTGGATCGTTGGCATTGGTTCTGGCAGGTGGTGCGGCGTACAAATCATCGGAGCTGGCATTCGGGTTAGATGGCGTTCTTCCTCTTCCTTGAGCTGGCGCTTGTCCTTGCTGTGATGGTGGAATAAAGTAGAATGGCTGAGGCCCGCCTTGTGGAGGATATTGTGGTTCAGCTGGCCCAGGCCCAGGAGAATAGTATCGCTGATCTGGTGGTTGTCCTTGCGGTGCGTAACCACTGGCCGGTGTTTGAGATGGAGGAGGTGCACCGTATGCGTATGCTGGTCGGCCATAAGTCGGCTGT
The DNA here is from genome assembly GCA_000738655.1 of Venturia pyrina ICMP 11032. NCBI lineage: Eukaryota > Fungi > Ascomycota > Dothideomycetes > Venturiales > Venturiaceae > Venturia > Venturia pyrina. The sequence continues at coordinate 10,060 of JEMP01000166.1, read as the reverse complement.
GGAGGATGCGACATAGATGATTCGAGAAGCATTTCATAGTCTCGACGTGCTTTGATAAACTTCTCGTTCAGCTGGGTGAAGTCGTCTGTTCATATTAGTCTTGTGTTTACTAAACAAGATGTAGAGCTTGGCTCACCTTTCTTTTGCGAGTATTTGCCAATTAATTCAATCAACTTCGGTCGAATCGCCAACGTGGAGTGGTACAGCTCTGTGATCTCCTCATTATCCCTAACATCGCCTCTGCCGGTATCGTTCGTGCTCAGCAACGCCAACAGCTTTTCCACGTTGCCGATCTGAGCAAACACTTCGGCTTCCATGTGTGCCTCACGTTCCAGCTCTTCAGTCGTTGGATCCTGCAGCTTCTCGACGTAATTCAGCGGAAAGATGCCGGTTTGTCCGCGTAGTGATCCTTTCCACCAATCCTTGTATACTGATTCTAGTACTGCTATTATATCGCCCTTTCGAAATGCCAGTTCGCCAGATTCCGAGGGCGTGAAATCGAACAAGGCACGTACTCTCGACACTGTAGCAGCTGTCGTTCCTTGTACTGCGGGTGGGGTCTGTTGTTGTGGAGGCTGCGATACTGGTGCGGCTGCAGCTGCGGCTTGTGCTGATGATTGAGGTTGGTTCGATGTGGCTGCCTGTGGTGTCGCGGTCTTGTTCTCCTTCATGGACAGGGCGAGTGCCATTTGTAGTTCCTGCTCTTCCCGCTGTCTGTCTTGATCTGAAAGCTGTGTCTTTTGTGGTTTCGAAGGGGGATGTAAATTTGGGTCTGCAAGATGTCAGGCGGTATTCGTCTAGTAGAATCGGCATTCCTACTTTGTGTCTTCAGCCTCATGTATGCCTGTTCCATTATACCCAAATCAGGATCTTTAGAGAACATCTCCGTCCATTCTTCCATGCGCTCCAGTATCTTTGTCTTCACTTGCTGGTGTGTATTCTGCCGGCAGTCAGTTTCCATCGTGCATTCCTTCGATCAAGCTTGTACACACTCTATCTCCAGCCAATCTTAGTAAGGCTTCCGTGAAGCTTTTCGAAGCCAGCTCTTTATGCATCTTGATTCCAGTATTCTGTGAAAGCGCATTGGCGAGCTATATGCAGGTCAGCCACGGCGCGTCTGGGTCAGTACTATCGGCGCTCAACGGACCTCGAGAGTGTATAACTGGACATTCGCATTTCGGTGGGCAAGTCGCTTGATCATAGCAGCAACGGCATCTTTCGCACTATGTCCGTGTCAGTCATTTGCCTAGCTCTTCGCGTTGCACGGCTCTGGCAGTGTCCGGGAAAGAGAAGTGATCTAGACCTCTCCACTTCAACCCAGCAATGCTCATAGCTTCACGATACTGACGTACCCGTTGTCTTCTGCAGTGACTTTGTCCACAACGTTCTGTCCCCTTATTAGCACCGACCTCTTGCAGTTCTTTCATGCCCAGCCATGCCACGAACCATGATCAACTCCCAATTCTCGCTTGTGAGGTTCTCGTCCGTCGCCTTGACTACAAGTTCGCCATGTTAGTGACTGATATCTCCTGTATTGCAAAGCGCATTTTCTTCCGTCGGGCATCAAGCTCCGGCGCATCGAAGGCGAAAGCAAATAGAGCTGCCTGGAGGGTGGACGTACCGATGACATCGTCAAAAGCGTTCTGTTGCGCTCGAAACATTTTGGAGCAGCGGAGGGCAAGTGTGTGTATTCACCCGGTTATTTTACAGGAAAAGATCGTGAGAAGGATTGTTTGAAGAGAGCTGCTCGCGGGTTCAATGTGGTGTTCGTTGTGGCTCATCCGACAGAGAGAGCCACAATTGCCATGACATAGCCAGCCGGGCTAACTGCATCCGACACAAGACAAGGCTGCATCCTAGCATCGAAGCCTTGGGGGGCGTTGGGACGCGTAACATTCTGCAGTACCTTATACGACGGGAAGAACACAATTCTACCTATATCTTGGGGAAGAGGAGAGAGAAGGCATACGAGGCTCGTAAACTATTTCACGTCCTAGCCAAGGAAATCTGTTTTGTGGGATTTCACGCTGATAATCTTCTTCTATCCGCGACATGGCCGGCAAGTTCTCAACAATGGCACGCACCCGTCCCAGTGAGCAAAGTCCATCTTGAAGAATAATAAGTGAATTCTATTCGATTGCCATCCAGGTAGTGATGCTACCTACCTTCGTGCTTCACTAGAAGAATGGCGGCTGGATATCAAGGAAGGAAAAGGATTTTGTTGATACATTATTCATTTGACATTTCATGGGTCCCTATGCCATCCCAATCCATCCATCTAATTTTCCTTGGTGACATGTTCAAATGCTCATCACCAGCTGTGGCGACGGGATGAAAAAAGGAGGTCGTGGTATATGCTGACCTCATCTCTTTCCTTGCTTGTGGCATTCCATGCATATCAATCAATCAATCCATCATGTCGAGTAAATTTTTAACTTTCATCCAGAGACGGAGAGGCAATCCGGAAGGAAGGGAAAAAAGGAGAAGAACCTACGAGCAAATCATCTAGACGCATCGCATTCATACAAATGAATCTGCCCTGCCAATTCATCCGCTTCCCAAAATGCTGCCGTGGAGCGGTCAGCGCTCAAATGCCACCGGTGTGCACGTAGCGAGAAGGTTAAGGAAAGGGACACATCATCCCCACCATGAATAATCTAAATTCCGTTCGACTTCAGCCTATGCTGCAAAATGTCGACGTGAGCACAGCTACTTTTCCACCACTGGGGCTGCCCAGGGCTATCGTCGACCACAGGAAATCCCGTTCCTGGTCCCAAAGTTCGTTTCAAAAAAGTTCGTTCCAGAGTTGTTGGTGAATGGGAGTCTTCTTGTCGTCGCTTCTCCCTCGCAAGCACCGAATCTGGAAGTAAATCGTCGGTCCTTGCAGTTGTTCGTCGTTGTGACGAAGCAGAACGTTGCTCGTCGTTGGTACGTCTAGTGTCGTGATATTCAAATTGGAAGTGAACCTCAATCGAGCTCATGAAGCTCCGCCATGCTTCTTTCGGCGTTCGTCAGCGCGTGCTTTTCGCGCAGCATAGACAAGAGGAGAAAGTGTTGACAAAGAGTCAGCCATGCTAATCAATGGATGCTAGTGAATGTTAGCTTCGACATCACCGCCGAAAATTCATGGAACTCACCATGAGGAGGTCATGAGCACTGGCACGCTTTTCCGGATCCACCTTGAGGGCTAAATTCAGGAAGTCGTGGAACGTCTCGGTTAGATTTTCGGGATCCTTGAGCTGTGGCGTGCCGTTGGTGGCAATTAGGAAGAGAGCGCGGAGTGGCGACTCGTTGAGATATGGAGGCTCGCCTTCGACCATCTCAATTGCCATAATACCTAAGCTCCAAATATCGATCTTGCGACCGTACTCCTTTCGCGTCACCACTTCTGGTGCCATCCAGTACGGCGTGCCAACCATAGTGGTTCGTTTGGTGTGAGCCTGATCGATTTGTGCACAAAACCCGAAATCGGCTACACAACAAATTAGTATTGCAGTTCTCGAGATCTGTTAATGGTTACCCCTCACTAAGTTTGATATTTCCCTCTAGAGAAAGAAGCACGTTGTCGGATTTGATGTCACGGTGGATAACACCTTTGGAATGCAGATGCTGCAGCCCATGTAATGTCTGTTTCAAAGTCAGTCATGGTTACGTTGCACAAAACAGTCTTGCGTACCTCTCTGCAGACGGCCGCGATTTGTCCCTCTGTCATCATGTTGTACGTGACCACGTCAGTCAAGCTGCCGCCTTCCATAAACTCCATGACGACCCAAAGGTCACCCTTGACAAGGTAGCTGTCCATGAAGTTGACGATGTTCTTGTGCTTGCTTTCGCGCATCACCAGGATTTCGTTAACGATCAGATCTTTCTTTGGCTGCTGCTCCAGGTTCATCTGCTTGATGGCCACACAGCGGCCCGAATCGCGTTCAATGGCAGTATAAACGCCACCAGATGCACCTTGACCAATCTTGTTGAACCCCTTGTAGAGGTTGGTCGGATCCACGGGTGTGCAAATCTCCTTAAGCCGTGCGACGATATCGATCCCACTACTTTGCCTGGGCCGCGGCCGGGCTCGTGGAGCTGCATCGATCCGTGGCTGCTGTTGTGGCATCGGGATGTTTTGCACCGCCGGAGCTGGGGCGTATTGCGGAGTCTCGCCCGTTGGTGGTGTTTGTTGGCGTTGCATCTGGTGTTGCTGAGCCTGGCTTTGGCTCTGACTCCGTTGAAGCTGTTCATGGGCCTTTGTCATCTGTTGCTGTGCCGCAAGCATGGATTGCTGCTGTTGCTGCTGGTATTGATGCGCGGGGTTGAATTGGCCATATGGCATCTGTGATCCGTTCGTAGTCGTTGACATGCTGCGAGATAATGGAGGCATGCCCAGGCCTGAGTCCACGAGAGGTTGCGCGTAGTGCAGTCGTGGGTGCTGGCCATTCTCAATGGGTGAGTTGTTCGATGATGGTGCTGAGGGCGCAGGCCGCAGTGGAATAACTGGAGAGGAGACACCACCTCCTGGAGGTCTTGGTGCTGGACGATGAGGAACCAGTCCTGCACCACTTGGTGGAGGAGATATCAAACTGTGCGATAACCCTGTGTTGCTCCGTGGAATTGGCGGCGGTGCGCGTGGGTTTTCGAAGCTATCCATCGTATTGCTTGGAAATCGCGGGCTCTGGGGAGGACTCAGCGGGTTTTGGGGTCCGGCCGCGTGCGAGATCATGGTCGGCGCCGTCGAGAAGCCCGAAGAGATAGACTGGGCATCATTGCTTGGTGTGCCTGGCGCGGCCTTTGCGTTCTCGAATTTGTGCCATACTCCATCGTCAGATCGGCGCTCACTGTTGTCGTTGTAGAAATTGACAATCTTCTTGATCGCGTCCGGGTTCTGCTTCTGTTCCTCCTCTGTGATACCGCTCTGTTGCAGCATACGTGACCATTCTGGTGGGAGACCCTGCAGATCAAAGGTCAGCCTTGTTGGCAGATCAATGTGTGTGAGCAGTGCAATTTGGTAGCGATGGAAGAAATCGGAGAATTTCGTGCAGTGGGCGCATCCATGGGCAAACATACCGTATATTTACCTGTCTCATTGTCTATGCTAACGTGGGTGACGTGTGTCGGATTGACAGGCGAAGAAATAGTTGGCCTCCGCGGGGTGCCCTTGACACCGCTCAACAATGCCGAAAACATGCTCTTGGACTTCTTTGCGCTATCTGGCTTGACCTCGTCTGAATATCGTTGTGGTTTCCCGTCGCTGTTGTTGGTGCCAGACCTGGTCGGAGAAGTGTCCATGGCTCTGCCGAGGCCAATATGACTGGCACTGCAGCGAAGCTTCGGGCTGAGCAATCGCTGGTCGTAAGTTTGGGCGTGTTGTGGTGGTTGCGGTCGGATTGTGAGGTGGGCAGGGCGGGTGGACGAGGTTGTTGGCGGGACTGGGACTGGGCCGTAGGAGATGTTCTCGAAGATGGACGCGGAAAGATGTGGGCTGTGCTTTTCGAGCTCCAGGCGCGCGTGGGTGGTGGTGGTGTCGGAGGAGAGGTCGTCTTGAAGGGAACTATCGCTGGGCTGTGTAATTTGGGCGGAATGTAGCAATGAATTCTTTTTCTTGCTGAGGAGGCGGCGGTGTTGTCGTGGTGGAGAGGAATTGGAATTGGAAGTGGACATGAATTCAGCAGGCTGCGCGCTTGGCTCTGAATTGGGCGGGAGGGCGTTTCGTGGGATTGCAGCTGGGTTAGTCTTTGTTGTACGAGCTGGCCGCCATTACATTGCAGAGAGGAACTGAAGCTGTGGAGTGTTACTGAGGGAGACACATCACTAGAGACAGGTCGCTGTCGTCGTGGTCGTGGTCGTGGTCGTGGTCGTATCAGTCCAAGGCGGGTTCGAACGGCACCACCACCTCATCACCCACAACATGCCTGCCTGCCTGCTGGACAATGGGTAGACGGACGGTATACCCAAGTCAGTACGAGAGCGCTATGATTGGGCTGGGCATGACAGGTCTCCATACTTTACAAGGGTAAACAAACGCGAAACATTCTTCAACGCGCTCCTCTCCCGCATCCCGCCGTGCCACTGGCCAGTCGAGCCAGTCCCTCGCCCGGTCCCGTCGTAATCATAGGCTACGCACGTCGTAATTAAGGTTTCCGCCCGGTATCGTATGATTACTGTGTATCCAAAGTGAAGATCCAATGTCTCTCCAGGACACCCTTGTGAGAATTGTGAGCAGTCCAATCTCCATATCTCCAAGGATGTCGCCAACCGACAGACACCAAACAACGCCCCCAAATGCCGACTCAACGCCAATTCTTCGTCGTGGGCCAGGGCCTTACTCGTTTGAGATTTTCACAAACACCAGGCGTTTCAGAACCTGCCGTTTGCTCTCATGCCTTCTGACATCTATAATCTGCCCTCGTTCGTGACTTGTCCTGGAGTAGCTTCACCTGCATCGTCGCTGTCATGGACGTCTTCTGCAAACTCTATTTTCACCGCAGCATACTACAGTATCCACCTGCCATGAAAATCCCCCATCCCAGCACGAAACCTGTCCGGCGAATGACCCTCACCCAATCAGGGTAACAAGGCTCATCAATTGTTTCGATCGATACCACTTCCTGAACCTCTGTTTAGAACAAACCATTGTTGCTTGATTTACTTCTTCCACCCCAACTCCCTGGCTACGGCAGTGACGGATTCTCGGGACCAGGCATTATCATGCCGTTGGACAAGGACACCCGCATACCACAGTAGCGTTACAAGGACAGGCCACATCGGACGTTGTACACAGTACTCCGTACGGATTACAGCAACATCGATGCCTGGAGAATATACCGCTTCTAGCTCTGCTATACTAACGTCTGTCGTGGAGGACTGTGTTCCGGCTCCGACCAGGTCGACTACTCCGTACCCTACAGATGAGTAACACGTGGAATCCGGACGCGCCGGGAGATCATACTGCAGCAACCATGGAGATTGTTATGGTCCTCTAGGTTCTTATTAAATTGGAAATGATGGGTGCGCAGGAATTTCTTTTCCTTTTCGGTGCGCAAAGCAAAAACCTAGTCTCAAGATCCATCAAATTTGTTCCGATCAATGATTTATCATTTCGGGCACTGTGACAATCCGCTGCCGTCTCCATCTCGGGGTTCGATTTGAGATTACTCTTTGCATCTCCCTGCCAACGGACACGGACGCGCAATGATGGCAGCATAAAATCTTGTTCGACCGTATTAACCTTGCGAATAGGCTTGGGTTCCAAGGAATGTCACGGCCGTTCCTTGCATGCGAAATAAAACATGACGCCCTAGGCTACTATGTATCTCAGGTTCAGGTCACGATTTTGCCTACACAGTATTCGCTAATTTATACCATGGTCCGATACCAATCAAATGCCCAGCTGCTAATCATTTAGTAATGGATCATAGGAGGTAGTACCGTATCGATGTTGATATCCTTGAAATGTAGAGTGGTCCGTCGCTGGACAAACGTCCAGCGGCTGATTTTCCATAAGGATGCTTTTGCTGGAAACAGAGATTGAATGGGGGCTCTCCACTGTCTTTGATTTGACGATAGACCACAGTACTCTCCCCTCATTCCTTCGTAGAAATCTGTCTAGCTGTACTGTTGTATCAGAGGCATTGCTTCAGGCTCTGTTGGTCGTTTGGGAGATCAAAACAATTGTTGGGAGCGAAGTCTCTGAAAAAGATCTTGATACACCGCTTTTGCACCGATACCGTCAAAATTAGCGCCTTGTTTTTATAAGTACAGCAATCTCCCGGGCGGTCTATAATGTACAGCACACTAATTCGACGGCCCCGGTGGTGCAAAAGCGATGTTAGTTACGGGCTTTTGCTTGGCAAGTCAATATCGATTCTAAGGTTAAACTAAGAAACCCTTTTAATTCTTGATTGAGGGAGATCGATTGAGGGCTTACCCGTCCGCTGCTGTTGATTAACCTGGAGTACATCCCAGGCTACGAACCAATGTCGAGCGGAATCAATTCTTACTGACATTGTGAGGCCGCACCCTGACCCGCGATTGCCTCCGATGGCTTTGTTTCCCTTTCGAAGAATGTCGCTTCCATGTACTCGACCTGATGATCGAAGCATTTGAACTCTTTTACTTATCTCAGCCTGGCGAACATTGTTCGCTCCCTCTCTTGCTCGAACATGATAGATTCCGGCGGAATAACAAAATACGCAATTTGGTGAAAGCTCGAGTCTGAAGGCTATGGATTTCAATTGGATTTGAAACCACGTTGGAGGTGGACGACGTTTGCTTTGCTCTGAAGGAAGGTTTGCTAAATGAAAAAAGTTTACCGCAACAAGCTGAGGGTGTTTGCTGACTTGAAGTGACATGTTCTATTCCATCTCGTTTAACAATAGCCAAGATCGGTCGTTCATCTTGTTTCCTTAGCGGGGTTCCGTGCTTTCGCGATTGCTTGTTAATAGTAGATTAATTTATCAATTGGAGGTTAGATTTTTCAACAGCCTACTAACAGGACCTTTAAAAAGATTTCGCTATAGACTAATAACTTGACCGTTTCAACTCTCTACTAGAGTGAGGATAGTATATAGAGTGAATATTATATACTATTAGTAGTCGTGATTTTGACCGGTGATTTATACGTAGGGGCTGTTTGGTCGTAATTAGACATATATATATAATAGGAAGTTAAATCTCTAATAAGAGAAGCGTGCTTAACTACTTATAGATAAGAAGTCTATATCGTAACTATATACTAACGTCGTCTATGTCCAATTGTTAAGAACGAGCCGCTAGAAATAATTAACGGCGAAGTATAACGTGCTATCAACAGCGTATCGATACTAAGTAATAAGAAATAAATAATAGCTTTAGGTTACTAAGTATAATACCTTATTAGTATTATACAGGCGACACCTTAACTTTTCTACTAGGTTTAAGATTTATAGATACTTCCTATAGCTCGTTTGCTAAGAGTAGAGTTCTAGTCGTTAGTTCTAAGTAACGATCTTAGGATTCTTCTTAGGTTTACCGGTTATAATTCAGGGATCCTTTAAAGACGGACTTATCAATCAATTATTTCATTGAGAGTAAATAGTCTATTATAAGGAAACTATATATCCTCCGTAATGCAATTATATATAGGTATTAAAAGTTACGTAAATCAAAGCTACTACCCTTCCGGATCCCGAGAATACTATAAGATACTATTATATATAGATTCTATATCGTCTATATTATCAGTACCGAAACTAAAGATAAGAAATATAAAGAGATAGCTCTAGACGAAGCTATAAGCTATAGTTAGACCGACCTATACTCTAGACTTATGCCTCCTTAGAAGGCTTAGATATCCTCAGCTTCTTCGAGGGGTCGATAGGCTTAAAAGTACTTATTATAGAAGTAACTAAGTCCTTACTATTAGACTCTTCCTTAATATCTAACTTCTTAATTTCCTTAGACGATATTACCTTAAAGTCCTCCTTAATAATCTTACTAAGACTAGTAGGCAAGCTACCTAGTAACTTATAGATCGACAACCTCGACTATTTATAAGAATAACCTTAAGACTTTTTAGGAAGAGCTAGGAACTCGGTCTTATATATCTTAGTATAGGTACACACCCTAGTATAGATATCTTAAGACTTAGTTAGCAACCTAGAAGGATCAAAATAGATTAAAAGAACTTTTACTTACTCTATAGATAGATCTATCTAGGCTTAGAAGACCGCTTAAAAGAGATAGACCTCTTTAGCTACCTAAGTACTAGCCGGTATTTAGAATTATCGTACTTATTACTAAAAGCGTTACTTAGTCCCTAGAGATCTAAGATAGACTTAAGTATTAGCGTCTTCTTAATTACAGCTTCAACAATTTTCTTCTTAAGTTAGTAAAAAGAAAGTTAAGCGTCTATTAGTTTAAACTTACTAGAGTATTATTAAGTATAAGCCTCTTCTAGTTATTCGCATTATCTCTATATTTCTTTAATATCTCCTTAGTGATTTTAGAGCTTATAGGATAGTTAGAGGGTATATACTTCTTAATAATAGCCTGTTAGGGGCTAGTGCCCTTAGGTCTAAAGAAAGGAGAC